>MUZC01000597.1:493330-509685 GCA_002072015.1 Radix auricularia | reverse complement strand
TAAGAGGCAAAAAATATTAAATCACCTCTCACTAGGGTGATGATTGCCGAAATATAGTTTTCCCCCAATATGAGTTATATAAAAACGACGCATCTTTAAATCTCCAAGTTCTTGTTACGTAGGAGCGTGAACGGTTGAAGTTAATATATTTAGTATATCCATCTTGATTAAGATTAAAATCAATAGGTGTTTGGAATTGGTGTTACGCGGGTTCTCAGCCTAACTGAAATCCTAATTTCCGCAGCAAAGCGCGGGTAAATTGCTAGTTTGTTATATATTTTAAAAAAGTATTTTAAAAACTTATCTATGATGAAATCCAGAACCAAAGGGAGGATTACTCTTTTTGGCTCCTGATTTAACAGCAGCTAAGTTTTTACTTCCTTTTTTTATTTATGTACTATTTGTTCTTTGAAGAAGGCTCCTTTTCGAAACGCTCGCTGTTTTGTTACTACTTGTAAGGCTCACTCATACCCTTTTTACATGTTATCCATCTGTTAATCTATAAACCCGATTGAAGTCTCACGCACATTTTGTTCACTTGTTTATTCAATTTAAAAAAAAATTAATTTAAGTTTGCGTGTAGTTTTATTTTTGTAACTCATGTTTGTTGATTGATGCTACTTTTTCGTTACTTTTGGCAATTAAGGTCTCCTGATATGGAATACTGTGGTGATTCCCGTTTGCTTTCAAAGACACCTAAACTGCATGTAAACGTCTGTTGAATACAAAAATGATATACATTAGGATTTTTAAATTTTTAAAAGTTCAGCAGAAATAATTAATTTAAACGTTTTTTAAAAATGTTGTAATGCTTTCTTTAACAAATGAATATCGAGAATAAATTAAATGCAATGTTTTGTACCAAGCTAGAAACAACTAACTACATATAACTGCTTTAAAATTTAATTTAGATTGATATTTCATAAAAGAAAGTCCCCTATTGCAGTTATGAAATATAATACAAGTCACTCTTGCGATTTGTATGAATAAAACAATAAAATGATAGTTCAGCATTATTTTATTTATTTGTGTGTGTGTAAGGCCCCCTTTCAGACCATGATGTCCTATGGGGCAAGCGAAGTAGCGCTCATAGGTGTTTTTTTAGCCTTAGGCATACGAGGGATTGTGTGGCTAGCACAATGTCCATTTGCTTTTACTTTCTCCAATCAACGTCAGGTTGGACTCATTCGAAACTGGGTTAAGTAGGGGACATTGCCAAAACAGATACTCAAACCCTTAACTCTCGGTACGACAGCCGAGCGTGCAACCGCTAGCCAGAAGTAGAACTTTCCGTGATTTGTTCCATAGGCTCAGATCGAGTTGATAGGTTTGTGTATGTAAAATTTAAGCGTTTATAAGTTATCTCTCAGTTTTTCCATTGCCTATGAACAAATATTTTGCCTTGGAAACATTTCTCTTCCCTTGACTGGTTGTCTAATTTAAGTGATCGGCTTCGAAAAACAATTTCCTTTCATTCGCCTGATTTTCACACGAATAATATTCATCAAATTCTCAAGAAATTACCGGTCAGTTCACATAACTGCACTTACACTGGAGCCGCTCTTAACTTGCACTTTGAACTTGTAGTTGATTCCGCCAACGGTCTGAAAATAATTCATGAAGATGTTATAAATGTGAAAAGGGTAATTACATTATTTATTTTTAAAATGCTACACATGAAAGCGGAGAACGGGTTTGAAGGAATGTAACTTTCTTGTCTGCCTTTTGGTTGCGAATAGAAAACTATTTATTTTCACGTAAAACCCTATAAACATTGTAAGTAGTTATTTTCATAAAAAGGTAGGATTGAGGTTTTCAACTCCACGAAAATATAAATTTCATTATAATACTTACTCATGCATTTACACTGAATTGTTGGGATGTGAAATAAGAAAAAAAAATGCAGCCAATTTAAAGGCCTGCTGCAGAAACACGCAGTTATTTAAATTAATTAGTTTAAAGACTGAGTTATTCTTAGTCTAGTCACTAGCTGCGTATGTGCGTGTGTGTGTGTGTGTGTGCGTGCGTGCGTGTGTGTGTGTGTTTATGCCTTTCACCTATACGCTTTGATTTGTGAGCCGAGTGATGAAGGAATACAAAACGAATCTACTTCATCTCCAGCAATTCTACAAGTTTGAATTTAGCTTTCACCTTTCACCAGAATGGAAGGTGGGATACACACACTTTTGGTAGTTTCAGATAGCAGATATGGTCGTTGAGGATTACATATGTTCGCCAATTCATGCAATTCTATTTACTTTGTTCCATGATCTGCTAAGAATTTTTTATTAAATGAAATTGTATGACTTTTCATGATACCATTCCTGGGGATCTTATTTTGTGAATGCCTCAGAATAACGACATGAGTTTGAACATTCAACTGTCACCAGTGGCAACTTTGGGTAGGCGGCAACTTAGCCAAAATTAGTACCAACAGTGGTGTACCGCTGACTCCCCACTCCACACTCCAAATCAACACATATGTCACTGCCTTCACACACACCCCGAACCCAACATACACTCATACGCTACAGTTTTGATATCACAAAGTTTAACTGTGCTATCGACGACATGGTACCTGAAAGGAAGCAGATAAGATTTCGACCAATTCAAAATTTCCACCGTAGCCCTTTTTAGCCAAATACTCGTTTCCATTCGTCAATGCAAATACCAGTGCGGGATGGTCAATTTTAGGCTTGAAAGTATTCCATCCTCCAGTCTTTTGCACAGCTTGTGGCGCTATGAGTTCTTCTTGTGCAGGAGTGACCATGTTAGAGCTGGGAGATGGATTTAGATTTACATATTTATTATTTATCTAGAGTGATGATGGTTTCCACCTTTTAACACAGTTTCTCTTTCCAAGAGTTGTATTTTCTTAAAGAAAGTCAAGGGTCGCTTTAGTCATCTCGAAAGATATTTTATAGATATGTAAATTAATACACTTATATAGACTATCTGAGGTGCATTAATGTATTTTCCTTTTTTCCCATCTGTGGTTTGCATAAATATAATTTTATACTTATTTATAACTTGAAAAGTCGGAAATAAAAAAAATATATTAAAAATAAGTATTCCGTTACTCATACTCTAATATTTAATGGGCCAGAACTCAATTAATTTAGTCGCTTTTGGGTCCGCTAGCCCTTGTTTCATTTACCTTATATAAATTATGGGGGAAAAAATAAGAATTTTTAACACTATCAGATTATATGTTAATTGTACTTAGTCAAATGCTGTTATCTATGAAAAGTGAATCCTATGGATATTTAGATATAGGAGGATTTAATTACTATATATCTGTCGAGAAGGGGTGACCTCTTCGTGGTTCGACAGACGAGTAGGGTCGTGGAGCAGACCACGACCTGAAACCGACAAACCCCTGGCTTGGACAGCCGAAGACCGTTGTTAGGTGTTAGGTGCTAGTCATATATATGATTACAGTCGCTGTTCGGATCTTAGGCAAAGCATTTAGATGCAGTGCCGATGATGAAAACCAAAGTACCCGTTGAGGGTCGGGTTACTCCGAAGCGACCGTTTCGCCCCCCTCAATTAACTAGCAACGCTGTTGAGCGGTGCCGGTTTAGGGCCAGGAGCGCCAGCAAGGAATAGCAAAAGGTACCGCTAGGAAACGCTTTTGGTCGCCAGCTCTGAGGAAACCTTCCGGTGGGAGTTAAACCCTGGGTAGGTCAGTGATGATCCCACGCTTTGCGGCGATCTAAACCATAGAGACTCGTAAGTTTTTGCCGTGGTGGCGCCAAGGTGATACTATGTTGATAGCGAGTCACAGTAGGAAATTCCACACCTCCCTCGGGAGGCACACTTTAGTGGGAGGCGTTTTCGACCTAGTGTCCTGGACGCCCAGGCGGCCGCTTGTAGCAGCGACCGCTCCGGGGAGGGGGGCTTCTCAGTCTTTACGTTCCTTAGGGGGCCAGAGGGCTGAGGGGGTTTTCCGGGAAGCCCCATGAAGAGCGCAGGCTCGGGACTGCTGATTTTCTTCCACATGTAGGATTTTCAATTACTATATATCGCTGGCAAATGGCTGGAATGTTAACAAAATTTACAGTGTTTTCTTTTGCTAATGCTACACCGGACTAAGCCGGATATATAGACAACCAAACATTATACCAAATAAGCATTAAAAGTACAAATTAATTGTTAAACTTAATAAAATACTTTTGGAAAATACTATTTTTGAAGCTCTTTGAGTGAGTACTTTGTGTTGCCAACGGATTGCAATGAAAAGAAGAGGATAATTATACATGAAAATATATTATCTATTCAGAATCGTAAGTAGTTTGGGCTGCGGGGGGGGGGGGGGGTGATTTAGGCCGCGGCCTTATTTGTGGATATTTGAAAAGTGCAGCCATTTCTGACAACTGCCCTTTTTTCTTTTGATGGGTGAAAATCCGGGTGAAACAAAAATATTCATACTTTCGAGTCTAATTTTAAGGATTTGCAAATTTGTTTGATTACATACTGGTTGTTATAGCTATCGCATAACCATTTAGAAATTTTAATTCGCAAAAACAAAAAAGTATCCATTTGTTTGGAAAATTAATTAAGCAGTTTATGTAACAAATTATGCTTTTGTAAGAAAACTACACACACACACAAAACTACACCGCCACTGGGCCGAATAATAAGTGCTATTCATATCTTCAAGGTAATATTTACGTAGATTTTCGACAGGCGCAGAATTATGCGCGAGCAAGTACTTGGTTCAAATATTGTGTTTTAACTTTCAAGTAGTGTCATTATTCAGAAAAGTATTCTATGGTAGTGTATTAGAAGTTAAAATTATATTATTTTGATTGCATTAAAGTAGCGCAAATATTTTTTTTTGTTTTGAATTAAAATATGATTCTTTATTTTTTTAAAGGTTAGGCCTACCCAATTAAA
This sequence comes from Radix auricularia, assembly GCA_002072015.1. Classification (NCBI taxonomy): domain Eukaryota; kingdom Metazoa; phylum Mollusca; class Gastropoda; family Lymnaeidae; genus Radix; species Radix auricularia. The sequence continues at coordinate 504,786 of MUZC01000597.1, read as the reverse complement.
GTAATGTTCAAATAATTTGAATTCATCTATTTTAGTAACAAAAATTGTTAATATGTATGTGAGGAATATAAAAAAAAATATTAAAATTTCTCCGTTAATTAGCACAAGTGGCATAAAAAAAATAACATTTAAAGAACTAAATAGTAAAACGAAATCAGATGCTTGAATTTTACACATGCATTACAATATTATTTTTCTTTTCTATGTTATCTCAATTTATGGGAACCCGTCCTTTTGAAAATTAATGAAAGCCCATGTTATGTCAAAATATAAATATACATACAAAACGCTGTTATATCAGCAAAAACAATTTATGAAAAATTGGAGGTATCTGCTGAACGCCGAGCTAGAAGGGGGAAAATAACTGAGGAAAATTCGCAAGGCTTAGTTCTATCTTTATTATAAGAAGTACAATGACAAAAGTATTTTGCCATAGATGGAATTATTAAAGAAAATAAAAGAACGCTTCGATCAGTTGCATGTCCTTACAAGAAGATATTCGTGTATGATACCTTGCAAACTACTCAATGAAGAATTTAAATGTCAAATGAATGATTTTATTGATATTCATTAAAAAAATTTCCATATTGAAAGAAAAAGGAACCAGGTTTTTATGGTTCTACCTACATGACAAGAAAAAACAGATGAAAAAACCGATTGAGCTATTAAAATGTATTCAATAGTATAGATTAGAAAATCGTGTAACCAACATGGTATTTTGCTAAGATTGTTATTTAACAATGACTTTCAGTGTTACTACGTGTGAAATGAGCTTCTCCAAGCTTAGTTTGTTAAAAAATATCTTGCAATATTTTCATAAAACAAGATATTACAAAAAAAAATTAAAAAATTGAATAGCATAGAACACAATTTTATCTACTAGGAAATTTACTAAACTAAATGTGTAAATATGTTTACATAGAAATGTATACAATTTATTTGTTTAAAAATGATTTAATCATTTACTTATATGTAAATACAAAATAAAAGCATATTAATTGGTAAAAAAAACTTTGGTTGTATATTTGGAATGTGGCCTTTAAAAAAAGCAGTACCTTGTTTCGGTGGCATATTGTACCTCCCCTCCAACAGCCGTCTTGACCGGGCATAAATGTGCATCACCACGTCAAAAATACTATTCGTTATAATTACAATTAAATTTGTGACGATGTTTGACGAGGCGTATTTAAGAAATCTGATGTCACGTCAAAACGAACTTCTTTAAATAAATATTCCACTTAAATATTTGATTATTGGCACTTGATTTAATAACGATTACGTAAAACGCGTGTTTCGATATTAGAGTGCAGCCCTACACTAAAAACATACTTAAATTTAAATGACAAAAATTTGATTTGAAACTTGCTCATTTTCAAATAGGAATTACGGCTATTAATGTCAAAGCTTCGTGACATCACATTGAAGAAGGGCTTTAGTTTTTGTGGCGACGTGTGACGAAAGGGGGGGGGTGAAAAATGTTCCAATGCTTCCTTAAATAGGTTACATGGTATTATATACGATTATAAATCATAAAAACATGCAACTCAGCAAATCGTTATGTTATAATTTCATCCATGGCTAAAAAAAATTATCGTTGTACTTCTTGTTCAAAAGATGGAAACACGTCTTCTCAATTTTCCCCTCTCATATTTTTTATCCTTCTAACTCCTCGTTCAGTTCATGTCTCCAACTCTTCACAAATTTTTTGGCTGATATAACAGCTTTTCCTATTTGCACATCTCATTGTTACATGAAAGGATTTGCATCATTTTTTTAATGACGGGTTCCCATACATTAATATAACTTAGAAAAGAACAAGATTTTTTTTTAATTTAGTAAATTTCCAGCATCTGATTTCGTTTTACTAGTTACTTCTTCAGATGTCAATTTTTCTAAGACGCTTGAAGTTTTGAAGTAGACTAGATCTATATCTTTTTCGAAATTATGTATGCCTATTGTAGCATTTATTTACGCAGAAATTTGATTCTTGTAAAAAATCTTAATAATTTTCAAAAAATAGACAAATTAAAAATATTTACACATTACTTTAATTGGATATGCTATTTAATTAATAAACGTATTTTAATGGAAAAAACACAAATCGTGTTTTTCACTTTCATGCAATAAAAACAAAATAAATTTAATTTGTAATAATTTACCGTAAAATAATTATCTGGAAACTGAACAGTAATATAAAAAAGCGGCCATTTTATTTTAACCTTTTTTTTTCTTTGGGGGATGCGTGTAGTTTTCTTATAAAAGCGTCAACTGTGACGAATACCGCTTAATTTTCCAAACAAATTGAACCCCTTTTTGAGCAATTAAAAATTTTTGAACTGTTTTGATTTCGTTAGTACACATCACCGGAAGACATAGATATGACGTATTTGATGATTAAAATATATTATTTTTAGAAAGCTGTGACGTATAAACATGAAATTCCGAAGAAAACCTTTAGCTAACCACTTGTGTGCAGAAAATTTTTCCGTCAATAGTCATTTTAAGCTAAATTTTAAAACTGTTTTGTTACATGTCACTTGAATAATCGTCCGAACATATATCAACGCACACAGCATCATCATTAAATTAAAAAAACAAGGGTGGCTGACGGGGCCCCCCTGGCGTTGGGGCCCCTGAATAAATTCGTGTATTCACCCCCAGGCGGCGGCCCTGGTCCCAGGTACAAGAGTATTTCACAACATTCAACGGAATGATCTACTCTTCAAATAAAGTTTAAAGAGTATAGTAGATTGAGAGTAGACTGAGAGTAGACTGAGAGTAGATTGAGAGTAGACTGAGAGTAGACTAAGAGTATACTGAGTTTGTCAAATGACAGCACGCAGAAGTATTGCCACTAAAGAAATAAATAATCATTCAAATATATTCTATGGTCAGAAATCATACAATGTTACGAAAATCAGTTATTTAAGACTCGAATCACGGGTATTTTTGTTTCACATGGGTTTTCCCCTCCAAAAGAAAAGAATGGTTTTCGGAAATGGTTGTACTTTTCAAATGCTCACAAATGCCGCCCCTGAATGTGTGCCGGATATGAAAAAAGTTGTGTTCATATATTTTAAATCAGGGACCGTCATTAAGTACGTCACGCTATTTTCGACAATTTTAACTCCTCCCCTCCCTGCTGTCACAAACTATCACAAATCTTGCCCCCCCCCCCCATCTTGCCCCCCCCCCCCAAGTACGTCACACTTTTGTGCAAAAATATATTTTTTTATCAAAATAATTAAAATTTAACATAAAACACCATGTCATCACACATGGTCGGACACCCCCTCCCCCTGTCACAAACTATCACACTTTCTTACACCCCCTACCCCCCTCTAGAGCGTGACGTACTTTATGGCGGGCCCCTTACTAATTATAAGATAGATTCTAATGAAAGGAAGCTTTAACAAAAATTACTAACTCGTAAAGCTCCACCTTTTGCACCTGAGTGAAGGCCAACGCCATGAGGAGATGAAGTACCACTAACAGCTGCATCTGTGGAAGATTTTGTTTCTTAATATCATGGTCTGTATAACAAGATTTTAAAAAACAAAATTAAACAAACAATACGACACACACAAAATTCGTCAAGTTTAATTTTGGAACATAAACATAACGCTTAGGTTTATTATATATATAATAGCCCAGTGGTGTGGGTATGTTTGTAACGTAACGCGTAACGCAAGAGATGTACCACAGTCTACAGCAGTTAGTTTATGAGCGCTCAAAAATATTTAATATGATAATGACGTCATTGTTTGGTGTGCATCGGTACGCAAAATACAACCCCTATTATTATTATTAAATAAATACTTTGCGTACATTTCATAAAGTTTAATAATTCGTATTTATCAAAAAAGGACAAGTTAGTTGGTCTTTAAAAAAAAGGTTGGCGCCGTAGGCGCCCAAAAAACGGGGGCGCCGCAGGCGCCACGGCGCCTGGCACAATCTAGTCATTAAATATTGCTTTAAATTTGTTAAAAATACATATTTTAAACAATTTCTAATGTTTTACAGCAAAGTAGTCTACCAGTGTGCATGAAATTTTCTTGCTTTTCGATTCAAATCAAATCGTTTTCTAATAATTTTTTACCATTGCCAAATTGCACATCAAACTAGAATTCCAGAGCCGTCTATAATGACTTTGAATGCATGGCGTCTCAAAAAGTATCGTGGCTAGAGACATAGGTCTTATCTTTTGTGGTTTTGTTCGTCATTTTTCAACAGAAGACGCCTTTATCTGAAGCTAGACCCGATGAATACGTCATTATTCTCGTGATATTCATTTACGCTCGTCATCCAACACCTGTGACAATCTAACAGTTACTATTCTAAACATGACCCATGCCATAGCATTTTTCTAAAATAAACTACATCTTATTACAGTGATGTAAATATTGATTTGTATGGATTTGGGGGGTCTGGGGGCTTGGTCTCCTGGGGGGGGGCCTGCATACATAGTGGTGGCATAATATTTAATGTAAAAAAAATATTACACTCCTATGGGGAGCCCCTCAAATAGGGGCCCGGTGAACTTTCGAATTAGGACCCCCCTTCCCCCTCCCCTAGTTACGCCACTGCATCTTATTTTTAAATGTAAGTTTAAATATTCGTTTATTCTTAAATAGCTTTCTATTTTGCTCACATAAATGAATCGCCAGGACTGGGCATACAATTTAATCTACACGTATAACTTATGATTAGTCAAAAGTATATTTGTAAGCTTGAGTTTATACCAACAAGGGCTGGGCTGTATTAATAACACCTGCCCTTAAGAATGAGAAGAAAACTTCAAAAGATGAAATTATTTTCCGCCACGATATCTGGCCCCAGTCTCACGCAAGTAATTATTCCTCCTATTTATAACCCATTTCCTTCTTTGAAAGCCTAAAAAAAATATATTGTTCTTCGGGCCAAATTATGAAGCAATCCTCCATAAACAATCGTGTACTATTGCAGCACCTTAGCTGCGTTACCCTATTTCAAAATGTTTCACACAGTGTTTGAATAGAGATTTTTATTAACGACTAGCAGACCCGGTCGTACGTTGCAACGATCTCAGTAAAAATGACTATTTAAGAATCCAAGAAGTGATAGGTTTTAAAAACAATTATGCCAGAAAAATACATGGAAGTGTGCAAAAAGTCCAAGGTACATAGCAAATAGATAAATAAAATAATAATTTAAAAGCTTAAAAAAGGGAAAAAACGACATTAAAGGGCCAGGCTCTAAAATGAGTGATAATTTGTACTCAAGCTATGTTTCTCAATCTTGTGTAAAATTGATTGGGGAATTAAATTATTAACGTGCATTACAAAAACATTTGGGGACGCCTGCCCGAGGGAATGAACATAACGAGATCAGTTTCCTATAGTAATTTTTTATAGAATCTTGAGATTTTATGTACTAAGATTGGTAAGATCCGTTATTTTCTCAGTAACTTAAGCTAGCACTTATTTTTATAAAGGTAATATAAGGGGAAAAAAGACATTTAAGGACCCCTGTGCCCATTCTGCGCAATTTGTTAATTTCAAATAGCTGTTAATTTTAATTCAGGCTCATCATGAATATATTCCTCTAGATTGTTAAAAATAAAATGAGGAGAATATGTAAGGCATATACCAAAAACAGACATTCGGAGCCCCCGGCCCAGAAGGAATTGACATTAGAAGTTCAGTGCCCTACAGCCTTTTAATATGGGCTACCAAGATTTTATAAAAATTATTTTGTTAAAGATCAATTCTTTTACACAAAACTTAACGCATAAACTTATTTAAGCACACAAAAAAATATTTTAAAAAGACATGATGCGGCCCATTCAGGGCAAGATGTAAAGTTTAAGAAACACCTCTTCATTTCAATTTGCATGATAACATATATATGTGTCATTATTTGTCAAGACCATTAAATTGAATGGGCAATATATATATTAATCATTTACTGAAAAGTTTGATTAAGATCCATCAATTTACCAAGTAGCTAGCGCTTTAACCAGTGGCGGATTTTATACCTTTCAGCTAAGAAAAAGAGCCCTTAGTAGAACAGGTGTAACCATTAATTTTATGCGCAAGGCGACTTTTACGTTTGGAAAAGCACATTTGATGTTGTCTCTATCACTGTGTATAATTCTGCATGACTGGAGTGTTTTATGAAGATTTTGATGCAATAAACTTGTTACTAATAGATTTCTATATGAGTGGAACTTTCGTAATTCAGTATGTAAATTATTGTACAGATCTTCAAGATAAGCGTTTCTTAGTCCTTAAACACTGAGATTTTTATGATACATCGACCAAACAAGAAAATCGAACTGCTATATCATTATATACCCGTTCTTGTCTACTCGTCTTTGCCTCAAGTTTGTCAAGAATGGCATAAAAAGTAGGATTATGAAATTTTTCTCTGACATTCAAAGATACCTATGGGGCATCGCCATCAAAGAACATTTTCTTTTACGAGTGCCGGTCAAAATTGAACTGGTGTTATTTCTTTTGCAGCTAGTAAGAATACAAATCAGAACACTTATTCAAGTTCGCGTGCTTATTTTTTAGAGCTTGACTGACCTTGTGAAAATGTTGTAACGCTTCTTCCTAAAAGACAAGCATGAGAGAATATTCTAATTCTTGCATCTTCTTTGCTATATTTTCTGCTTCCCTTACGGTGTCGCCCTTTTTTTAAACTGGTCTTCTTTAAACTTTGAAAAATTTTAACGCTTTTATAATCTGAGAATGAGACTTAAGAATAATGTGCGACTCGATTTTACATTTGAAATTTGCTAATGTCATGTCGATTACGCATGGCTACTGGTTTAATCAATAATAAAAGAAAAGAATTGTGCAGAATTTACTTCATTATCAATTATCACCGATAATTCAGATGCAAGTGATTGAATTAAATCAATTTGCACCTCATGGCTTAAATGAAGTTCATTTTTCTTTTCAAACTTTAGATGACTGTCTAAAGTGGAATCATATTTGGCTAATAAAGATAACATTTCACGAAAATTTCCAGTATTTCTACGTATACGATCACAAAAGCAAGAATTTTCACTGTGTCCTCGAAATGGCAAACCTTGTTTTGCTAATAACAACGTCACGTCTATAATTCATTTGAATTCTATTCTTAACACATTGGCGACGCTTCTGAATAACCAAACCAGATATTACAGTTTTGAAACAGGATATTTAGCAAGCCAATATTGAAGTATTGCAGTTTAGTGTTCATGAGAAGTTTGGTGTTCAGCAAACTTTTTTTCTGCTCTAGTGACACCTTTTTAGTGTTCATCGAGGGGGCGCCATTTTTGAGCCAACAGGGGCGCGGGGGGGGCAAGCTGCCCCCTGCCTATAGCGAAATCCGCCACTGGCTTTAACTATTTTATATCGCTCATATAAGCAACAACAAACAAACAACAAAAAAAACAACAAAAAAACATTAAGAGACCCAAGACCCATTCAGGGCAAGATATAAAGCTAAAAACATCTGTTCCTTTGAATATGAATAATAATGGATACCTTTATAGTTATTTGTCAAGACCGTTAAAAATTAAATTGGTGAATAAAATCCTAAACGTTTACAAAAATAGGTAGTTTTGGCCCCCAGCCCCGAAGGAGTTGCCATTAGGAGTTTAGTGTCCTATGGTATTTCAATATTGGCTACCAAGTATTTATACTTTATACATAAAGTTTGGTTAAAATCCATCAATATAGCAAGTAGCTTATGCACAAACTAATTTTTATATAGCTCATATAAGAAAAAAAACTACATTAATGGCCCCAGGGCCCATTAAGGGCATGATATAAAGTTTAAAACATCTGTTCATTTAAATAGTGATAATAATGGATACATTTTTCATTATTTGTCAAAACCTTTAATAATAGAAATGGGGAATAAAATATTAAACGTTTACGAAAAAAGGTATTTTGGCCCCCCCCCCAGCCCCGAAGGAGTTGACATTAGGAGTGTAGTGCACTATGGTATTTTTAATACTACTTATCAAGTATTTATATACAAAGTTTGGTTAAGATCCATAAATATAGCAAGTAGTTATCGCTTAAAACTAATTTTTATATACCTAATATAAGCAAAAAATGACATTATGGGCCCCCGGCGCCCCAAGACTTTTTAAATTGAGAGAAAAAAGTTGACAGTTACTATCCCATGAGCGTTCTTAACAGTCTCACGTTTTTGTAGACCAATTTTTTTTTAAAGATCCATTCATCTACTCAGTAGCTAACACATAAACTTGTTTGTTATAGCTTTTATTATTAAATTATGACATTAAGGCCCCCAGGACCCATTCACGGCAGGATATAAATTTGAAAACACCTGTTTATTTTAAGATGGATAATAATGGATGTATTTATCATCATTTGTCAAGATCTTTAATAATTGAATTCGGGAATACAATCTTAAAGGTTTATAAAAAAAAATAGGTATTATGGGCCCCCAGCCCCAAAAGAGCAGCCCTTAGGAGATGACCTACATATAGTATTTTAATATTGGCTATCAAGAATATAATTACAAAATTTGGTTAAGATCCATCAATTCATCAAGTAGATAGCGCTTAAACTATTTTTTTATATATCTCATATCAAAAAACTGACATTAAGGGCCCCCGGCGCCCCTTTAGAGTTAAATGGAGAAAAAAAAAGCGAGTTACCATTCCGGAAAGGTACTCAACAGTCTCAAAATTTTTCATGACGATCGGATGAATGGTTTAGTCAGCTATAAAGGACAGGCACACACACACACATACAGACATACTTTTATTTATATATATATATAGATGAGGTTTGAAAGATAATTGGTCTGTCTATAATCTATACATTAACGAGTAAAGTTTCTTCGATCTATTTTATACCTTTGATCTAAATGGCCATATTTTGTTTCCTTATACGCCACGGATACAAAATACAGGGTAAATCAAACAATCTTACACGTAAAAAATATAAGCCATTGCTTACATCACTAATCACTTGCTACATGCATCAAAAGCAGTTCTTGATTTTTTTTAGTTTTGAAATTAAGAACAATATTTATTGGTGACCTTATAACTGAGGTTCTCTGCATGTGTAAGGCCCCTTTTAGAGCAGAGGCACTTGGAAACTGTACAGTGGCAGCAATGTCTAAATACTTCGCGGAGGGAAGGTAGGCGTCTGTCATGTGATTAGATATTAATAGAGGCAATATCAATGAATATTTTACACCATTTGGGTTGCACTTAGGATGACACTGATGCTTACCGTAATAAATGTTAATTTATTTTTGGATATTAGTCACTTAGGAGAGTTAAATACAGTAATGTAGTCTATTTGTGTCTATATTTAATAATATTCAATACTTACTTTTCTCCAAAACTTCTCCCAAAGTCAAAGCTACAAAAACAATGCGCGATTCCGTTGCGTTAACATTTATTTATTTTTTTAAAGACCTCAGCCGATATCATACCCAGGTGTCCCCAAAGCGTCATAAAATTATTAAATTGTTTAAAATCCCATGAAATTTAAAAAACTAAATTGTGATGATTTCAAATGCTTCGGAGCATTTGAATCACCTGACGAAAAGTTCAACAGACATCGCTTTTTATTCACATCTATAGTGAGAGAAGAACAAAGGCGGAGACAAAATTTGGGCAAGATTAATCTTTAATAGGATTCTCTGCGTCTTGTCGGCGTATCTAGTAGCCAGAATTGCGATCCACTAAACTAAATGGCGACACCAGCTGTTTCATGATTATTTTTAACCTGACCTACAGAGAGGGAGAGAGAGAGAGAGAGAGAAAGAGAGAGAGAGATGGAGATGGAGAGAGATATACAAAGGAGCCAAAGAAAGACAGAGAGAGAATATGTAGAGACATTTTGTAATATAAGATGTCATGTTTGCTGAGACCTCTTAATAAGCTCAGTTAGATTTTCAAGTCTATGCGGTTTTTCGCGTCCATAGTCTCGTCCATCTGCTTTTCTTTGTCTTTTTTTTTTTCAAAGTTTGAAATACCTTTTCTTCATATATTTAAAATTAAATTTAATCTTTATATATGTTCAAGTATTACTAAAAGTAAAGATTCACTGAACGAAACCTTGCAACGTTAGCCTATCTATACTGGTTTTGTGCTGAATTGTGAACTTTTGATGTTGACCGAAAGGAGGTCACAGAAAATGATCACAATGAAAGAGGAATGGCGTTAGAAATAGAAATCATGTTGGGGGGGGGGCTGTTAACGATTAATTTTAATTTATTCGTTAACTTTTCAATAATTAAAGTTTAATTAATAGTTAATTTGGATTAAAGCCAAATATTAAAATGTGATAAGTAACACGTATTAAACTTCCTGCATCTTTTAATCGACTACGCAAAAAGACAAGTGTGTTGACATTATTTGGTTCAAGTGATGAGCGGGTCTAATTGACAATATAGCTAGCCGAGCTAAATAATCATTCACATTGAACTGAGGTGACTGGTTTGCACAAAACAGTCTTGGCAAGGAATGGCATTAGCGGATATCGGTATTCATTAAGTCTCCACCATTGTAAAGGGTTAATAGATTCAGGAACTTTCATCTCCATTTTGTAACGCAGTAATTCATCAAAAGAGCTGTAGTCATTTTATGTCTCTGTCGGAAATCATTTCTGCCATCAGCTTAAAACGCCTTTCATTTGGTTTGAAATGTCCATTGAGCCGGGGGCCCTTTTTCATTAACGTTTAAGATTTTATTCCCAAATCAATTATTAATTATCTTATGGAATATAGATAAATATATTAGGGCTGTTATCGATTAAATTAAATTTAATCGTTAACTTTTTAGAAATTACCGATTAATTAATCGATAATTTTTTGAGGCTAAAAATAAAGATATATGACGTCATTAAACTGAAAATCTCAAGAGAAGTAATAAAAAGAGGCAATGGAATTTATTTAAATAGAGTTCTTTTTAAAACATATTTAGAAATAATAATGAGTTAAATAACGCGTTAAAGTTTAGGCACTTGGGTGAAAATTTCAAATTAATTTTAAAATATACAAGTAATACGGCTATATAGAATTTGTTTGATGATTAACAAAAACGTAAAGATCATCTTTTTATCCCACGTGTTCAAAAGTTGTGATTTTTTTCTAAGATCTCATAATCATCTTTTTCACTACGCTGTTTTCCTTCGCATTTTGAGCCATTTTATGACATTTTTAAAAATTCCCATAACTTAAGTATTTTATTTAATTTAATTTTAAAATACAATATTGTTAGGAGATATATTTAAATATAAGCAGTTCAATATAACGTCAGTGAATTTAAATTTTATTATTAATGATTTTTTTGTATCATTGTCCTTATAACACAGGTTATTTTTAAGTTTACACTTTTAAAGTCTGTACTTTAAATGTAGCAGTTTGTACTTTAAAAAAATAAACTATTATTAATAATTAATTATTTATTAATAAATCGGAAAAAAATTAAT
>MUZC01000597.1:459266-486107 GCA_002072015.1 Radix auricularia | reverse complement strand
GGGGGGGGGGGCGGGGTGAATCCCCCCTTTTGATCTATTAAAATATATTCAACAGTAAATATTGGAAAATTCTTTACCCAAAATTATAATTTTGCTAAGAATGTTTTCAACAATTGCAATCAGTGTATCTAGTTGTAAAAGGAGCTTTTCCAACCTGAAGTTAATAAAAAAATTATATTCGCTCGACAATAAGTGAGTAAAGACTACAAAATGCAATAATTCCATAGATCAAGATATTACAAATAATATATATTTTTTAACATAATACATGATTTTTCTACTATGAAAGTTGGATAAGTAAGTAAAGTTATAGATAATAAATTTTTATATACTGATGTTTACAATTTCATTTTTTATTTAAAAAATCATATAGATCTATTTATAAACAAAAAGTAAAAGCATATTAATTGTTAATGTTTTTTGGGGTTTTTTTTTACTGTTTACATAAATAGGGCATGCTATGGTAAATTTGTTCCCCACCTTTTACAATGTACTTTGTTTCAATTACAATTTGTTATTCAAGTTTATGAATTTATAAAAAACCTTCATATGATTGACTTAAGTGGCCGTTCATAAATGACGTCAGGTGATTTCGTCGGATTTTTCACTCCCTGCCCCCTCATCACACGGCATCATGAAACGAAAACTTAGACCCCTTTCTCAATGTGACGTCACAAAGCCCCCCCCCAATGCAAGTGGTATTTTCTATGTGAAAACGAGGGTGTTTAAAATATTTTTTTTTGTCATTTAAATATGTTTTTAGTGTAAGGCTGCACTCTAATATCATAACACGCGTGAAACCACGTAAAACTTCATTTTCGGCAATGATATATTTAAGTGGAACTTTTATTTAAAGTTGCGCGTTTTGAATGACGTAATATGTGTGTTGCCCCACCAAAAAAAAAAAGGAAAAAAAAAAAGAACGGCGCGTGACGTCATTTATGGGAGGCCCCTAAAAGGGCGGCATATTAAAGACCGCCCCGGGCGGCAAAAGCTCAAGCTACGCCACTGACACTGAGTGACCGTGTCGTCTTCAATTGAAGGTACTGTTTTAATTGTTATCGTTTGGACAGCTGTTACCTAACGCGAGTTTTATTGCTGAAAGGTCTACGTTTAAATGCGTTGAAGGCACAATTTTTACAACCGAGCAGAGAGTTAAAACTACACAGGGAATTACAACCAAGCAGAGAATTACAACCAAGTATGGAATTACAACCAAGAAAGCTGTCAGCTTCAGTGGTCTATATCTTATACATATCGTGCTATGGTGTTTCTGTGTCCGCTATGCTGGTAACTATAGATTTTTCGTTAAATTGAAAATGTTCAAGTAATTTTTTTAAAATATTTTGGTTTCGAGATTGACAGAACGTGTGGTGTTTCTCGCCTTAAAATACTATATGACATGACATCATTGTTTGAGCTTATATTAATTTGGGAAAAGGGAGCAATATGATTTATTATTATTTATTTAATACTGATAACCCGTATGTGTGTAAATAAGTCTGTATGTGAGCGAGTGTGTTCGTGTGTATGTGTGCGCGCGCGTGGGAGTGTCTTTTGTATTTGTTGTGAACTAAATGTTATGAAAAGACTTTAAAAAAATTGTATGTATGTATTTCGTGCCTCTAAAAAGACAATGCTAGATGTGTTCTTTAATAGTAAATGCAATTGGTTTAGGACAATTACTTTCATAGAGAACTTCAAAGGAAAATGAAGATTGTAAAGAACTTACCGGGTCTTTCTAATATGAAATTGGATTGTGTATATTTAAAATATGCACTGGATTAAGATCGAGGCTAATTGGCGGCCTATTTATTTCTACAGAGAGAGAAACCTTTGTGAAGTGTATTTTTCCTACTTGGTGAAAGTCGTCAATAGCATCATTCAAACTTGGGTGGAACTAACACTATTTTAGCAACTGATCTTTTAGTTTAAATTTCAAGTCCATTATTTGCGATATAACTATATAATTTTTTTTAAAAAGAAAACGATTCAAAGCCAAAGAATTATGAAACGCATATTTTAATAATAAGATCTTGGTGTCCGAGAAACGTAGCACCCAATTAGTCGATGTCATCTTGGAAGACGTGGGTAAGCTAAAGAGACTTGGTGGTAAGGTGACAGTGCAGTGGATCCCAAGCCACGTGAGTGTTGCAGGCAACGAAAACTCAGACTCCCTGGTAAAAGCGGGAGCAGCCCAACCCCAACCAGAAGTCCCAGTTACTATCTCGGGGCAAAGACCTGGCTAATGGACCACTTCAGGGAAAAGTGGTACCAGGAAAGGGAATAAAATACGACGGCTAGGGGGTATTCGCCAACATGCCCAGGCCAAGCAGAGCAGACCAGTGGTGGGGTCTAAACCGAAGGGACCAGAGTTTAATAATCCAAATGCGCACAGAGCATTGCCCAACCAACTCGTACTTTAACAGGCTAGACCACAACAGGGACTCGAACTGCCGTCATTGCAGCCAAGCCTCTGAGACGGTCACACACCTATTGACGTCGTGTGACAGTCGTGTCCCGTGCTAGATATAGCCGGGGAGGTAAGGGAGGCAAAAGAGTCCCACGTGAAGACAATGTTGTATGGCACTGCTCAGCAGATTGAGCAGGTTGCCCAAGTATTAGCCAAGGCCTTAAGAGATTAGTTCTCAGGTCATAAGAATATATGTGTTTAGTTTAGTTGCAAAAATAAATTTATAAATAGAAAAAATGCACATGGAACAACATTTTAATTTGTTCTAGTTTAGAAATATTTCCTTTGGTGGATATGTCCCAGCAGATGCATATTTTAGTATAGGTCTCACCAGGTTGATGTAGTATTTTAGTCTTATATCTTTCATACATTTGTAAAAGTTTCTTCTTACAAAACCTAAGGTTTTGTTTGATTTTTTAATAACTTCGTTGACATGGGGATTCCATGATAGTTTCTCAATTATTATCACTCCTAAGTATTTTGCATCTTTAGTTTGGGTTAGTTCTTATCCACGAAAGAAATATTTTGAATTTATTTTTTTTTCTTTCTCTTTGTTACTCTTAGCAGTTGACACTTTTCTGGGTGGAAGGACTTACTCCAGTTAGTTTCCCATTTTGTTAATTCATCTAAGCCTTTTTGTAATATTTAGCTGTCTTGTTCTGACTTAATTGTTCTATAGATTATACTATCATCAGCAAATAACCCAACTTTTGCTCCTGTTGAGATATTGTTGGGTAAATCATTAATATAAATTAAAAATAGTAAGGAACCTAGCACAGTTCCATTAATTATTACAGTTTGCTCCCTACCCAAGGGAATTATATATATATATATATATATATATATATCGATATGCTCTGTAATGTTAATCTTACAGTACATTTTATAGTTATTTATAGTATCAATTATCATATTTTAAAATAAATGATACTCTTAAACACTTATTTAAAAGATAGAATCAATTTTTAATTACGCACATTGACGAAAACATTTGAGATTTTAAAAAGAAAAAAGTATATTTTCTTGTAATAAAAGGTTTATTAAAATGATAACACAGGTACCCATCATAGGAGTTGGTGTGTAGACCAGACGCTGGTTCGAGACCCTAACGTAAGGTGATACTGTACGCTGGATTTTGTTATGCTTATGTTGTGTGCGAACACAGCAGAGGAGAGCAAACTAACCATGTTAATGTTAAGAATGGCGATGAGCATGTGTAACGCAGAGCTGGTTAACAGAACATTGGAGTTCCCTCCCGTGGTATTTCTTTAAATATGATTTAGCTCAAGTGTCAGATTTTGCACACACACTTATAGAAATGAATTGTTCCTTATCCATTATAGACTACATATTTGTTTTTTAAACATACACTTTTAATGCCACACTTTCAAAAGAAGTAAGGATAAATTCATATTTTGAAAATCCATTTACACCATATTGATTAAGCTTGAAAGGAGAACATTTAAACTTGAATTTTAGATGTTATTCAAAGATTACAGATCATATCAGAGGTCAAAGTGCTTCCGCTGGGAAACGTGCGTAGCGAGCATTTTCTTAGAATATGCTGGTAAATGGGGCAACTTTAGACTCTGGGAATCGTCGGATGATGAAACTTCACAATTTTCAGGGACATCTTCGTAGATGACGTATTCGATAAAAGATTGCTTGACCTTGCAATCTGGTGACGGGGTCGGCTTATCGGAAGCGTAGTATTTGGTCATCTTGTTGTACACCGAATCGCAGAAGGCGCTTGGAGAGAACATCCTTTGGTTAGACGGAGTCAGTGCCATCGTCTCACAGAACTGATCAATCTCTTTCAGAGAGGTCTTAAAGAGGCGACTCCTCGGAAAGTGACCGATGGTCAGGAGCCTTTTATTCAGGAAAAACGTCTCACAGATCTCGTCAATCTCTCTCAGCTTGTAATCGCAGAGCGTTTTTCTTGGATTGTGTCTGAATTTCTGGAACACGCTCTTGTAGCTTGCAAGCGGCCACACTTGCATGTCACTTTTCATGGCGGTGTCTTCTTCCTTGACGTGGTCAAGTGATTCCCGGTGATGTGATAGCTGATCTTTTTGTACTTTTTCTCCTCGTATCTCTAGAGAACTTAAAACTGAAGAAGGCATTAGTTCTGTGTTGGGCGGAGGCACACGTTTGTTGTCTTCTTCTTCGGATGTCCCGAGAGATTTCCTAGATTCTTTTTTCCCAACCTTTTTTAAAACGCGATCCGATTCCACGCTTAAAGTCTCTTTACGCTTCTTGGGGGGTGGACTATCTTTCTTTAAGTCGAGGGATCTTTTTGATTCCTTAGCAGTTAAACCGGATGCCGTTTCTTTCAAAGCCTGTGGGTCTTCTTTTTCTGGACTTAAGTCTGACTTAGTTTCTCGGCGCTTCTTTGTCCGTGGTTTTTCAACTTTTAAGTCGATCGATTTCTTCGATTGGGTTACTTTTATTTCGGGTGCTAATTTTGTTGTAGGTGGACTTTCAGTACCTCCTATCTTTTCTTCTGTTTGTGCCACTTCTTTCCCTCGATCAAATGACTTTTTGGACAGTTTCTTCTTTTTACTCATGGATACACGCATGTCCCCTTTGTCCTGTGTTTCGATTCGACGAGAATCGACGTTGACGTCTTCAGATGAAGAGTTCCTGTTTCTTTCAACATCTCGATTAATGTCGCTTGAAGATATCGAGCGACTTAACTCAGCCGTAGGGGATTGATTCAAGTCATCTACTTTTTTTTTCTTTTTGCCTTTCTTCTTGCTCCTTTTTGTCTGCTCCTTATTAATCTCTTCAGGCCCAGTGGGTCGATTGAAGTCCTCGTCGTCAAACTCCATCTCATAGGAGTAGATTTTTGAGTCCTCCACCGGGTACGTCTCACAGAGAACCTCCTTGTGGTCATCGTAACCTTCTGGCCCGGGTAATTTCTTTTCCTCGTAGTCAGGATCCGCCAACCAGGTCGAGCTTAACCTTCTCGACCGCTTTAATCCTTCGAGGAAAACTTTTGTGTCTTTGATCACCTCGTCGTTCTGACTTTCGGCAAAGCCTTCGCTCCCCTCGTGTAAACCATCTTTGCTACTCTTCTCGGGGGATTCTTTCGATCCAGGTGAGCGTGTCTTCTCTTTTCTTTCTTTATTCTGCCGTTTTTTCTTTTTCTTTTTTTCGACTTTAGGTTCATCCGCCGGTTCCATTTTATTTCAGATGCTTACTTATGTATGTCTTATCTTTACCAATAAGCACCTAACTTTTAAAACTAGTAGCAGACGTGTGCTGTACGCAGGGTACAGTGGCATAAATATTTTAAAATATACATAGATATTGAATATTGGATTGCTTGGTTTACAAAATCTGCTGGATTTACATAAGTGGCGAGAATTTACACAATTAAACTGGAAATAAAGTCTACATTTTGTTTTGATATAGGGCGAGTAAAAGGAAAATGAACTTTGATTAATTTGACTGTTCAATTTATTGTTGCCCTTGAAATCCTCGAACCCATCCTAAACTTTCACATTTTCAACAAACCAAAAAGTATATGCGCTCTGTAAATTACCACTTTATTGACGTTGTAAAATCTATTTACATTCTGGATTGGGTTTTTTTTTCCAACAAAAATTATCCCGCACTCTACTATTCAAAAAGTATAGATTTAATTGATACAGAATTAATGCCACATTCATGTTTGCATTGAGTAAATGAATCCATTATTCTGTGATCATTGGCTTTTTTTTTCAATTAGACAACGTTCTGTGAACATCCAATAAAACATTAATATTACACTCTACGCGGAAATGCTGGCAATGGGTACCATAGTAGCCAAACTGATTGTAACAACATTAGATTATTCGACTTCCTGAAAATAGAAAAGAAATTCAAAACTTTATAGTAAAATGTATAAATAAAACATTTTCTGATGTCTCGACCAACTAAAAATAATTAATTTTACCCCCACTTAATTAAAAGAATTTAAGCAACAAAATACGCATCATTCACATAAACGCTTCTTGTAATCAATGTTACACTAGAATTCAGTAACCTTAAAATTTAGAGTACTAAACACATTAACACTTTATTTCAAATTATTTATAACTATTAAAGTTAATTAAATGTAACATGCTATGCTTTATCCCCCCCCCCCACCAATCACAAAAAGTTAGCCCCCCCCCNAATATGACGCCATAAAGCACTTCCCCCCTAAAAACTGTAATTCCTATTTGAAAATGAACATGTTTCAAATCACTTAGTAGTCGTTTAAGTATGCATTTAGTGTAAGGCAACACTCTACCTCTAATATCGTAATTCACTTGAAGCTATTTAAAACGCCACGGAATAAATTGTAAGCAATCAAATATCTCAGTGTAACTTTGCTGTAGGGTCTTCAGATGTACCAAATAAACATTTGTCGAGCGCTTTAGTCAGGCCTACATGGGTGGAGGAGGAAATATTTTTAGCATTTGGATTTTTTCATCACAATCTTGTTTACGTGTTCATTTTGGACACGACTTTGAATTTCTAGCAGTAAGATAAGTATTTATATGAAGTAGCAAGAGTGAAGCAAATACTTTACCAACATTTGAGAGAAATGATAAGTAACAATGATTGTCACAAGACTGGTGATTTTCTTTACGTTTGTATTGGGCACATTTGATAAAACTTTGAAATCTCGTGGAATATTTTCTAAGTTACATTTTATTTTGGAATTGAATAACTGTTTGTTGTTTAAATTAATTTATATTTTAAGTCAGAACTAAAAAACTAAATTATATTTAGGAAAAAAAAAGTGAATTATTTATTAGGTTACGTACTTCTGGATATGTTTATAACCTGGATGGTGTCCACCTAATCTTTTGCATTTGACCATGTGAGCCATCTGTCAAGTTCTTTTACTTTTCTTAATTGGCTATCTTGATGTTGGGAATTTTTACATTGATTACATTTTCATTGAAATAAAAATGCCCGTGTTTTTAATGGATAAAAAAATCTGCACATCGAATACACTACCTTAAATTATAGGCTTTTAATATTACAGATGAGGGGGGGGGGAACATGACTTATTAGAGGGAAAAGGACATGAAAATGAAACTTACAAAAATTAAAAACACAGACAACTCAAATTAAAAGAGGCGCCATCTTTATTCACTTCCGTTTTACAGACTCAAATAAGTGTATTTTAAAGAAAAAGAGTTAATTGGCATTACTCTAAATTAAAATGTGTTACCTCATTGCGTCATTAGGGTGGTGCGGTAGGAGCAGGCCGCCAAAATCTAAATGTTACTGTGTACGATTTGGTGTAAAAAAAAAAGACGACACTTTTTTTTCACTTATAAAAAAAAAATACGAAATACAATAGAATAAAAGACTACTTTTAACGCGAAAATGTATTAATAAAAAAAGCATCAGTTAAAATTTAATAATAAAACAGTCCCAACAAACTACAATACAACAAATAAAGGACAAAAAGGAAAAAAAATAACCGAGCAGGAGAGTGAAATAAAGAAGCTTGACATGAAAGATACGGTGTCTTTTGTTTTAAATGAAATAAAGCTAAATGGATTTTGACATACTGACACGGTAGTGAGACATCACTACCTCACTACCCCCAACACCACAGTTGGCGCGGGGGGAGAGATTTTTTTCTCCAAATAATCAAAAGATAGGTTTTCTGTTTTGTTGTCTTTAGAGGAAAATTATGTATTAAATGTTTTTGAGTTAATATTTTTGTTTCATATAAATTTATTAGAGGTGTGCAAATTTGCATAGCTATGCTAATATATGGCGGCTGGGTAGCGAAGTCAATAGTGTGCTAGCCTCACAAGCTGAGGGGCGTGGGTTCAAGCCCACGAAAAGCCACTATAAAAATGCTGTGCAATGACTAACGCTTAGAAAGTCCTCCGCTGACCTGGAGAGGGATGGGCGCCGCCAGTGTCTATTTAGCCTGAGAATATTCTAATGGACACATTAGAATCCTCTACAACCTCGATAAAAAGAGGTTATGGGACTAAAAAAAAAAAGCTAATATAATGCCCTCAAGGCAGTGGCGCCACTAGGGGGTGCGAGGATGCGGGTAACACCATCACAAGTGATGACACCAAAATATAAAGTTTTGTAAGTTCCTGTTATTTGGCCCTCAAAGACTCGGAGGAGGTCTATGGGTTCAGTCGTGAGGGGGGTGACACAATGAGCTACCGCCCCGGGTGACACCAACCCAAGTGACGCCTCTGACCTCATGAGCCCCTTAAGCCTGGGCCTCCAGAGCTGATTAGCAGTCTCAAGGAAATGTCCTTGAAGCAGCTTGTGCTTTTTTGTTGAGACACGTGCACCACGGCCTTGAACAGTAATTAATCAATTCATTTATTTTGTACGGGCATTTGCGCCCCCCACCCCCCCCCCAAAAAAAAAATCCCTAAATTTTAGGAAAATGTCATAAAGTTGTTACAATACAACGGATTTAAATTTCCAGAAAGTTTATTACATTGAAGACAGTGAACATATATCAGACATAAATACGAATTATATCAGCAAGTGTAACTGATTACTTTATTGTTTTTTTATGGTGTCAGTGTCAAGCAATTATTATACTAATAAATAGAGTATAAAATTTAATAAAATAATAAAGTATGCATTTTGTTACTGGAAGAGCCATTGCTGTCAAAAAAGCCATCTTAAACATGGGGAAAAAATTGGTTTTACCTAAAGGGGCCGTCCATAAATGACGTCACGCGATTTTGGCCGATTTTTTTACCCCCTCCCCCCCTACGTCACGCGTCGTCACAAAATCGTAGACCCCCCCTCCAAAAGTACGTCACAAAACTTTGACCCCCCCCCCCTAAAAATATAACTGAATTTTCTATTTGAAAATAAGCATGTTTCAAATCACTTTTTTGTCATTTAAGTATTTATTTAGTGTAGGTCTACATTGTAATATTGTAACACGCGTGAAGCTATGTAAAAGACATCAAATACATTTTAAGCCAGTGATTCTCAAACTTTTTCGTATCAGACGACCGGCAAGAATTTTTCCATTTCACCAGGTACCATTGCATTGTTATCCCGTTTTGACATGATTTTCTCTGTATTGATTTGATAGCAAAAAGAGCCCCTACATGGCTTATGTCCTATAAGATTACGTATTAATTCAGCTTGTTTTATATATTACATTTTTTTTTAAAATGTTTAGTTGCCAATGCATAGCAAGACAGCTAACGAACAATGCAGCGGTAATGTCAAAAACCATTTGATGTGATTAACCTTCGCGATTAAGCTCACGAATGTGACTATTGATATTAGAAGGATCATTGTATTGATAGACCTGGAATGTATGTATAGATACAAGACAATTCCTCAAATTGATTTCGATATTCTAATGACAGTTTTCCTGCTAAGTATATGC
Organism: Radix auricularia; assembly: GCA_002072015.1. NCBI lineage: Eukaryota > Metazoa > Mollusca > Gastropoda > Lymnaeidae > Radix > Radix auricularia. The sequence continues at coordinate 476,250 of MUZC01000597.1, read as the reverse complement.
ACATTGAAGGCATTTGATCGAAAATTATCACATTGATATCACATCTCATGTTTTCTAAAAATTATTAGGTATGCGTTGGAAGAGGAAAATGGCCAATACCGTACGAACCCCACATTTGTGCAGGAAAGTAGGGTGTCATCTTATGCGTCACAAAACACAGTAATTCTTGCAAGTTGAGGACTGAAAAAATACTACGACATTTTTAAAATATCCAATATTATCACACTTTTTTACTCCGAATCTCACAAGTATTTTTTTGTTGTTGTTTTTTTTTTCAAATATTTTATTGTTTTTGTTTTTTAGGATTTCACGTACGTCACACAACAGTTGTAAATATAATGTCACCAATGGACAAGGCGTGTTTAAATTGTTGCATTCTCTTGTGGAATTTATAAACTTATGAAAAATAATTGGCTACCGTTATTGGACTGTGAACAGCAATACATTATCTCATTTGGGGTAAAAGGGAACTCTTGGGGNTATCCTATTGGACCGCTCCTTTTTAAAAAAACTTTTTAATCGGCCTTCAAAAACGAAATGTGTTAACATCCTTAGACTATATTTTATTTCAATGCATACAAATTAGACATTGACTATAAATCATTACTGTTAACTTCTTTGTTTATAAAAAAAGTTATTTAATATTTTTTTAATGTATTTTTTAAAAATCACTCAATTGACTGACGGGCATCCCGTAAGAAAGAGGTCGGCGAACAGGGGTAAATTACCTCATCTGGGGTCAAAAGGGAATTCTTTGGGGTAATGCAGACTCATTTGGGACATATAACATCCACTACACTCCAATAGATATATTCAAATACGTCATGTGTACGTGTACGCTTGGAACATATGCCCACTATTGAACCGGGTCCTTCCAGAAAATGCATTTGTTAAAGTTGTCATCTATGTAGATTTCTTATTTACGTCCTATACGAAGACACCTAAATCCACCCTACTTTCATTTATATTGACACGAGTGACAATAATCCTAATCTGTCTCATGTCCACTTTCCGATTTCTTTTTGATCATAAAAATAACATGGCTTTTCAAAGTTCAGTCTATAAAATACACCAGCCACACAATGCAAACTGTTAGCACTGTTAGGGTTTCGTTGAATAGCTGACAAAATTTGATCCGAATTTGCAGGAGCATATTCAAAGAGTACAAACTGATGAAATTCATGATTACCACTTAGGAAAGCGAATTCAAAACGAGCACATTTTGTTGATGGGAATTAAGGTAAGGAAAATTATTGCAGAAAGAGTAATATCAGCTAAATAATGTTCAATATAACTTGATTGCACACCAGACCAAAGTCACCAAGAACAGATCTCACTGACTATTCGCTGTGTAAGCACAGGGGGTGTATATTCTAAAGTAATGAGCATTTTATACTTTTTCAAAAATTAAAAGAAAGTACTGGAAAACAACTGCTTGACGTTTTATTATTGGAACTGACACATTTTTTGCTTAGACGTTTATGCTATCCGCGGTCAAAGATACGACAACGGTGTGAACATGAAGGTGCATAAGTCAGACGTACAAGCTCGCCTTTTACTATTAAATTCTTTGTTATTTTTTTTAACGCCTTGTACCTGTCACAGTTACAATTTGCTCCTGTGTGATATGGCAAAAAGTTGTCGTAAGGCTTTTAAGTTTTTTGGTGTCATTCAAAATATTTATTTTATTTTTTTGTTGCTGCTTCAACAGTGTTACGCCATCCTTTTCAAATATGTTTCAAAGTTTAGAGGCAGTGCGATATCAAAAAAGCGAAATTTAAGATGCACTTTTTCGAATTTTCAGTGCAAAGTAACCTAGTGATCAAAAAGCTTCAAGTAAAGCAGAGTGATTATGCCAATGCAAAAAACTTAGTAACATCTGTTTTATTGTTTTAATTTCTTTTTGGTACGACATATTGTTCCCATTTAATTGCATCAGCAAATAATTACGCAATATGACTGTCGAGCTAGTAACTGATGTCGACAACGTTGATTGAACATACTTGCTAATGGTTGAAATCTTACAGAACAGAGGGGTTTGAAACAACAATAGCAGTTTCAAAAGTATTCGCCACGGACTTAAAAGTTGAAACAATTTTTAAAGGGTAGAAAGTGTGAAAAAAATCAAATGAAGGAGAATATGAAGGCTTTGGGGCCGTCCTTAAAGTACGTCACGCCATTTTTAACTCCCCCCTACCCGTCACAAATCTCGGGACCCCCCCCCCCTCAAAGTACGTCACACTTTCGAACAAAAATATATTTTTATAAACAAAGTAAATAAAATTTAATATAAAACACTGTGACGTCACACATGGCCGGACACCCCCTCCCCCGTCACACTTTCTTACACCCCCTCCCCCCTTCTGGAGCGTGACCTACTTTATGGACTGCCCCTTTGTAGATACACAAGAAAAATTTCGCAGTTTTTTAACCAGATTTTTTTATGGAGCTGCAATGTCAATGGACAGTCGCTTTGAAAAACAACGAATGCATCATGACTCATTTTGATTTCTTTATAAATTTCAAAAATTAGGGGAAAAAATGATTTACTGAAATGTAGATTAAAATTATGAAAAAAAAAAGCAGTGGCGAAGTCAGGAGAGGGATCCCAATTCAAAAGTCCCCCCGGGCCTCCAAAAGAGTGTCTAAAATTATTTATTTACATTTAATATTACACCACCATTCAAAATGCAGGGGCCCCCCAAAGAGCCCCAACTCCCGGGCCCCTAAGTCCCTAGCTACGTCACTGTGTAACAGCTGCAAAAGTATAGATCTTGATAGTTTTAAGGTTTCTAAAGAGTTGCTATCATCAAGTTCCATAGCTCCTGCAGTCGCCTACAACTGTCCTGTTTAGATTGTGCTGTTTACAAAGCAGCTGATGAAAAGTTGGCAAAGAGATTTTTAAAAATTGCTTTTTTTCTTCTGGTCTATCTCATTTAAACTAGATTGGGCTGCAGTTATCTCTGGATACAAGTGGGGTGGGGTTGCAGCTATCACTGAATGTAATTGGGGTTTGACTGCAGTTATCGCCGATATCTCCAGTCACTTTTCAACGCATCTCATATAGAATGTCATATGCAAGTATTACAAGGTTTTTGGAATTAACATCTTATTTTTTTAATCTATTAATGTTATTAAGGTATACATAGTTGGTTTTTTTAATGATAAAAGTTTGTACAGTTAATTATAAAATTGTCTACAAAGCAGCTGATGAGAAGTTGGCGAAGAAATTTTTAAAAATTGCTATTTTTCTTCTGGTCTATCTCATTTAAACTAGAATAAAGAAAGAGAAATTACATGACGTACTGCCATCATCAGAAGTGTTTGTAGCAAAATGTTAAGTGTTAATGAAAGTAGTTTTTTTTTAAAACATAACCTTTAAGTCAAGCATTCAGTCAGACAAAATAAGTTTGAAACATTGTACTCTGAACAGGAAAACATTGCATTAAACTCATTATTTTAAATACTGAATATATGATAACAGCATTGAATGGCGGTTTTTTAAAATGTAGACACACTTTATTTGCACTCCATCTGAAATATTAAAAGTTACAGTGCTTGGGAAATTTTATCCCTTTGAAGAAATGCCTCAGTATTTGAAAATCTGTTATCTGGCTCTGAAATTGTGCTTAATCTCTCTTCATAAATCACAGAGTCCATGAATAGTTCAGTGTCTCCCTGATCTACACAAAAGTTATGCAGTGCACATGTAACTAAAATTATTTTCACAACACTTTCCAAATCACTAACATCTATATTTTCAAGACGGGGAAATCTACGTCGAAGATGAAGAAAAGCTTTTGAAATGGTATTATGAGCTACGTTTACATAAAAATTATACAGTATCTGTTTCTCATTTAAGTTACTATCTGGACCTTCATATGGTGTAAGTAGCCAGCTGTACAGTGGATAGGCAAGGTCACCAGCAAGCATACAGTCATTGGGAAAAAATACTGATTGATTTTCCTTCACATCTTGAAATAAGTCTGAATCGTGTAAAACACTCACATCGTCAACACATCCTGGCCACCCAGTACAACAATGGAGAAATTTCATACTATGATCACACACGGCCTGCAAAATGACAGTTGGCTTGTTATTAGAGTTTAGGTAAAACTTTTTATCTGAATCTGCAATTCTTAAGTTTATGTGAGTGACATCAATAGCACCAATGATATTTGGCAAACAAGAGTTTTTCTGAAAACCATCAATAATGCTTTTAAATTGCTTTTTATCAGGCCATGATATTAGAACCTGCATTAGTTCATATAGGTAGTTAACTGTCTGATTTAACACAACTTCCAGGCAAGACATACTAATTTTAAAATAGTCAGCAATTTCTTCCCGTGAATGCAACGAACCTAAGTAATACAAAGCTATCTGTAATTTTGTCTCTAATTTCAGTTCACTAGATTTTCTCTTTTTATCAGGAGACAAAAATGATGAATGTTCTTTTACTGCAGTAAGAAGATCGCAAAACATAGAATATGACATTCTAAAATGTAACCGGAAATCCTGGGGTGAGAGTCTTAACATTTTAGCAGAGGTAGAAGAGTCCCCAAAGGCATTGATGTCATCCTTTTCTGTTGAGTTTTGCTTGATGAAAAAACTTGCTAAGATACCTTCTTCCCCACCATCAGCAAAGAAACCTGTTTGTAAAAAAAAGAAATCTGTAGCATTCAAGTAACTCATTTTAGTTTTATATTCTTATTATATCTGTTAAATTTCTTTTTGTAAAGCCTTTGGTATAAGGCAAGTTTTTAAAAAATATTTTAATAACTTTATTGACATGGGGATTCTATGATTTATTCTCATTTATTATGTCAAATTATGTTCCTAAGTATTTTACATCTTTATTTTGGATTAGTTCTTTTCCATGAATGAAATATTTTGAATTTATTTATTTATTTTTATTTGTTACTTTAAAAAATTTACTCTTTTTGAGTGGAAAGAAATACTCCAGTTAGTTTCACATTTTATCAGGGATTATCAAGCAAGTCTTTTTGTAAAATGTTGCTATTTTGTTCTAATTTAATTGTTCAACAGATTATATAATTCATCAGCAAATAACCTAACTTTTCTTCCTGTTTAGATATTGTTGGGTAAATCATTTATATAAATTAAAAAGAGCAAGGCACCTAGCGCAGTTACTTGTGGAACTCTTGCCTGAGTTAACTGTTACTGGTGCACATTTAGATCCATTAAATTCATTAATTATTATTGCTCCCTACGGGCCCTACCCAAGCCCCAAAAGGCAGTCTTGGATCATGGATCCAATGATCATATGATGTAAATGAAAGGGACCAGCTGCTGTCATTTCAGAAAAAAAAATAACTCCATAAGCCAATTAATTATTTTGCATAAAGCTGCAGGCCAGATTAAGTTAAAAGTGGGAAGCATTTGGAAGTTCTGAACACCCCTGGCACTGGGGTAGATACAGCAACAGACATCCGGAAGTATTCTGTGGTTTATTTAGTATTATTTATTGTTTTTTTAATTACCATATTTTCGAGCATATGTGAATGTGGGCTACAAAATGGATAGCCTTCGTGGCATGTAGAATATACCATATTTAAAAATTAAAACACACAACTCAATAATATTCTGGAAGTATACCTGCGGTTAGCAGTTCATTAGCATCGAGCTCTAAAAAATCCAAAATACACGGTATCATTTCCACAAAATGCGAATCCATGGTTTCCTGTCAACATCAATGATCAATAGATAACCAGATTTATCAGCATCTTTTCATGAGCTATCAAATCAATATAATAAATTACAGGCGAATTTTTTTTAAATTATTTTTTTTATAATGATTGATTATCTTATTTTTATTTTAACTAAAGCTTCAATTATTCTTTTCATATCTCTGTACAAATAGAATAATAACTACTAACAAGACATTATTTCTTAAAAAACTCTAATAACAAAATTAATTAAAAATCCTAAAATAAAAGATTTTAGACTTAAGCACTGGCTTAATTTAGTTACTTAGATTTACTTGCAACTTTTTTTCCCCCACGTTTCTAATCTCTATTAACCTGCTATTTTTTTCTATATTATATAGACTAAACTATAAGAGGTAAAAGAGCCATGACCATGACATTTCTCGGTAGAAAAAGGTATTTGTTCTGTAAGGATTGTATAAAATTGTATAAAATATACGGTTTACATAAAATTGTAAACGAAACAATCTTATCAAAACTAAGGAAGCTAACCTTTGCAGACTTTGCACCAGGCTCAAGTTTTATCTAAGGACTGTTGTAAGATTCTTCTTTGTATTAAATAATAAGTATTTTCAATCGGTTTATTTATAATAGGGCGCAGTAAAAATTTTCTTAACTGATTTTATTTATCATAGAATATTAAATTTTTTTATGATTAATAAAAAGGAAAAAACTAAGAGAGAGTACTTTGGAGTGCTGCCTGATAACTGATAATAAGGAATTCAGTATATGAATATGTAACATTTTCCTGTTTTTTATATTGAGGATTTTTGCTCATACTTTATTGAGTGCATGCGTGCCAGACATCAATAATATGGAATTGCTAGATGTTCATATTTAGTCAAATTAGGAAGAAGTAAAGGGAGATGTCTTAAATTAGAAACCCAGTAGCTTTAGTTCATAAAATCTATTTTAATCTGTAATAGTTCAATGTAATGAACACAGATCTATTTACAATATTAATTTCTAATATGTTTTAAGACTTCTCTTACATTCAAATCTAAAACAAAGTTAATCCTTTTTATTATTTTCTAAATAAATAATATTCTTGAATGAAATCTGCTTATAATAATTTGTTTTTACTAATTGAGTAAATGAAACTTTGAGTTAAGTACTCATTTAAGTTTGAGCTGGGCATTAATAATGATATTTATTTTCAGATATCTGGTACTAGATCATGCAGTAGTTTTCCAAAAGTAACTAAAAATAAGTATTTAAAATGTTATTTATAGCATATATAGACCTATAAATAAATTTCATGTCAAACAAGCACATGCAGTGTTTCAGACTTATGTACATATTAAAATTAAAGCACTTAGATCCTGTGAGTCGTACACCTTTATACATGAATTCCTACATTTGTAAGCTCCTTATTTGTAAAGCAGTTTTAAACTCAACAAAAAGGCATACTACCCTAAGTTTCTGTGGGGAAAAACATCAACATAAATCTAGTTATGCATATACCTTGAGTCACAGAAAAGCTAAAAGAAAAGTTCATGATCCTATTGATTGTCACAACATCAAACAGTACATAAACCATAACTTAGCAAAAAATAAGGTAATATCATCGACTGAAGATGCCTTTGAGGCTGCGTCAGTGAGCTCAAACATCTCAACAAGAATACTCCTACAGCAAGGATCAACACTCTTTGTGTCAAAGAATTTCAAAAGCAGATATAATTTTGAAGGAACAAGACAAGTTTTAGTGAGGTCAATTTGGTTGTCAAGAATTAGTTGTTTTTTTTTAAAGTTCATTTGCTTTAAAAGTATTTGATGCCATTTATACTCACCATGAACGAATAGGTATTATACTTATCTCTCACATGTGTACTTTTCAACTAGAGATTTAATATAGCTGCCTAAATTATAAATAGGATTTGAAAATAAATGCATTATATTTTATTATTTTTATTATATGGGACTGGGGTTTTCTTATGTAAAGGGCGCATAAAACAACACATTAGAATCACGTGAAAAGATATTTTTAATTTCAAAAGGAAATACCACTAACTCAATCTGTAACATTTTTTACATTTCAAAATACTACTTTAGCTTTATTCATGCTTTTGATATCCTCAGTGTTTGGTGATTTTTTGTTTGTTTCAAATAATTGATGTTTGTGAATTGTACTCTTCTCCAGGAACATGAGTAGTCAGGGAAACGTCCAAGATAGTGAAGATAAAAAACAATTACATCAACGATTTCTGGATTGTGCAGCTCGTGGGAATTTGGAAGATTTTAAAGAGCTACTAGGTGAGGCTTTCAGTAGGATCCAAAAATTGAAATTTCAGAATGGTCCCGCAGCTTTTTTAGATTTTGCTTTTTGATGATATCCTAGTGATTCTAAGAAGTCAAATACAAAATTTGTACTTATCCTATATAATAAAAGGCAATTTTCTGTCCAGTCATAGATAGCGGTTGGTCCCTCTAATTCCTACAGCCAATCATAAAAATTAAATCTCATTTACATATTGAACAAGTTTACGCGGACTTTCGGAGTGAGTTACTTTTTGTGCAGTATTTTTTCCAGATTTTATTTTGAGCGGTCGGTGTTGGAATTTATAGTCAAAAACTTTGTTTTTACAGGTTATTTATTATAACTATAATAAATAGTATTTTTGATGTGATGCATATTTATGGCTGGTAAAGGTGGCTGTTGGAGGTTTTGTAAAACATGCCACCGAAACGATATAAGAACGTCCTTGGACAGGTTTTGTTGCTCATATCTTTATAAATGCAAAGTTAGTAAGAAAATGATTACACTTTAAATGAGGCTTAAAATTTGTAAAGTACATAAATATATCATGAAGATCCAGTGAACATGTGTGCATTCATTCGTTTTTTTTAATGTTAAAAACAATATGTATGTATTTTCTTTATTAATTGATGCTGAAAGTTTTACTAATAGACTTGTCTAAACTTACTTACATAGCTTTATAAAAAATATTTTTATAACACTTTACAAGGTTCACAAAATAGCTCTGACAGCCCCTGTCAAAATGGTCCTGGACTAATAGTAAAAAATAAAATCAAATATTATGGTAGTACTTTTACTCACCGACTCAGTGTCATTTTTAGTTCACAAGAAAAAATATAATAACAGTTACTCGATACGGTACCAAGTAACAATTGTTAGTAGAGAAGCAATAATATAATAACATCACAAGAAATAATTTTACAATTTGACAACTTTTTTAAGGGTGATTTTAAAAACTCGCAAAAAAACAAAGTTTTTTACTATAAATCCTTTATAAATAAGACATAACTAAAACTATATTCATTATACAGTCGAAACCGCTTAAGTCGACGGCGTCGGGGAATGAAAAATGGCATCGACATAACCGATGATCGAGTTAAAGCGAAAACCAATATGGCGGCAAAATATTAACATGCGCTTGAAATTTCTATATGTACGTGTTGTGCGTTAATTAGTGATGGGATGATTAATCAGAATCGTATCGGAATATCGGGACCCTATTTCTTCACTCTTTCTTAAGGTTGTTAAGACCGTTCGTTTTTAAAGACCGTTTAAGTTTAAATATAACGCCGTTTTGCGGTGATTCCCATATTGAGCGATACTGTGGCTTCGAAGCGACTTGCTTGATTTTCCTTACAAGCTACACAAATAAGTAACCTACACATCCCCTCATTGTCCCCGAACCATTCTCTTCTGGACTTGGAATGGTCTATCGTGACCTATATATGACTCATGACAAAGCGAACTCTTCTCTATATAAACGTACACAAATAAATTAGGTACTCCTTTTGAACCTTCAACTTTGACATATTTTAATTAATTCTAACCAATAGTTAAATGGCTTTTGCACACGGCAAATTCTTATGAATGTTACAATGAGAACAAAGCAGTAGTACAGTACATGTAATGGTCAAAATGAGGTTGAAGGATGAATGGTTGCCAATGACAACGGTACATTTTATTATTCCATACGATCCCCTCAGCTTACAATTCCTTCGGTAACTTGATGCTAATAGGACTAACCAACATTAATGGTGTGGGAGATTGAGAGTGGGGATGGGTAAACTGTCTGTAGTCTGTTATATTATATTTTATATATTTAAAAATCTGGGGAGCCTATTATTTTGGCGTTTTTTTAGAGTTTTTTTTAAAACACAACAGCATTGCCGTTATTTGTTTGATGAAGCTATCGGCATGCTATAAAATTGTACATACATGTTTGCTAACAACAAAAGGTATATGTGCACCAACTGACAGCAGAAATTTACAAATTTAAAATAAAAACCGTCGATTATCGATAAAAACTTTTATTATTCTCCAACACATCTCTGAAACTGGCGGTTTAAGTTAGCAACACAGGCACAGGTTTCAACGCAAGTGGGCTATGATGACGATGTCACCAGCACACATCCCAAGCTGATCGCATTGCCATAGTACCAGAAGCAACACAGCGCTGAGAGCAAAACGCAAGTGGGCTGTGACGTCACCAGCAGCATTTTCAAAAGCTGGCGATTGGTCATGGGGATCGAGTTAACCGATGTTAAGTGGCAAATTTGACCTTTTTTGTGCTCGTGTTATGAGGTTTCGGCGACTTAAAAAAATCGAATTAAACGACGAGAAAATACTAAGACAAAGAGAGAATTTGGCGGTTCCAATAAAACCCGTCGACTTAACTCTTAATGTACCAAAGCGCGGTAATCCGCAGTTTACCGTTTAGTACCAAAGAGCGGTAATGCGCGACTCGCTAGAACTCTCTTTAGAAACGAAATTACAGAAAATAAAAACTATATAGTGCGGGATGAACGATGTTTTCGACTTCCGGCAATGGCGGCTGTTTACCTCGCTAGTGTTTTCGCTCGATTTGCAATGTTTTTAGGATGATTTTACGGTTTTTTTTCTTAGATGCGATTTTGCTATACTTTATTACTAAAATAATAGTACTAAACTACAGGTAAAATAGTTTTAAACTCAAAATGGTCTTTCGGATACATAAAATAACCATTCTTATTCTAAAAGATGACGTCAGTATGACTATAATAATAAAAATGGATTTAACGCAATTTTTTTAATTTTACAACCGGTTGATCGCAATTCGGGAAATTCTTATGGTACTGAGGCGGAAGTTTTCCAAAAACCTTATGGCACATTAAGAGTTAATGGGGTGGTCGACCTAAGCGAGCTCGAGGTAAGTGGGTTTCACTGTAATATGCTTGAAAATCCAAAATTTTAGTTATGTCTCATATATAATGGATTTATAGTCCAAAAAAAAAAAAGCTACTACAGTCTGCCTGCTAAATTTCAGCTCTATTTGATCACAGGAAAGGGTTATAAAAACATGTTTAATATAATGTGCACTGTGTGACAGGCTAGCATTTACATTTACAGATCGGGAATATATTACAAAAAGAGTATGCTAAATATAATACGCATCACACAGCGCGACAGGAAAATATTTTTTAAAGTTGTTCCATATATTACCCACCGCGATAGTCTAGCACAAATATTTATATGCTACTTGAAGATATATAGAAATAATCTAAAAATTCATCACTTTAATTACAGTACATTAGATCGATATGAAATTTTTATCAACGCCACAAGTCTGCCTGCAAAATTTCAGTTTGCTAGCATATGAAGAAGTGGGTTAAAAATCAATTCAAAGTTCTTTTGGCAACCAGACGCCATGAGTTAATTATAGGGCTGCGGAAATTACCGATTAATTTCTCGATTAATCGGTAAAAAAATTTATCAATAAAAATTATTTTAATCAATAAATAATAAGATAAAATAGCAGTTAAAATTAAAGAAAATGTTTCAATTTTTTTTTCGATTTATTAATAATTAATTAATTATTAATAATACTTTGTTTTTTTTTTTACGTACAAACTTCTTCATCTAAAGGAAACATGTCAAACGTGAAATATTTAAGTAACCTGTTTTATAAGGACAATGATATAAAAACACATTGTATTTAATTAATTAACAATAACAAAATTTAAATTCATTATATTGAACTTTTTATATTTAAATATATCTCCTACAATATTATAGTTTTAAAATTAAATTAAATACATTGCTATGGGCTTTTTTTTAAAATGCCATAAAAGGTCACAAAATGTGAAAGAAGACAACATAGTGAAAAAAGTGATTATGAGATCTTAGAAAAAAATCATGACTTTTGAACCACTTGGGATAAAAAGATGATCTTTATGTTTATCATCAAACAAATTCTATATAGCTGTATTACTTTTATATTTTTAAAATTAATTTGAAATTTTCATCCAAGTGCCTAAACTTTAATACGTTATTGAACTTAATTTTATTGATAAGTCCTAAAAGTAACTCAATAAAAAAATCAATTGCCTGTTTTTATTACTTCCCTTGAAATTTTCAGTTTAATGACGTCATACATCTTTATTTTAAGCTTCAACAAAATTATCGATTAATTAATCGGTAATTTTTGAAAAGTTAATGATTAAATTTATTTTAATCGATAACAGCCCTAGTTAATTATAAAGGATTAAAAAATTGCCAAAAGGTTAAAATGCAAAAAAAAATTTAATTATGTGTAAACACTTTGTTTTGGGTCCTTTTGACGGATTAGGCTTTAAAAGTACAAAGTTTTCGAATAGTTCTTCAATTATGCAAAATTTATGTGATTATCCATTAAACTAATTATTTCATATGTTTTAAAATAAATTTTAATCTGATAGTCAAAAACTTTGTGTATGTTGAAATATAAAAATGACATGCTTGTGAGAAAAATATATATTTTTTTAAATGATTTCCTTCTTTAGAAATTGTGGATATTGATGTCAAGAGTGATAGAGGATGGACAGCTTTAATGTTTGCTGCAAGAAATGGACACACAACTATTATATCTTCTTTAATTGATAAAGGGTATATTCTTAGGGAAAAGTTAAAACTCAAACTTTAATAATTTTTTTATAAAGCTTGTGTTCCTCTTAACATTAAACACGTCCTGCATTATTTAATTATTGTCATTTTGTAATTAATCCATCAAAATAGTTAAAATCATCTCTCAGTTTAAATAACTGTGGATTGTTTATTTAAACAGAAGTGCAAAAGATATGTGGGTGTTTAAATGACATCAGCAGGTATTAAAAATAATCAATCATTTTTTCCATAGATGCGACATAAATTGTTTGAATGCCTCAGGACAGACAGCGCTAGATATTGCAAAGTTTTGGAATTACAAAGAGGCAGTGGCCATTTTGTCGCAGCATAGACAGCAGGTTGAATTTGATCAAATCCACAACTACTACTCTCTCAACCCTTTATACAGAGCCTCAGACCTCCGTAAAGATCCTTCAGCATTAGAAACTGCTAAAAAGAACCCTTCAGCGAAATTTGTTGTCTTCTTAAATTCAGAGCCTTATTTATTACAATCTGTGGAGAAAAAACAGAAGTTCAAGTAATAAATGAAGATTTTAAGAAATATGTTTGCTTCAAATATTTATATTCATTTTAATTACCATTTTAATATATTTTAACACACTATATAGAAGGAATCCATTACTTGATGTATTTTTAAACTTTATTTTACTAATGCATATACATAAGGCTGAACAATTTGAAAAAGGATTTAATTGATGAAGGTGTTGATTTTAAATCTCGGTTTATAAAAATAATTTTTTCTCTCTGAAGATTTGCCATATTCAACCTTGACCAGCTGCCTTCTAATTTCTCTGAAAAGACAACTGTGATATTTTTGGGATTAGAAACCTGGGATCCTGACTCAAGTCCATGGTTTGCTGTTGAGTTAAAAGAAGAGGACTCAACATTTACCTCTAAAGTTTGTGCTTGTTGATTTCTCAGAAGCAAACACTTTTAATCAATCTGTATAACAGATTTTATTTTTTTAAATTACTATCTTGCATTGCTAAATAGCTTACTTTAAACAACTTTGAGCTGATATCTTTTCCTTGAATTTATAATGACCATTTACAAAATACCCTAAATGCATAACCTTTTACTTTTACACACTAATTCATATCAGTGTCAAGACAAATAAGTTAGACATTAGTTATAATTTATTTTTGGCACAATAAATCCTTCCCCTTCATTTTACATTTTAATATCGATTTTATACAGTACTATCCCGATGGCAAGTTTGTTGTCCCATTTCCAGCAACGATGCAGATGACTGCCACTCATGCAGGGATTTTTGCAGAAGCTCATTCCATATTGTGTTGGTTGGATCGTTACAAGTAGGGTCTGAATGAATATAATTTAGGGCTGGTACTGACTAAAAAAATTTGTTTGATTAATCGGGAAAAAATTTATTTAATTAATTTTAATTATATTTTTATAACTCATGTATAGATCCTTTTAAGTTGCAATTCATAAACACCAAAAATTTGTTATGCTGTGCAAGAAGTAAGAAAGAAAATCTTTTTTTTTTACGTATGCACGTCTAAAAAAATAATACGAGGGGAAAATGCAAGTAACAAAAAAGATTAATTATTAATGAATTTGAGAAAAAAAATATTGGATATATTTACTTTAAATTTTAATTCCTTTAAAAAAAAAATTAACGATTAATCGATTAATTAAATGTTAATTTCCGCAGGCCTAATATAGTTTTTTTGAAATGACATTTTAAAATAATTATGTAATCCTCATTCTTCCTAAATCATTTACACGTTTATTTTTTGTATACTATCTTTCATTATCAAGTTTTTAAAATCAGATACTGTCCTACTTGTGGGAGTAAACAGACAGTGGTTGAGGGAGGATACAAGCAAATTTGTAATAAAGCAGATTGCTCTAGTCACAAAGGTACATTTTTCTAAACTATATATTTTAAAATTATTTGGATTAAATCCTATATTCAAGAGAATAATTCTTCTTCTTCTACATATCTTTTTGGCCTGAGACTTAGTCTCTTAGGGCCTTGGCTAATACCTGGGCAACCTGCTTCATCTGCTTAGCAGTGCCATACAACACTGTCTTCACGTAGGACTCTTTTATACCTCCCTAACCTTTCCCGCTATATCTAGGGCGGGACACAAAGTTAACAGGTTTCAGAGGATAGGTTGCAATGACGGCAGTTCGAATCCCTGTTATGGTCTAGTCTGTTGAAATATGAGTTAGTTGGACAGTGCTCTGTTCGCATATGAGTCAATAAACTCAGATACATAGTTATTCATATTATATTTAAAAACCTTTTCATTCATTCATGTAATTATAATTCAAGCTTTGTATAGCTGCATCATGACATTAAAAGCTTGTGTTCCTCTTAAGTGTAAGAATACAAATTCCTAATACAGTACAAATTAATTTCACTTGGCACTCCAGGATTATTACTTTCTTTTTTATTTTGTATAAGATACTCGTTATATGGAGGTGTTAAATTTTAGACATTGACCTTCTATTAATAAAAATTTATAATAAGATATATGTATATATATATACTAGCAGACCTGGTCGTGCGTTGCAACGATCTCAGTAAAAATGACTATTTAAGAATCCAATAAGTATTATGTTTTAAGAACAATTATGCCAGAAACCGACACGGAAGTGTGAAAAAAGTCAAAGTTTCATAGCAAATGGATAAGTAAAATTGTAATTTAAAGGCTTAAAAAAAAAGAGAAAAAAAACGACATTAAAGGGCCAGGCTCTACAATAAGTGATAATTTGTATTCAAGCTTTGTTTCTCAATAATGTGTAAAATTGATTTGGGAATTAAATTATTAACGTGCATTACAAAAAAATTTTGGGAAGCCTACCCGAAGGAAGAACACAAAGAGTTCAGTTCTCTATAGAAATTATTTATAGACTCTTGAGTTTTTATAAGCATAAAACGACATTAAGGGCCCATATACGGCAAGATATAAAGCTTAAAACGATCTCAGTAAAAATGACTATTTAAGAAAAACAATGAGTGATGTTTTAAAAACTACTATGCCAAAAACCTACGCGAAATTGTGCAAAAAAAAAGTCCAAGTTTCCTAGCAAATAGATAAATAAATTAATAATAAAAAGCTTTGAAAAAAAAACGAAATAATTTCTTTTTTTTTATCGCCATTGTATTCAAGCTTTGTTTCTCAATATCGTGTAAAATTGATTGGGGAATTAAATTGTTACCGTGCATTACAAAAAAATTGGGTACGCCTGCCCTGAGGGAATGGACATTAAGAGTTCAGTTCCTTATAGAAATTATTGATAGACTCTTGAGTTTTTATGTACTAAGATTTGCAAGATCCGTTATTTTCTTAGTGACTTAAGCTAACACTAATTTTTGTAAAGGTAATATAAAGGAAAAAACGACATTTAGGGGCTCCTGTGCCCATTCTGCGCAAGATGTCAATTTCAAAAAGCTGTTCGTTTTAATTCAGTTTCATCATTGATATATTTCTCTAGATTGTTAAAAATTGAATGGGGAAAATATCTTAAGCATATACCAAAAACAGACATTCGTGGCCCCCGGCCCAAAAGTAAATTACATTAGAAGTTTAGTGCCCTATAGCATTTTAATATGGGCTACCAAGATTTTGTTAACAAATTTTGGTTAAGATCAATTCTTTTACACAAAACCTAACGTATAAACTTAATTAAAGAAAAAATGACACGATGGGGCCCATTCTGTGCCAGATGTAAAGTTGAAAACACTTGTTCATTTCAATTTGCATGATAATGGATATATTTGTCATTATTTGTCAAGATCTTTAATTAAAAATTGAATGGACAAAATGTCTTAAACATTAACAACCCCCCCCCCTAAAAAGACAATTGGCACCCCCAGCCCCGAAGAATTAATCATTAAAAATTCAGGACCTTATAGTATTTTAATAGAGGCTGTTAAGTTTTTTTTTAATACAAAACTTGGTTAAGATCCATCAATTTACCAAGTAGCTAGCGCTCAAACTATTTTTATGTAGCTCATATAAGCAAAAGTTGACATTATGGACCACCGGCGCCCCATGTGTGTTTAATTGACGAAGAAAGTTACCTGTTAACTTCCTGGGAGTGTACGCAATAGTCTCCAAAACTTTCATTACGATCGAATACATGGTTTAGTCAGCAATAAAGGACATGCACACACACACACATTCACATATACATATTTATAGATATAGGGGGAAAGCACATTTAGGGGCCCTCAGCCACATTCGGTGCAAGATGTCAAGTCCAAAATCTGTTCATTTTATTTCAGTTTCACATCATGGATATATTTCCCGAGATCGTTCAAAAATGAATGGAAAAATATCTTAATCATTTACAAAAAAGACATATGGGGCCCCTGGCTCCCAAAAAA
>MUZC01000597.1:417606-458927 GCA_002072015.1 Radix auricularia | reverse complement strand
CCCCCCACAGCCCGAAGGAGCTACCATAAGAAGTTAAGGGCCATATGGTATTTTAATATTGGCTATCAAGAATATAGTTGCAAAATTTGAGTAAGATCCATTAATTTATCATCTAGATAGCGCTTAAACTAATTTTTATATAGCTCATATAAGCAAAAAATGACGTTGTGGGCCCCCGGCGCCCCTTTAGTGTTAAATGGAGAAAAATATTAGTCAGTAACCATTCTGGAAAGGGTACTCAACGGTCTGAAAAATTTTCATAACGATTGAATACATGGTTTAGTCAGCTATAAAGGACATACACTCACACACACACATTTTTATAGAAATAGATATAGAAGGGAAAACATATTTAGGGGAGTTCAGCCATTTTCAGTGCAAGATGTCAATTTCAAAAATCTGTTCATTTTAATTCCGTTTCATTATGGATATATTTATTGAGATCGTTAAAAAAATGAATGGGAAAAATATCTTTAAAATTTTCGAAAAAGACATGTGGGACCCCCCGGCCTTAATGAAATGGACATTAGAAGTTCATTGGCCTTAATTATGTTAATATGAGCTACAGAGTTTTGTATACAAAGTTTGGTTAAGATCCATTCATTTACTCAGTAACAAACGCATAAACTAATTTTACATAGCTCATAAAAGCAAAAACGCCCCAAAAGAGCGGCCCTTAGGAGATGACCTACCTATAGCATTTTAATATTGGCTATAAAGAATATAATTACAAAATTTGGTTAAGATCCATCAATTTAGCAAGTAGCTATCGCTTAAACTAATTTTTATATACCTCATATAAGCAAAAAACGACATTAAGGGCCCCAAGGCCCATTTAGGGCAAGATATAAAGCGCAAAACAACTTTTTATTTTAAGATGGATAGTAATGGATACATTTATCATCATTTGTCAAGACCTTTAATAATTTAATAGTGAAAAAAAAATCTTAAACATTTACGAAAACGGGTATTTTGGGCCCCCCGCCCCAAAAGAGCGGCCCTTAGGAGATTACTTACCTATAGTATTTTAATTAATATTGGCTATAAAGAATATACTTACAAAATTTGGTTAAGATCCATCCATTTATCAAGTACATAGCGCTTAAACTAATTTTTATATAGCTCATATAAGCAAAAATTCACATTTAGGGCCCCCGGCGCCCCTTTAGTGTTAGATTGAGAAAAAAAGTAGCCAGTTACCATTCCGGAAGGGTACTTAACAATCTCAAAAGTTTTCATGACAATCGGATGAATGGTTTAGTCAGTTACAACGGACAAGCACACACACACACACACGCACAGACATACTTTGATTTTTATATATATAGATATCTAAAAATATTTTTTAAAAATTTTATTAGCTGTGATTGTTAACTTTTATTTAATTACTTTCTATTTACAGGTGTACATAATACCTGTTATCCTCGTGTGGATCCATCCCTCATAATGCTAGTTTTGTCACCAGACAAAAAGCGTTGCTTGCTTGGTAGACAAAAGAGGTTTCCTCCTAAAATGTTTTCTTGTTTAGCTGGATTTATGGAACCAGGTAAGGGTTAAATTTTCAAAAATAAATTATTTAAGCTATTTTCTTTGTAAGATAAAATTTAACTATTATGTAATAAATTTAGACAAAAATAATTTTAAAAACTTAACATCTTTTTAATTAAAGTTGCAATAATGATTATTTCTAAATAATTCAAGAAAATTAAAATAGAATACATGAGTTTATGAGTTAAAAATGCTAGTAACTTTTGCCTTTCTTCTTATGAAATGATTAATCCATATTATATGTATTATAAAGATGCCAATATGTTAGAATTAGGAAAAGTTTTTAAAATTACAATAGATTTGTATAAATAAAACAACAAATGTTAATGTTTAATTATAGATGGTATAAAAATTAAATTATTTCAGAAAATTCTGTCATCTGTACAAATAAAATGAAATCTAGAGAAATGTATACTTTATGTCGTCTAAAAGTTATTATATTTATTACAGTAATAGAATTTTTTTTTTAATCTATCTTTAAGATTCAAATTTTAATTACATAAAGTACATTTAGGAAACACTGATTCATGGTGAATTCAACATGTAGTTTAAATATTTCACTAGGTGAATCTATAGAAGACACTTGTCGAAGAGAAATAGAAGAAGAAAGTGGTATAAAAGTTGGAAGGGTAGATTATCATTCAAGTCAACCATGGCCTTTCCCTGCAACTCTGATGCTAGGCTGCATTGCTCATGCTAGAACAGATACAATTGTGGTAAAAAAAATATTTTTTTACAGGATTAAAAAAAAATAGTGTGTTCTCTTTTGGTTTCTGCAGTGTTAAATCAAAATAAAATATTTAATTTAAGAAATAATATTAGTGCACTACTTTATGTTGCCTAATTTTTTAAATACAGTAGCTATATGCCACTATTACTTTACTTTACTGGGCAGAATTTTTCCCATTTTCATCCTCTTAAACAGGCAAGATTTGTTTTTATCATTTTAGAGATATTTAGGGATATTTCAGTAAAAACATTACATCTTAGGTATTAGTGCAAATATTTAAATGAAATACTATTCAAAATAAACAGAAATAATATATCTTGTCATTATTTACCCTTATATTCTTTTCATATCTTGTTGGTTTTTTAAAAAATTAATTCATGTCTTCCCCCCAAAAAAAGAATTTCCAAAAAACGTTTTTAAGAGGACCAAACAAGCACAATTTACAAGCACAAATGAAAACATAAATCTTTTTAATATTCCTAAATAGCACGCATATGAACATGAAAACAGTATACATTTTTTTATTTCATTTTTATTAATAACATTGTACAGATAGACAAAGATGAGCTGGAAGAGGCAAGATGGTTTTCACATTCTGAAGTTTCCCAGATGTTAGCCCAACAGCACCCAGATGGCATTTTTGTGCCACCTAGTCAGGCCATTGCACATCAGTTGATAAAATCATGGGTCATAAGTCATTCTGCAAACTTATAATTTAACTAACTGAAAAATCATATGTTGTAAGTGTATTTAAATAAAGTGGCAAATTTATGGGTTTAATGAATCCATGGCTGACAAAAAAAATGGTTCAAATTCAGAAGATAAGAGAATTGGTCATACTTTTTAAATAATGAAAGTTTACAGTGAAAGTGTTTTACATTAAGTGACATTTTTAAGATATTAATAATCCCAATGTACGCAAGTAATTAATTTCTCAAGTTTTTTCATTACAAGTTTTTTCAAGATGTTTTTCAATTTCTTCAATAAAAATTGAACATGAAACAATTTCTGTGGGTTTGTTGAAAGACCTTACTTAATGAATCACTCATTTGTACCCTTACAACTATGCAACGTTAGATTGTTATCAACATAGATTTAAAGGAATGTTAAAGAAATAGAATACTTGTTTATAAATTAATTTTTTTAAAGATTGTACATTTCATAAAATTTGACTGATTGTTGTAATGAACCATAATTGAATTTTTAAGAATGAAACTTAAGTCGATGAATATAATTAGAAATAATATATTTATATTAGGGCTGTGAAAATTAACAATTAAGTAATCGATTAATCGTTAAAAATTATAATCAATTAAAATTAATTTTATCGATTAAATTTCGATTAAAATTTAAGAAAATAGTTTTATTTTCCAATTTATATTTTTTTTACTTACATACTTTTCCCTAGTATTATTATTATTATTTTTTTTGTCGTGCATACGTAAAAAAATAGGTTTTCCTTCCATACTGCTTGCATAACAGACCGAATTTGCTATGTTGCATTTCAAAATTTGGGAGCCATGAAATTACCGCGACCTAACCGATTTAGCAAAATAATGAATCACAACTTAACGAGATCTATATATGCGTTATAAAAATAAAATTATTCTATTAAATTTTTCCCGATTAATCAAGCAAATTTTGTTTAATCAGTAACAGCCCCAATTTATTTCCATTTAATACCATTTACATCTGTTTTGTTTTTAAAGTAAATATTATCAAGGTCTTAACTTTATTATTCAGAAAATGCATTATAACAATTTAGTGTTCTATTCATTTGTCCAAATTGTCCAAATAAAAAAAGTATATTATAAATCCATTGTGAGCAATATAGTACATCTTCTCTGCAGATGTCCATTTTAGTCTATCTTACATATTATGGTCACATCTATATAAACTGCTAGTAATAATAAGTATTCATATTTATTAAATAATTTTATCAACATCTATACTTTTTTTTTTAATATAGCCGAGCACCAATGATAATTAATTTTTATGTGTAATCCTCCACTTGCTTTCATTTTCTTTATAGTTAGTAGTAGTGCCATGCTTTCACAATAGAGAAAGTGTTTTGACGCACCACGTTTAATTAATAGTTTAAAGCCTCAGACCCGACTGAGCTATAGTAGAGTTTGTATTAGGAATAAAATACTTCTGATGGGCTACCATTGTTATATGAATTTAATTACCAGTTAAAATAACAATATTATAATATAAACATTCAGTTCCATAATAAATCATTAAATTTGGGTCTTTTGGTTACATGGCAATATTCAAGCTATGCGCAACTTTAATAGGTTACTTAAACCTAAAGGCAAGTGTCACTTCTGCAAAATGTCTATAAAAAAAAATTACCAATAAAAAGTCATTGCTTTTAATCAAGTAATATAATGTAGTATCTCCTAAAGGAACTATGTCAGGAGCTTTTTCAATGAATCTTTAAGAAGTCATCAAAGACGTTATGTTTGAATAAAGTCTATTAAAAAAGTGCGACGCACTAATGTCTGGTACATTGACAAACGTGTGTGCAGTTATAAATCCAATAATGATACTAAGCTTTGTTTAGTATTGTAGATGATGTTACGCTATTTCAGTTTGACACTGATACAGGCATGTAGCCCCAAAATCCATAAAATGTTTTAGTTAAGGGATATGTTTTTTAGCAATGCTTATACTCATTGATTCAAAAAATGAACCTGTCTATGCATCTTACATATAACCTCTTCCAATGTGAAGACAATAAAATTCCTGAAAACTTAAGCATGAAATATTCTTAGTGTTTCAATTTTAACAACCTTACAGTCATGGTTGTTTCTTTAAAAAAATGGATCTAACACAACTAAATTTTTATTCCAGTTTTCTCTGCATTTTCCCATCTTAAGTCTGGAGTAGATTTACTGAAGTTAACATTTAAAAAATGTTTGTTGTTAATTCACGGTAATCAACTAATCACAGTCAATTCTTATATAATTGGTTGTGGGCAGTGTAAATTTATTTTGTGAATTAAAACTACAAGTACATTCATATTGTTATAGTTAAAATTATTTTTCATTTGTACTGATAAAAGTGTAGAGTACCAGTACCAGTAATTAAATTTGTCAAACAATCAAGGCTGGGATCTGTATAGCAACTGCCTTTATGTGTCTCTCAATTCATGTTTTTTCACATGTTACCTGATCACTCATACTCATGGCAACGTTCACCCATGAAAATAGTGTGCACACATCATGAAGTGCAAATAAGCACTTAATACTATAAGTTAACATGTTCAATCAACCATATTATAAGAAAGGCCATTTACACATTAACTGAAAAGTTTCAATTGTACATTTTATTTTTGCCCATTTGAGTTTAATTTCAACATGCATTAGTTTATCTGCATTTATTGTTGGACTCTTCTAATCATTTCAAGTGGTATTCATTTATTGCTTTAAAACAAATTTGAAAGATGGATTTTGAAAATGTTCACAAACTTAATTTTAAATAATCTACCACTTTGATTTACACAGAACCCTTCGTAGAAGAATTTCAAAACAAAAAAACATCTGCTTTTCAGGGATGAAATGGGGAAAATGCATAAAGATCATCCTTAAATAGTACTTCTGAAAATAAAATATCAACTACTTGTTTAAATTGGTGAAATTATTTGTACAAATTATTCCAAAATTTGTAACTGTCAATTTTTTTTTATTTTGAAGAAATCAAAAAAATTCCGCCCATGTTGACTTAGCCTTCGGGGATGAATAATATGTAAAGGTATGAGTGAACCTGACAGAAAGTAACAAAACAACGAACGTTTCGGCAAAGAGGCTTCCTCAACGAACAAAAAGTACACAAATAAAACGAATATAAAGAAAAAATAAATAAAAACTGAGCTGCGTTGAAATCCAAAGAGTCAATGAGGGCAATAGTAAGAAGAGAGTAGTGTGAACTTATATAGGAAAGGAGAGAGTGGGTGTGGCAAATCCATTAGGTTTTCAGCGCAAATACAACATTCATCCCATATGGTGCAAGAGTCCAATACTCTTGGATTAATTTATTCTCTAGACTGGCCCTTCCGGGTATGTTTGCAAGAGACCATGGTTGTGACAGATAGTTCATCGACGCACATATGGTCGTGTCCATGAAAAGTCGGGAGACAGGACACTGATTGTCTTGTGTAATTGCACGTTCATGCTCTCCGGTACGGCTGGAGATTAACCTCCCCATCTCACCTTTGTATTTCAAAAAGCAGCGCTTTCACACTATGGTGTAAACCAGTGCTTCTCAAAGTAATGGTCAGTGGACCATCCGCCACCGGTGTCCGCAGAAGTTATCAAGTACAAGAAAGGACAGAAAAATATAATTGTAATCCTCCATTTGCAACCATTACCACTATCAGTATAGATTATGTCAATTTTCGGCAATACGCACATACAATCAATAAAATAAATTACTTAAAAATTACATTTCGCTACTACGTCAGTGTAGTGAAAATGGTTCACCTGTCCCTGGTACATGAAAAAAATGCCGGTCCGCCATTCTAAAACGTTTGAGAAGCACTGGTGTAGAGTAGACCACATTACGACTGGTGCAAAGAAAGCAATCCATAATCTTAAAAATCCCCTTAGGGAAAACAATCTGGCACATAGGGCTATAAAAAGGAGATGTCTTACAACGAAGACGGCCACAAGGTTTCTGCCCAGATAGCTAAAGCCTGATTGCAGTCTCACCGACATTTAGTTCTTAACTTAGGCTTGGTAGTGTCATGAATATGCTGATGTGCGAAATGGGCCATGCCGATAGGAGAAACTTCATTTTAGTTTTTAAAGTTTGTTAACGAGTATTAACATCCTCTTAGCTGCTGGTGAATGTACAAATTTAAATGTTTGTATTTTTTTTTCAAAATTAGCCATTGGGGCCGTCCATAAATGACGTCACGCACCTAAGGGGGATGGGTCACTCATTTTGACAAAGGGGAGGGGTAAGTTATAGAAGTGTGACGACACGTCGAAACTTGCAACTTAAAATAAAAGTTTCACTTAGGCCCTAAATATTTGATTGCTTACAATTTGTTTAATGACGTTATACGTGGCATCACGCGTGTTACGATATTAGAATGCAGACCTACACTAAATAAATATATAAATGACAAAAAAGGGATTTTTAAAATTCTCATTTTTGAAATAGAAACAAGTAATGAAAACTTGAATGAGTATTTAAACGCGGCTTCCAACAAAGAATCTCCGATTTTTAAAAAATTCAATGGAAATCATTCTAGATTACATTAAAAGACATTTCAAATCAGTAATTCTGAACTTTAAAAAAATATGACGGCATGTCCCCTCACGCTACATCACACCAAGAATGTGTCAATATAATGCGCAACGTGCAACAATCTAATATTAGCAATTACATAGCGGAAAAAAAAACCTATTAACTATCATTCTAGATTACATTAAAAAGTCATTTCAAACCAATATTTTTAAACTAAACAAAACAATCGCTATCTACAAATTGCTGCAAAAATTTTGGAGTCAACAAAAAGAGATTTTTCAAAAATTTCTTCTCCAACATTGTTCTAAATATTATTAGCTACCATTTGGCGTTTGTTTCAACGCGATATATGTATATGTTATGATTGGTGAGAAATAGCCAAAATACTAATACTTTTTCTTTTTTTTCCCCCAAGGAAATCCAGTAAACCTTTTCAGTATTTTTTTTTGGTCCGTGAATATCCTTGAGACCTCCTTAACATATTTGGAAAAGACACGAACCCTCTGTCTGGTATCGTTCAGGGGCATCAAGGGGAGTTGCTGTTCAAAGCTCGAACAGACTGGCCAGACACTTCAAATATGTAAACGCAATTTTTCTCAAATTTTTATTATCAAAACAATAGAATGTAATTACCTTTTAAAATAATTAACTACGGGTTTTCCAAAAGTAAACGTTTAACCTTAACTCCCCCAACCCCCGAAATCTTTTGAACTTTAAAGGATTTAGCCACTCTAAAAGTCATTCAGATTCATACTTCATTTTATGAAATTAAAAACAAGATTTACCTTTAGAAACTTACAGTTTGATGTCCTTTGCGATAAAACAAAATACTGTTTCATAATTGACACCATTAAGTTGAGTAAGAAGACAAAACAAACTTTGTTTATAATGGAAAGGGGGAAAATGCGAGTGTTGTAATTTTTTAATTTATCACAATTTTTAAAAATTAAAATTTTAAAAATTATGAAATGTGAGAAAATTTGACTTAGCATTTCGACACAATAATGTTGAACAATTTTTAGAAGAACACATTTTTCATTGTAGTTTTAACCACTTTGTTTTTAGTACTTGTACAACTCTGACGATTTTCAAGTTCTGGCTAAGCGAGGTTTTAGAAAAATATTAGTCTAGATTAGCCATTAGGCTTACAACTTACAACTTTGTTGCCTTTTCCACATCAAAGTCGGTCAATGAAATGAATTCAAGAGAATCTATCTTTTGAGTCAGTCACAGAGGAAGGAATTTCAATTGTAAAAAAATATTAGAAAACTAGAAGACATACTCAACAAAGAGTAGGGGCTGGTATAGAGACCCCCCCCCCATTGATTTCATTGAAAAATTTCAAACCCTCCAATTTCATATTTGACTCAATTATATTAAAGGAATTTGATCTCAATGATTATCACAATCTATTTAAAAAAAATAATAAAGCACTTTTATTTGATACGTCAATTTTTAAAAGATTTATAGGCCCTATGCTCATAATTTCCATTTCACCAATAGGGTACAAGAATGCACCTTGCGTCGAGAGTCGTGAACATTTTTTCAACAATAAATATTCAAATATTGGTTCCACGCATTTGTTGTTGTTGTTGAGCCTTCCTGTCCATAATAGGGACATCCACCGATCATCGTCGGCGTCTGCGCTTCCTAAAAGGGCAAAGGCCACCAACGAGAGACCCCCAGGCATCTCTATCCTGGGCCAGTTTCTCCGGGATCTTCCATTCATGGTCAATTCTCTTGATGTCTGCCTCCAATTCTCGGCGCCAAGTGTTTCTTGGGCAGCCTCTTTCCCGCTTACTCTGTGGGTTCCATTTCAGGGCTTGCCTTGTTGAATTAAAAGCAGGGTTTCTTATTGTATGACCGATCAACCTCCAACGCTTTTGAAGAATCTCTTCCTCAATGGGCGTCTGTTTTGTCCGCTGGCACAGTTCCCGGTTGCTGATTTTGTTCGGCCTGTCCATTCTGAGAATCCTTCTTAGACAATTGTTGATGAAGTACTGGATTCTGGTCAGGTTTACGGCCGTTGTTCTTCATGTCTCGGCTCCATATAGCAGCATTAACTAAATTAAAATATAAATTTAGTCCTATGTATGATCATTACTGTTACATATGTATAATTAAATCTTCATTTTACAAGTAAAATTCCATTTTTCCTATTGCATTATCCGTAGTTAATTATTTTGCCTGGTTGTGTGTAAGGCATTAACAGTGCGAAATTTTAGGGCGACATTAAAAAACTTACACCGGCTTAGTCATGTGATTTTTTTTTAATTCGTTATTTATAAAAGTAGCATCGTTATTGGTTGCTGCTTGTAAACAATTAAGCTTGTGACTGGACTGATGTATGCTTCTTAATAAATCAGGAGGACAAAACATCAAAATGCCTACTTTAGAATATTTGCAAGAATTAGGTCAGAAAACTGTTGAAACGCTACGGGAATATTTAAATGATAATAATGGATGGCATACTGCGAAAAAAACTGTAAGTTGACATTCATTAAGTCAGAATACTCAGAATTAAGTATTAGACATAGGTACTTTGATAAAATTTTCAAAATGAATGAATTTAAAAAGTAATGTATCTATAAGATAGCCCTTGTTAAATGGAGAAATAATATGCTTTTATTTTTCATCTAGCACTTTTTGTTAAAAAGTTATGATTTTTTTCATGAATTAATTTGGACACTTTTTTACCATTGGGTTTCGTTTTGTGACCCATTTTTCTAAAATTTTCACAAAAAAGCAAATAACTTAATAACCAACTGTACAAATCAAATGAAATTTTCTACAAGTGTTAATCAATGTATAACNTTAGAATGTTTATACATTCAATAGGCCTTATTAACAATAAAAAAAATAATATGAAGACACAATTTATAAATGAGACTTTAATTATATATGTACATATAAATATAAGAATTTATCAGACGCAAATATATAATACACACACATAAAAATAAAACATCCACTAGATGACATAATCTTCACCAAGAGTTTCTGTGCCTCTAAATGACTATGCGATTATGTATCCCAGTATCTTTTGTCTTTGTGAAAAGTAAATTTCCATCATTTTTATTTAATTTTACTTGTATGGCCATTGCCTCGTCCTTAAAGTGTGGTGGAGTTTAAAAATGTATGTGAATAATATGCACTTTAAAATTTTTGTATTAACTTAATACTAATACTAAAGTTTATTTTAAAATTTATTAAGTCTGAGTCTGAGTCTAAGTAAGTATTAAGTTAATTAAGTCTCATACTCAAACTCATTGACTCATTAAGTACTCGGGTGTGGAATGGGTTGCCTGAAGAAACCGGGAAAGCCAACACGTTATCATCATTTAAAACTCTAGTAGGAATACAGGACTCAACATAAACCATAGTCATAGAAGAAATACGTAGGACGCAATAATCTTCTGTACAGATTGGCGTCTGTAACATATAAGATAAGATAATTTAATTAGTATCAATATCAGAACAATTGCCAATTAATTTCTTCATATTTATTAATTATTTAATAAATTATATTATAAACGATATTAAAAAATTATAAAGCAAAAAATGACAATATTGACAATGACAGCATTGATTCCATTTATTCCTTTTCTGGAATCTACTTTGATTATGTGCTATAACTTCTAATTAAACTGCATTATGTTTTTTTTTTAAATTTAATTTTGTAAATTAGACACAGTAACAGTATCTGAGTATACTAACTCATTTTTAATACTATATAATATAAAATATATTATATAATATACACTATACTGTCTAAAGTCTATATACTATACCAGGGGTGGCCAGATCTGTAGTCTGTAGTAACTGAGAGCCATTTTAAAATAAAAAATGAGTGGAGAGCTGCATCAAAGCACTATATTATATGTTGTCTGTCACCAAAGATCTATTATTATTTAAATAATCCTTGATATTCTTCATTTAAAAGTCTCCATAGCCATAAGAAAAAGGTTTTTAAGCACAAAAAAATACTCCAAGTGATGGAATAACTATAATTTGCCTCAGTTGAAGTGAAAAATTCTTTGATGAAAACAGAAATAGTGTCTGTTGCCAACACATTCACAACTTTATTTCTGCAAGCTTGATTTTTCTTCTTAAAAATTAAATCAGATAGCTGTTGATGTGACAATGTCAATGCAAATTATTCATGAAATTTTCATAGTTTTGCTTAACTGTGCTAGGTTTCTTACTCTTTTTAATTTATACAATATAAATAATTTATCCAACAACATCTCAACAGGCACAAGAGTTAGGTTATTTGCTGATGACAGTATGGTCTATAGAAAATTAAATCTGAACAAGATAGCAAATTTTTACAAAAAGACTTAGATAAATTGATAAAATGGGTAACTAACTGGAGTATGTCTTTCCACCCAGAAAAGTGTCAACTGTTAAGAGTAACAAAGAAAAAGAAAAAAATAAATTTTTAAAAATTTCATTCATGGAAAAGAACTAACAAAAACTAAAGATGCAAAATACTTAGGAGTCATAAAAAATGAGAAAATATCATGGAATCCCCATTTCAATGATGTTATCAAAAAAATCAAACAAAACCTGGTAATCCCTTATTTTGACGCATTTTATTTTTCAATCATTTAAAATAAAATAATTTTAAACTTACCTCATTAATAATTATTATGAAATCTATTTTAGAATAACAACAGTGTATTTTGTTGAAACAAAAGTACTACTATATAATTTGTACAAAATAAAAATGTGTATATCCTTGTACTTATGGCGCCATTGTTGTTGGAAGTCTCATTTTAAAAACCCTTTTTAAAGTTAAAAAACCCTTTAAACTCAACAAAACACATGAAAAAATAATTGTTAAGCATAAAATACATTTTTTATTTCTGATTTAACTGTTTAAATTAGTAAAAGTAAGTTATTTTCTCTTTGTTGCTCTGAAAGAATAAAATGTGTCGAAATAAGGGATTACCCAAAACCTTATGCTTTATAAAAAGAATCTCTTTTACAAATGTAATAGAGATATAAAACTAAAATGCTACCTCACCTTGGTGAGACCTGTACTGAATATGCATCTTCCACCAAAGAAACATTGAATTGATAAACTACGACAAATTCTAAAAGAGCTGTCGATTCCTTACTAGAAAATATTCAAATCTTACAAGAATAACCATTAGTTAAAGCATTAAACCTTGAATCACTAGAGGATAAAAGAACCAAGAGTAAATTAGTAATCATACATAAAGCAATTAATTCTAATTTAGAAATCCAACACAAAAGATAACTTAATACAACCCTCAGATAGACATAAGGATAAAAACACCTTTCTTATTTTGTATGCAAGAACAAACACATACAATTTTATTTTTCCCCCTCCGGAATTTTGGGCGTTGAATGGGTTGGTTGGAGAAACCAGGAAAACCAATACTTAATCAACATTTAAAACTCTAATAGGAATGCAGGACTAAACACAATCCATAGATAAGCGCAGGACACAATAATATTCTGTATTGAAGGAGCGTCTGTAACATATAGTTGTTTTCTGCTTGTAAGTGCTCGCTAGATTAGCCATGCTCACACCTTGCTCTTCATTTTCAATTATTTTACGTTTCATTTCAACTGTTATTTTTTTCTATCATATGATTGTCTCCTTGTGTTTTTTTTTTAAAGACATTTTAGCACAGGTTAATTAATTACACTTTGCACATGAATAAATTACGAATGCTGCCTGAATTCAAAATGTGTAAAAACGAATGATCACACACAAAAACAATATGCTAACAGACCGAGTGCTTGTAACATACTAATGCATCGGGATGGAAGTGCCTGCTCACAAATGAATTTACAGGAAAAAGGGACTTCCCCTTTCTGCATCACTCGAAATGTCACTCGATAAGGGAGCAACTTTTTCACATATTTTTTTATCGTTATGCGAATTACTCATTGTGAGAGGTGCTTGTTATGAGAGGTTCCACCGTATTTGCTTTTCCTGCGGTTCAGTCCAAAACCAATCACTCCCTATGAACTTGAACTAACCCTTAACCCGACGCTGGGTCGTTGGGGCACCATTTTGAGCTGCGCACTAACTCATGCCAAGTGTCACGGTTCTGAGCTGCCTTCTGGGAATCGTTGAATGAAAGGCCGGTCCACTCTTTGATGTTGTCCTCCCAACTCTTCCTTGGTCTGCCTCTTTTCCTTTTTCCCTGGACTGTGCCTTGCAATATCGTCTTTGAGAGACCTCCAGATCTTGACACGTGTCCGTACCATCGTAGTTTCCTCTTTTTAATTGAGGTGAGAAGGTCCTCGTAAGGGCCAATGACAGCACTTATTTTGTCGCGGACCGATTCATTCGTGATGTGCGCCGTGTAGGAGATGTTTAATACCTTTCGAAAACATCTCATCTCAAGCGCACTAATTCTTTTTTGGAGGTCTGCGGTGAGCGTCCAAGCCTCACAACCATAGAGGAAGACTGACATCGCCAGAGAGCGCATTAGTCGAATCTTTGATCTCAGGGAGAGCTTCTTGCTTTGCCAGATGTTTTTCAGTTTGCTTAGTGCTGCAGTTGTTTGGGCCGTTCTGGCAAGAATTTCTGGTTTTGAGCCTTCATCGGATATTACAGCCCCTAGATATTTGAAGGTAGGGACCTCCTCGAGTTTTTGGCCGTTTATCCGTATTTCACTTGTGAAATTCTTATTTGCCATGACCTTGGTCTTTTCTGCATTAATTTCCATGCCATAGGCCTTCGACGTCTTCTCTAGCTTTGCAAGGAATTCTTTTAGTTCGTCCTCGCTGCCAGCTAGGCCGTCTATGTCATCGGCGAAGCGTAATTTAGTTATGATCCTTCCTCCGATGCTGACCGTTCCGACATGGTCTTCGAGCACATCAGTCATAATTCTTTCTAGGAAGAGGTTGAAGAGGATGGGGGAGAGTAAACACTCCCTATATGTCAAGTAAATCGCTATTAAGTTTCTGTAGCCATGGGTTTTTTTGTGGCTATCACATTGCAAAGCCGCCTTTACTTTAGCCCTACCATAGTCAGGTACACATCAGAGGTGGGTAGACTCAGGGACACTTTAAACCCTGGAAATCACAACCATAAGAGGGACGCCAGCCAAATGCCCATGCCACGTGGCCACAGTGCCCCAAGTTTATGATATTAAAAAAAGTTTGTTATATAAATTGTCTTTATTTTTATTAAGTTATTATAAAATAATGTATAAAATAATTTGTTCCTTCATGTTCATTGCTGGTATATACTAAATCCCCCAAAATTTAGAATGGATTACTTTTGATGTGGCTGGGGGAAAAAAAAGCCTTGGTTTGCAATGAGATAAAATAAAAACATCATAACTTCCTTAATGAAAATGACAACTAATTTATTACATTTCTTGCCCTTACCCTTTGCAACCTAACCTCTCACCTTCTTACTAACTTAACCACTTGTCCTTGACCCTTTTCATCTAATCCTCGTTCACTGACTCTTCCTAAGGCTATTTTATTTGTATGACTTACCTATCAACTAAGCACCACATTTTAAAAAATATAGGTTATGAAAAATATAACTATATAAATTGAACCATAAGGATAACCTTTTCAGTATTTTTAATGCACTGCTTCATAAAAAAAGAAAAGTGAATAGCATCAGCATTAACATTGTCAAGGAAGGAAACCTGATCTAAACTAAACTAAACACATATTCTGTGGGCCTGAGATTAATCTCTTAAGCCCTTGGCTAATACTTGGGCAACCTGCTCCATCTGCTGAGCAGTGCCATGCAACATTGTCTTTACGTGGGACTCTTTTGCCTCCCGTACCTCCCCGGCTATATCTAGCACGGGACACGACGTCAGCAGGTGTGTGACCGTCTCAGAGGCTTGGCTGCAATGACGGCAATTTGAGTCCCTGTTGTGGTCTAGCCTGTTAAAGTAAGAGTTGGTTGGGCAATGCTTAATGGGCATTTGGGTCACTAAACTCTGATGATCTAAATTACTCTCTTTCAACATTCCCTTATTTTAGTTTTCTTAAACTTTTTTCAATTTTCAGAAAGACATCCTTGTTGAATACAAACATTCCAAATGTCCAGGATTCGAACATGGTTACCTGTAAGTTTCATGGTTACGTTTTTTATGGGCTTTACAAAAAATTTAAAAAAAAAAAAAGGTTCATATACATTAAGTTTATGAACTTAATTCTTTACTTTAAAAGATTTTCCTATTTGAGCTGTATGGTAAAAAAAGAGTCTTCCTATAGTCCTCAAAGATAAAAAAAACCAGTTGGCACAAATAACTTACTGATCAAAGTTTTTGAATGGTTTGGAGTGGTTTTGTGGGGGAACTTTTTTTTAAAAGATAACTCTGAACAAGTTGCTGCAGATGACAGATAACACTGCCTTCAAGAGGATTATTTAGTGAAAAGGAGGGTTTTTGTTTTCCATTTAGTTAAAATAATTTTGTTGTTGTTACTTTGTACAGTTATTTCACTATTGTGTAAAAGAGATAACTAGCTGTGATTCAAAAGATACTAAAAATAAAAAACTTCAATAGCAATGTACATTTGCAGAATATTGTATTTTATATGAGCCTAAAATATGAATTTTAAAAAAATGTGAGCTTTAAATTTCCATACTTATGTGAGTGTATTTTCTAGTTGATTATTTCTTTTCCAGCTGCATATGAACTGAACTTACATTTATATCAAAGAAAATTTTAATAGGAATAGCTAGATCATTTTTTACTTTTGCATAATACATAATGCTCTGTGCACCATTACAAAGCCAATAGTAACTTAAGCTACCCAATAGCAACTATTCCACTTAACTAAACACATTTTCTGGAAGCTTGAGATTACTCTCTTAATGCTTTGGCTAACACCTGGGCAACCTGCTCCATCTCTTGGAGATTGACACGCAACATAGTCTGAGAGTCGGACTCATTTTCCGCCCTATTTTCCCCGGCCATGCCTACTGCGAGGTATGAAGTCAAAAGGTGCACTATTGTCTCAGAGGTTAGGCTGCAATGCCTGCAGTTTGAATCCTTGTGGTCAAGCCTATTTAAGTATGAGTTTGTTTGGGATGTTTTCCGATCTCGTTTGAGTCACCAAACTCTGTTTGCGACTCCATGTCCACCATTGGCCTGCTTGGCTTGGCCTGGGCATGTTGGCGTATACCCCACTGGCAGTAGTAAACTGTCAGCCCACTCCTGATACCACTTGTTTCTCTTATTCCACAAATAAATACCATTCAAAGCTAAATAGCAAATAACTATGCTGCTAAGGTTCTTCACTGTATTACAAGTTTTGTTGGGTGTGTATTTTATTTCTTGAAATATTCTTAATTTATTGATAAAATAAATGGGCAGTGTAAATGGGCAATGCACATTAAAAATCAAAATAGTTGAGAGGCATCAAAACATGAAGGCCTCTTGTAACTTGTGTTTCTTGGGTGTAAGTTTATTTTGGTTGGAAAGATCCTGCATTGTTTCTACCATTATTATGCAGTGTATATATAATTAGTTTTATAAATTCATGATAACTGCATAACCCATTTTACCTGGGTAAATTCTTATTACTCTGAAAAGCACTAACCTTGAAAATGATATAAAATCATACTTTTCATCACAGCTATAGGGGACAAACTGAATACAACTGCTCCAAAGAAATACTTTTTAACTATATTGACCCAACAGACAATGACTGCCTTAGAAGGAAATGGGACAAAGATATAAGAAGCATCGAACTTCTCAAGCAAGTTACACCTGTAAGTAAAAATAAAATCCCTAGACGTCTTTGTTAATACTTTGTGCAGAATTCATTAAAAAAAATTAAGATTTTGTCTTGCATTGCATGTTTATATTAAATCTGATACTGATAATATTTGTTTTTTAAATTTTGGTTATATTTAAGTTATAAGCATCATCTGAATTTGAATGTGGTCTTGGGTGTTCTCCCCCTTTGCCACCCTGTATATATTCCACCCCTTACACGCTTGTTATACTTGTACTTTTTTCAAAAGCCCCTTTAAACAAAGATAGAAAATATTTTAACTTATTTTTATATTAACTTTACTTAGTTAAATTATATACAGCTCATTTAATAATTTTAGCATTTTTATACAAGCTTAACTTATGATCTATAAACAAAATTTCAGGATATACGAATTATAAGATCTATGACAAACAGTGCAGCTATGGGCCTTATTTCACCAAGAGACTTCATTGATGCAATCATGACAATAAAATCAAATGACTTTATATCAACCAATGGTACATATTCTATAACTACAATTTGTACACATTTTATAATTACAATTTCAATTTTCAAAAGATTTTTTTTTTAATCTGAAA
Source organism: Radix auricularia (assembly GCA_002072015.1). Lineage (NCBI taxonomy): Eukaryota > Metazoa > Mollusca > Gastropoda > Lymnaeidae > Radix > Radix auricularia. The sequence continues at coordinate 441,071 of MUZC01000597.1, read as the reverse complement.
AGAATGCTTAAGTTCTCATTGGGTGATTAAGCTTTTAATTCTTTTAGACCACCAAAACATGTCAATTATATTTTAATATTAATAACTAAATTAAATTTCAGGAACAAGTATTGAATATGAGGAGTGTCCACCTGTGCATGACTTTGTTAGAGGTTGGAATTATCCTTGTGGAATGATGTGTATATCTATACCAGAGTAAGCCCTATTTTATTACATATATTTTTATTTTAAAAAGATCCATATTTATTAATTTTGCAAATAATAATATATATATTATTGAGAGACATCACATTTCTGAAAATGTACTGCTTACACAGTGTCTAGCTTTGCTAAAGCTTATTTAATTCTGCAACGCCTCTCAGGAGATAAGTTTTCCACATCTAATCATATGAGTTAAAACACTGACCCAGTTTTACATTTGCTGCTTTTGTTTAGTCATAATGCCCTTAGAAATAATTATGCAAGTTACTTGTAATCTATTTTTGCACTAAGCAAGCCCAGCTGAGGACTAAACTAGGTCACTGCTATCCAGATTAACTAATCTACACATAAAAATAGGTTATGGTACTTCAATGTATAAAATTGGGAATTTTCTCATTAACACCTTTATATCTCAACTATCCAAATATTTTTTTAATGCCTTAAATCTATGACCCACTTATTCAATTTAAAAAAGATGATTTGATTTTAGGAAATTAAATTTATGCCGGTGATGTGAACATTCATTCAATTTATTTTCAGACTTGCATAAAAAGTTAGCACATTTTGCAGTTTCAGAGTATTATGAAGAAACCTTACCTCCTCTTTCAAATTACTATATAACAATAAATGTAAAAAAGAAAATGATGTTTGATAATCTAAGTTAGCATGTATAAAGATAAATAAGTACCAATCAGAATCTTATATCAATATATTATTCCAAGATCCAACAAACTTTTATCATTTGGTCCTTAAGGGCATTTGAAAGTTATCAAGAGATCCAATGTCATGACATAAATAAAACATTAAAAAAATTATACCTTTTACTTATATTTATATTCCAAAAAGTCTATAAGGGATCAATGTCTTAACATAAATACATATTTGTTAGAAAGTGTTTTGTAAGAAATAAACAAGCAACACTTTGCAAAAAATTAAAATGACATGATCAGCACATATAAAGCATACATGGACTGGCACACAAGATTTAGATGTTTTATTTTCTATTTAATATGATGTCAAGTCTTTCATTAAATTAAATCATGTGATGACGGTTAAAATTTGGGTATTTGTCTGTGACACAATACAACATTAATTGGAAAAAACAACAACTTGAAAGCTCAATATCAATGTAAACATTATACAAACTGTGATAATATCTAGTTAGGTACAATAGTCAGACCTGTTTCGTTCTGAAGGAAAGGTTCAAATAAATGTGTTAAACTTTTAAACTCATTTAGTAAATCACAGAGTATACAGGCCCAAGCTTATCAATGTCAAATCCTTTCAACTGCATTAATTTTAGAATTTATCCTTTGTTCATCGTTTTTGTGAAACCTTTTTATGAAATATATAACAGTATTTCCGTCCATCTCCAAGCATAACATGATGCTTGTGTCCATCTGGATATATTTTGTATAAGTCAAAAGGTTATGTTTTGATACCTTGAGTTGTCATGTTGTAATTTTCCAATTGCAATGTGTGACTACTCAATGCAAAATGCACACATGTTCCTGCTTTCCTGCTGCAACAAGGACATTAACTTTTGTGATCCATAAATTAGTGGTCATTGCTTTAATTAAGATGTCATCCCGATTGAAGACGGGAATACATTTTTATTGCACTGGATTCCTAAATGTTAGCTCTAATTGCATGGCATTTCATGTCTGATGAACCAAAAAAAAAAAATCTCCCCTTAAAAGTATTGTTACGACACCTCCCACCCCCACAATCACAAACATGTGGAGAAACATTTTGTTGTCTCATTTGTTAACTTGTCTCTCTTATTCATATTTTGAAGATAACACATATCTATTTGAAACTCTTTTCTTTATTTTGATATATTAGGTCATTAAACCAAGAGGAATGTTAAAAAAGCTCTGTTTAAAACTTCTCTTTTCTACATTGTTGGTACAGTCACTAGTCCTATAGCAGTGATGGCAAACTATTTTAGGCCCAAAATTCAATTAAAACCTTTTTTACATATAGCAAAGTATCAATCACAAAGTGCCAGCAAAGTGGTTTGATTAAGGAAGTAATATTTTAGTTGCGTGCTGGCTGATGAGGCTCTGCGTGCTATCTGTGGCAAATGTGGCATAGGTAGACCATCATCATCATATAGACTCCAGTCTTCCTCTCCTGTACTAGGTACTAATTTTAAAAAAAACGTTCAAAAAATAGTTTTTTTACTATAAATCCTTTATATACGAGACATAACTATAAGGATGTTCATTATAATACACAGCGCAAGACAATCCAAAAATACATAATTTTAGTTATGTCATGTAAAACATGTTTAATATAATGAGGCACAGATTGTGAATATATTTTTTAAAAGTAATGTTAATATAATACGCACCTTATTGTGCGACAGGAAAGGCTGTTCAATATAATACGCAGAACGACACTATCTCGAAAATTAACATGATACATAGAGATAAATAAAATAATCTAAAAATTCAATAATTTAATTACAGTACATTTGATCGATCTAAAATTTTGATACATCATTTTTATCATCGCCACGAGTCTGCCTGCAAAATTTCAGCTCGCTAGCTTCGAGGAAGTGGGTTAAAAATTGATCCAAAGTTTTTTCGGTCAAGCAAATAAACAATCAAGGGCTCAACCAGACACCACAAGTTGATATTAAGGATTTAAAAATGACGACTAGCTCTACTACTGAGTGTAAATAGAAATTAACTGTACACACAAGCCTTTTGTACTTTTACGTTACTAAAAAGATGACAGATTGGCATTAAGCTATGTGGAAGATCTTTCTAATGCAATTTCCCTTGGGGAAAATTGCGTTTATATTAGGGCTGCGGATTAAAAAATATTTTAATAGATAAAATAGCAATCAAATTAAAAGAAAATGTTTCCAGTAATGTTAGCGAAATATTAATAAATAATTAATTATTAGTAATAGTTTGCTTTTTTGCATACAAACTTTACCATATTAAAAAAATTTTTTGAAGTGTAAGCTTTAAATAAAATGATTAAAAAATTGAACAATGTTTTTACTTAATTAACAATAACAAAATTTAAATTCATTGACATTATAATGAACTACTTATATTTATATTTAAAAATCTCAATTGCATGTTTTTGTTACTTCCCTTGAAGTTTAATTTTCATTTTAATTGCTTCATACATATTATTTTTAGCTTTAATCAAAATTTTCGATTGATTATTCGGAAATTTTTCAAAAGTTTAACTATTAAATTTAAATTAATCGATAACAGCCCCAATTTATATATTTGACATGTCTGGCAAGTTTGTTCAAGCTTTGAACAGCAACTCCTCCTGAACCATACCTGATAGAGAGTTTGGGTCTTTTGAAAATATGTTTTAAGGAGGTCCTTATCTTATCTTATCTTAGATATACAGACGCTCCTTCTATGCAGAAGATAATTGCGTCCACAGACCATGAGAGATGATCTGTTGGCAAGTGATGCAGCGGTCACAGGCCACGGCTATAGGGGTTCCACGCATTACCCCAGCCGCCTAACTATTGTCTAGTTAGGTACCCATTCGGAGCTGGGTGACTCGGGGACTCCTCAGGCCGCGAGAACAAATCCTCACCTTCGTGTGGATTCGAACCCGTGACCATCGGTATGACAGTCGAGAGCGCTACCTCTCGACCACCAGGTCCTAAGGATGTGCACACTCTAAAATAATTACCGAAAAGGTTTACTGGATTTCCTGGAAAATAAAAAAAAAAACCTGAGGAAAATATCAGTATTTTTTCAATTTCTCGCCAACCATAGCATATATCAGGTTGAAACAAATGCCAAATGGTAGCTACTAATATATAGAACAATGTTGAAGAAGGAATTTTTGAAAAATCTCTTTTTGTTCAACTCCTGTTATTTTAGCAGCAATTTGTAGATACCAATTGTTTTGTTTCGTTTCAAAATTAATTACTTTAAATGACCTTTAATGTAATCTAGAATGATAGTTAAATGGGGATTTCCTGCTTTGTGAATACTAATGTTAGATTGTTGCGCGGTGTTTACGATATTGACACATTCTTGGTGTGATGTCGTGTGAGGGGATATGAAATCATATTTTTTAAAATTTCAGAATCACTGATTTTAATTGACTTTAATGTAATCTAGAATGATTTCCCTTGAATAAAAAATCGACAATTACTTTGTTTAAAATTGTGTTTAAATACTCATTTGACTCCTAATACTTGCTTTTAATCTCTGATCAAGTACTTTTATAACACTTTTTAAAAATTTTGTCTGGCCTCCGGCCATTGATCTCAAACTTCATAGAGCATAATAATAATTCAAAATAATGTTTTTGGGCCAAACTCATTTCATTATTCCTCAAAATATTTATAGAATGACTCTAGCTTTGCGAGAGAAACATAAATGCTTCTTTGTTGTTCTCCATAAAAAAATTTTGGAATTGATAAAATTGACATTTCTTTGTATTTTATTGACTCTCATAAAGTATACTCCTTTATTTCAATAGCAAACCTGATAGTACTCGATTGGTGACATTTATTCAACCTGATATTAAAGGGATGATTCCAAAAGCATTGGTTGACTCTGCTTTACCAACATCCATGACTGGCTTCTTCAACAATCTGCGTGCTATTCTTAAAAAAGATGGTCATTTGAAATAATGAAGCGGAAGGAGTGGATTGACCCTTCTCAAAAGTGACTAGATTATATATAGAAGTTTTTAGAAGACAAAAATTGTTGTAAATTTATTTTAACTGTAATTTATACCATTTTTAACCTTTTATAGTTACAATTTGTATGTCATAGACCAATTATAAATATACTGCCTTTTATCACTGCATAATTGCTATACTTAAGAAAAATACTATTTATTAATATTTGTACGTTTTTAAAAAAATCTAACTTAATTTAAAATGTGATATGTTCTTACTGTTATCCTTATTATATGTAAAACATGAGCTACATTTGCAAGCTGTTTTTTGAGAAGTTTATTTTAGTGATGTTTCAGATGACAAAATTTATAAAATGATCAAATTTATAATTAATGTATATATTTATGTTGAGTTATTTGGTACTTAAAAGATCTCACATTGCAGACAATGGAAATATTTAAATTCATCTATAATCTTAATGATTTGTTTATTTCTTTAAAAGCCTGACAGATTTCCTGCACTTAGGTAATGTCATATTTTGATTGAAAGCAAAAACAATTGTATACTTTGCTTCCAATTTAGGCCCTTGCTTTTTTAAAAGCTACCCTTTTTAATTCTTTTTTTTTAAAATTCATCAATCTTCACAAATATTTAATTTATTCAGGAAAAGGGGTAAATTCTAAACATTTATGTTTAAAAATTGTTTACTAAAATATTTTTTTTGATTTTAAAAAACAAGATGAAAAAAGCACTCTTAGGAAAAAAGGATATAAATGCTCAATAGAATGCACATTAATCTAAGAAGCATGAGGTGTTTTGGTGTTTTACACAAATTATCCTTTTTTTTTTTTTAATGCAAACACTTTTGTTTTTCATTTTTGTAAAATAACAGAAAATACTATTTAATCAGTTAATTCATTCATTTAATTAATAAAAATAAACAATTATAGTAAATCTAAAGTGATGCGTCGTAAATGAATTTAAAAAAAAAAAAAGCATTGAATTTAATTAAATGAAAATTTCTTAAAACCGTTTATTTAAAATGAGCAACGCATGACAATGAAAAGTGACACAGTCTTGTAATTTAAAATTTTCTGATTAAAGATGTCTGTACTAAAATTTATCTTTAAATCTTTCTAATCAATTATTTTTTCTAATGTTGAGATGAACAATTGTTAAAATTGTAAACTGACTATAGTCAGCTTGCATTGCCTATCATTCACTGTAATTCAGTCGTACTGGTAAATTCTTCTATTTTTTATAGAGACCATGAAATATGTATATTTTTTTAAACTGTTGATTATTATACACGAAAAGGATTGCAAAGTAATTTTTTAAAAATCATTTATCGGATGCAATGGCATAACAATACACATGACATAACAATAAGCTCTTTAGAGCTCAATTTTACTACCTTACAGTTTGTAATGCATTTATTTATCTGTCAAAGAACTTTTTTTTCCTTCTTTTCTTTAAAATAAGTATTTTGTAACCAGTTCTTTAAACCATTTTATACCATACTATAATACTATTGTAAATTATAATGTTTTATGTAATAATATCACAAAACACTTTTATATAAGTCCAGATGAGATTCTAAATATAAAATATGATAAAAGTTTTTTTTTAATTTAACATAATCGGTATCAGAATCATAAGTAAAATTAGTGATTTAAGTTGGAGGGAATTAGAAAATGTTTCAATTCTAAAATTAAAAAAAAATATTTAGCTCTTTAATATTGATAATATGTCTATGCATATAAAAGATTCGTTATCCAAAGCACTTTAAAAAAATTATCATGATTAAATTTAAGCAGATGAACTAACAAATGAACCTCCATTTTTAAACTGTGCAAATAAAATATTTAATTTCATCCATTAAAAAAAAACTTTTGTCACACTTTTATAAAAATTATTCAAATGACTAATACTTGAAACGATTTTTATTATATATTCAATTTTTTATTTTAACTAGGATACAACAATAGTACTGTTATCTTAAACATTGCTGAGATTACATTCCAGAACCTGTATTGGATCATGAAGAATGGTACATACTTTGTGAACAAGTGGCTAAAAGGATGATAATGATTATTTCATGAATATTTAACCCAATGCATTTCAAATTGAGCTTAGTATATTATCCTTAAAAGGAAGTTAAAACAAAGTAAATATTTCCCTTGGCATAAAAGTATGAAAAGTATGGTCTGAAACCTTTTTGGCACTCTAGCAAATTTACTATTTGATTACACTTACTGACTGTTTACTTCTTTGATATGGAGACACATAAAATGCAAATTCAAAAAGATGTGCATAAAGTTTAATTTGTTTAACTTAACCATGTATTCCTTAAACTTAAAATTGTCTTATATTCCTAACAGTTCTTTTTTAAAAAATTAATTGAAAATCATCATAATTTTTTTTGTTTATAAAAATAACCTTGAGGAGTTTCTGAGTTGTTAGGCTACTAATGTGGCAAGGAGGATGACATTTAATGCATTATGATACTCTTTTATTTATATGAAGTTTTAGAATTTTTATGGTTTTATAAATGACCAGATAACATATGCTCAAAGATAAATTTTATTTTGTAAAATTGTTACTAATTTTCACTACATAATGATAACATTTTATTGTTTTACCCTGTTCAACCACTTATTGAAGTTGATTTCATCCTTAGAGATTTGTCCCAAAACATTTGTGTAGTTTCAATTAATTTTATTTGATTAAATTAGTATCTGAAGAATTTTTATATTTTAAATTATACCTTTCATGATTTCTTTTGTCTGCGATACATTGCCTTCATTGTTGTCATAGCTATTTATGTATTAGGAGTAACTTACTGATTTGAATTATGCTATTGTGTTTTTTAAAATTGCTCTTAAGTAATAAATTAATAAAACAAGGTGTGAAAAAAGAAGCCTTATTAAAAAAAAACACAAAAATCATCACTGTGATATAGATATAAATCACAAAATGTTTGAACTTATTTTGATACTAACATACAATACAAATTTTAATTTTTGAAAAAAGCCATGCATATGCATATGACGTATTTGTTAATATCTTCAAAGTGCTATAATTAATTATCCTAACTAAAAATCTTTTTACCTCCTTAAAATTGTTTTTGTATCATAAAATGAGAGTCTACAATTAATTTCAACAATTTTAATATTAATGAGAACAAAACATTATTATTTAATAAGCACACAAATAAAGCAATAAGGAATATTAAAAGTAGCAAAGTCATAATTTTTTTTTATTTTAGTGCAATATGTAAGGGCTTAACAACTACTATACTCATAATAGTTTAGAATAAAATGTATATTTTTTTATAAGTCAAGATGAATTAAAGTATTTGGTACTTATTATTTAGCCTAATCTTATATTTTGAAGTCTTCTATAAAAAATAGGAACCAAAAAATATATTTGAAGCTATTTTCATGTTTATAAATCATTTAGGTCATTGTTTAGAATTTAGATTTAAAAATGAATGTATTTTTTCAAAAGTATTAAAGTTATTTGGAATTTTTTTTAAATATGTGGAGAAAAATTGCCTTTTATAATATTCACATTAAAATATTTGTTGGACCTTTTTGAAAAGTTATGCATCAAATTTATTTACATTTTTTACAACTAAATTAAAGCAGCTGAAAACACAGTTTCAACATTAAGTTTGTTTCAGTTTATTGTAATCAAGTTATTCATTTAATTTTCATCTATTTAAATTTTGTTTTGTAATGATGTAAATATTTTTAGAATATTTTTAACACTGAAAAAAAAAATTAGAAAATGACTTAATCATCTTTCTTTTGATGTAATAAACAGGTCTTAGAACTAATTTGTTTCATTTAGTAAATCTTTAAATTTTATTTGTCAACAAGTGGAGCCCCTATACTTGAAAGGCCACTAGGCCACATGAGAATGATATTGAAGTTTATCAGCAATATTCAATACATTAAGTCATTGACCCTTGAATAATTAAGGTATTAAATCCATTAATTTCATTTTGTCCTTATTTTCAAAATATGAATTGGGCACTGGGATAAAGCATTTGAATAGATATAATAAGATACTAACAATGAAAATAAATAATAAAATTGGAGTAAGTCATACAATAAATCTTGAGCTGTCTGTATCGTAAAATAACTGTATGCATAAATTATAAGTGTTGTAGTTTCCTCGAAACGTCTACATCAAATGAAAGTCAGTACAAGTAGTACTGAAGATCATTTCCATGGCGCTGGCATACATTCAAAATGAATGCTCATTGCACATAAATCACAAATGATAAAAGAAAAAGACAGCTAGAGAGATAGAAAGTAAGGACCACAGAGTTAAAGAATAGAGATAGCACAGTCATGCTTGGTTTAAATAAAACTGCTTACATACAGCTAGCTCAGTGCAAGTCAATAAGTATCTGAATGCATCCGAGCGCTTCTTGTTTGATTCAAAAGCAGAATGGAGACAATGTGACGGTTCTTACATTAGAAAAAGTTCCGTCAGATTCGTAGGAGCCATTTTCTACATGCAGGAGCAGAGCCAGATTAAGCCATTCTTGTGCCATAGTCACAAACCTACATGGGTACCCCCTTCTGCCCCAGGACCCCGATCCTCCCTGTCTGCGGTTATTTTCAATATTATGTTGTTTTTTTTTAACTAACAAAGAAAAGCATTTGCTAACACATATGTTTGTACTACTATCACCTGGGCCGGCCTTAGCAATTTCGGGGCCCTATGCGGCTTAGTAAGCGAAAACTAATTGCTCAATATCCCCCACCTCAGCTTGTGTGACCACGGTTAAATAATGTGAGATTTAATATTTGCGATTTCCTTATGTCATGTCGATTACATTCTGCTACCGGGACAATATGCACATTTTTCTCGACCACTTGTGGTGCTCCTAAACGCTTGGTTCCCTTGGCACGTGCATTGTTTGCCTAATGGTCAATCCAGGCCTGTGCAGTTCATTTGGTTTTTTTTTTAACAGGTATGCCATGCAGTGAACAAAGTAGTGACTCAATATGAACACACAGCTTTATAAATGTCACAATCCTGTATTCTTGATCCTCTGGTCTACTCAGCGGAAATGAAAGAAAACTCCCAAAGATTGATGCTATCATAAAAACCACTGTTACAAGAGCAGTGGAATTTACTGTACTCTGAGTTTGACGAAGTTTTCCAAGTTTTTTTTTTTTTAAATTAACTGAGCTGATGTGCTTTGTCATCGAAAACGCCAAATCACTGTTTAACCCGAGATGTCCGTTTCTCGTCATCCATGACACGAGGGCCGTGCAGCACTGCTCAACCTTTAGTCTATAAATTATAAATGTTTCTATTGCTGCGCTTGACACGGTCAGGTGAATTTTGTTCAATATTTGAACGTCATCCGCAAGGAACCGACGGACGAATTCTATTTGTTCACTTGTACACTGCAAAACACTTTCAGCCACGAGTCTTAAAAGCTGTAACCCATTATCAATTATGTCAAAGTCAGTCAAACGAGCAAAATCGAAAGCACAAATAATCAATAATATTTCATACAATTTGCTTGATCGAATTCCTACTTTGACTTTACCCATAGAAACTGCTTAAGGGGAGAAGAGAAAAAGAATGGAAAGGAGTTCCCCACAAAAATAAAACTAATAAAAAACCTGTTGGCTGACTATACATTTCTTATGGTTCATACCAATACATTTATAAATTAATGTTGAAGACATTTCCATGTTCTGGCCATTCCCAACGGCTTAACCTTATCTATTCAATGTAGAATGTAGGTTCGAATATAGGCTATTATTATATTATGATAATTATCTCAAATAATTAGCTAAATTACGATGTTTAATTGTAGTTATTAGCATCAAATTCTATCTTTTTCTAAATTAATGTCATGAAAGAATCACTAGAGTGATCTTAAGATATAATGATCAAAATCAAAGTATGGATCACGGTGGGTGCTTGAAGAATAAAAGAATTCATTTGGAATTAAAACCCGAATCAAATCTAACACTGAGATGTATTGAAACTCTCATTTCTTAGAAAATATTTTAATAAGCTTATCCAAACAAAATGGCCGCCCACCGGCTCTCAGGTATCTAGGTTGACGTGTCACATAACCCTTAAATTCCAACAATGGTCTCAATGAATCTGATTTGCTATTGAATGAAAGCTTCAGCAACTTGAGATTTGAATATAGTTTCTGGAACTCAAGCTTTATGGTTCCTAATTTAGTTTACAAATGAAACTTCCGTTTTTTTTATTGTGTTGTTATCATTATTATTATCATCAGTCACAATCAGAATCAGTGTCAATGACAATGTTATTGTTTTTTATATTGACAATAAATATAACTGATGTCAATAATGAAAAATGACTAATGGCAATAATAATTCAGAAATATAAAGCAGACTAACAAGAGTAATCATTTGTAGTGATAGAATCTGAGTAATGGACTAACTGACTAACTAAATCAAATAAAAAACAAGTTAGTAAGCTAGGTCAAGGTCTAAAATTTAAAAAATTAAAATTTAATAATAATTTTTGGTAAACATGTACTTTATTGACCGTGACGTCATTACCCGTGGCCATCTTGTTGCTATGGCATGTGACCTTTAAAAAAAGCGCATAGCATAATATAGTTCTGCATTTTTATATTTTTAGAATTTTTTTTCATTATTTTTTTGTATTTTTAGAATCTATGAGGGGAGGGAAGGCCCTTCCTTCACCCTTCCCCTGTTATTTTTCATTAATTTTTAATTAAATTCCTTAGTGTCCCCTGCAAGGGGAGGTAATAAATAAATAAGAAAACAAACATTCAAGCAACCGGTAGCGTTGTGACGTCACGGTCGAGATTCTTCGCTTCAGCCTAATTTTTATATTTTAGACCACAGTCTATAGATTATAGGCTCATGTTCTAAAGAATAAAAAAAGTCAGAAGTATACAGCAGGTCTTGAGTTAAATGCAGAGGCATTGCTAGGGTTGGTGTCACCCAGGGCGGTAGTTCATAGTGTCACCCCTGCATGAATTAAGAGGTCGTCCATACATGACGTCTTGTGAAGTTGCTGATTTTTACCCCCCCCGCCCCCCCGTGTCATACTTTGTCACAAAAACTTAGACCCACACTTTTTTTTTCTGCTATGACTTTACAAAACTTTACCACCCCTCCCCCTAAAAAAAGCAGTATTTTCTAAATAAAAAATTAGCATGTTGCAAATTTTTTTTTGTCATTTCAACTGTGGCGTATTAAGTGGGGGTTGAACAGGCTAAAGCTAGGGGCTCCCAATGATTTAGGGCCACAAAAAATTAATAATATTGTATAATAAAGGTTAACAATCGTTTGCATGAATCCCTGAAAATATGATAAATAAATTAATAAAATCTTATAAATTTATCAAGAGAAAATGTCACAGATTGTGAGATATCAGAAATATTTTTTGGTATCGTAGACTCTACGTCAGATATTATGGATGTGAACCAGTTAATCATCAAGTTCATAACTAAGAATTCTCATACTGGATCAGTAATTGCCCAAATTATTCTTAAATTTTTGGAAAAAATGGTATTCAAATCAAGATTGCCGTGGACAGTCGTATGGTAATGCTGGAAATATGAGTAGGAATTATAACTGAGTCCAGACTATTCTTCGTGAGATATGCAGTATTGCTCATTATGTGCCGTTCACAGCTCATTCCCTTAATTTTGTTGGGAAAAGGTTTACCTGCTGCAGTAAAATTTTTTGTAGCTGGCTTGTTGCGTCTACTCATCATTGACAGGTACTTCAAAAACACATGAAATTGATACCTATTAACGAGCCTTGTATGACACAAGATGGTCAGCCCAACATGAAGCTGTAAGGTCTTTTAATAAATCATATCATGAGAATATTGCATCAATGAAGGAATTAGCAACTAACGAAAATCAGTTACATGACTTTTGACTTAAAGCAGGATGATTTCGGAAGGAACTCGAACAACTAAATTCGCAATTTTACTTGAAATTTTGGAAACAATATTAGAAAGATTTCAGAAAACAAATGTATCGCTTCAAGAACGGAGAATATCTTTGAATTCAGCCATGCATTTGAAGTCTCTCATTGAGTTTGTTAAAAGACAGCATTCTTAATTTGATTTATATGAAGACAAAAGACAGGACAAGTCCGTGGAAAAAAGAAAATAAACAATCTTCAATATTAACAACATAGAGAAAGTGTCAGTTTGATAAAAGGATGTCACCAAAATGGATTTCTGGTAATCTGGTAATCATTGACAGACTTTCTTGAGCCGTATGACATCGGTTAGGCGCATATAAGGACATCCATGAGAAATTTGGCTTTCTTGCAAACCTAACTGAGCTCAGCAATGACGTCATCCGATGGGCAGCAGCCAAGTTAATGGAAGAATATTTAAGTGATTTTGAAGACTGTTTACCTTCAGAATTACTTCAATTTTCAGAACTTATAAAAACTTTATTGTTTACCATGAGCACCAAGCTAATGAGCTGTGCTCTTCTCCAAATTTTTCTGTCAGTTTACTTCTTGCTCTGTTCATGATATGTAACTTAATACTAATACTATATCTACACATTAGTGTATGGATGCAAAGATGAAAAAGGTAGTCAGTCTGTAAATACTTTTTATACAATTAGAGATGCAGTGATCCATTGCTTATCAATGAATTAGTGATGAAAAGCCATTGAACTTAAAAAGTTAACAATGAAATTGACTAAGTCAGCTAAGTTTGGGTTTAGTTTTACCTCTATCATATTTTATTTTAAAATTTCCTAGTTAAAATTGTCATTTTCATATCATGAATGCCTTTTTTTTTCTTGAAATATAGTTTTTACTTTGTTGTCCTAGTAAATAATATTTTAGTTAAAATTTTATTTTACAGCCACAATAACTGCTAATAATGTACCAAGGGCAGATGCCAATGCCTTATTTGAGAAGCACACTATTGATGAAATTCGTAATCTGGAAAAGAAAACCAGGTTTGCAGAATTTATTAATTATATATAATTACAATTTACACTAAATTCATGTGCTCCATTCCTACTTTCAAAAATAAACCCATATGATCCAAACATTTTTAATAGCTTTTGAAGTAAAAATGTTTAGTTTTCCCATGTTTTAATTGATGTTTTTTGTTTAAAATTGAATTTGTTATATATCCATTTTTAATTACCAGTAATACAACTTATTTAAAAAATACTTTAAAAATCCAATCATGATTAACAATCTTGTTTTATTAGTTACTGGAGTTCAGCACATTGCAATTTCTTATGATTGTTATGTGCTTGGTGGCTATTATTATAAGTATGTTTCTTAAATTTAAAATCCCAAATGTAGCAGCCATAATCTCCAAGCTATTTAAAATAATAATATTGTAAAAGATTACATGCATACTGGATTTTTAAATTTTCTATAAAGCTGCAGTTTTATTTAGCTATAAAAAAATTGTTCATTAATTACTTTAAAAAGATAATTCTTTTGCTAGAAAATAGTGTATGGTCCAGTTGTTTTAACAAATTCTAATGCACTATGATGAATTTCCATTTCAACTAAAATAGAGAAATATGTTAATTTATAATCAGCTCTTCAGTACTAGTTTGCTTATAAAACAATTAACATTCATTGTGTCAAACTCCCAAATTTTCTACCATGCAGATCGGATATTGAAAAGAAGAAGGAAGATCTTCGTGTTATGGTTGGGTAAGAAATAATCTTATATAAATAATCTGCTTACAGTTTTTAATAAATTAACACTTGATTTTATTTTTCCAATGCAAATAATGTATTCAAACACAATCTTATCATAGTCCACAAAAGTTTTGTTTTCTTACTCTCTAATGAAGCAGTATTGAATCAGAACTTATTTTTTAAATCAGAATTTTTCAATTAAAGCTACTCTTGTAAGTCATGATAAACAGTATTCTTAACTAAAGTCTATGTGATTAACTCTAATAAAATGCTTGTAAAAGTTGATCAGTTGGAGTAAAACCTTTATTTTGTAAACAGTGAACGTTACAGAGATCTCATAGATGCTGCTGATACAATCACAGAAATGAAATCCAGTGCAGAGAATGTAAGTTAATATTTTTGTATTAGAAGCCTGCATTTCTTAAATATTGACAGAAAGGCTTGTTTTTGTGTTGATTTATCTCTCCAAATTCTTACCAAAGCGAAAGCATTACATTTTTGCCCTGCATTTTTGTGTAAAATCTATATATTATTGAAATATTTTATTGAAAGGTGATGAAGTCAATATCTAGTATGGAAGACTTATGTAATTCCATGCGACAAAAACATATGGTTAGAGGTGCATCTTTTCACATGAGCATTAAAAATGATTCTGACAAGTAAGTTTGTATTTTTTTCTGAGATTTTGGTAAATATTACTGTTTTTTTACTGTGTAGCTAGCTGTATGAACATTTAAATCTTGCAATTGTTTTACAAACATATATAATATAATGTAACATACTAAATAATCATTATATGTAATAATGAAATATCCAATAGTTCATTTACAAAATAAGCTGAAATAGTCATTTACTAAAAATATGACTAATAATTGCTATTTGGTAATCCAGCAGCTGTGTTGACACCAATCCAGGAAATCATAGATTTTAAAAAGTATATAGGAATAAAAGAAATCAAATATTCTTTTTGTCTATTCAGTTGAACATCAATATACAATTTTGCACTAGCACATTAAAAAAAAAAAATTCTCATCAACATTAATATGTGAATATTTAAGTTCAACTTTCATTAAAACTCTTTTCATTTTATACTTCAAAAGGAACACAAGATGAATAATTTTAATTATGCAGCTTGAGCTTACATTCTTGTTAAATTAGATTAATTTTCTTTTTTTTAAAATTTCACTTATAATAGGAGCAGAAAAGAAATTGAATTTTATGGAACAGCTGCTCAAATTAAATTGCTGATGGATATTCCTGAAAAAGTAAGTAAAATCTCTGGAAATAATTTTTGGGTTTTCAGTGCCCCTCTTAATTAAACTGTTGAAGAACATTTTGTGTCCAAATTATTTTAATATCTTTTTTTTTCAAAGGGCACCAAAAATATTATATTTATTTAAATACTCATAGATTTGTTTTGATTGTTTTATAGATTTGGAGCAGTGTAGATAGTCAGGAATATCTGAAGGCTACACAGTTATATTTACTAGCTCGACATATCAATGCCAGTCTTCATCTGGATTCTCAGCTCTCAGCAGACATTATTTCTTGGTTCCCTGTGTTGACCAGACAATGGGCAGCAATAAGTCATTTTAAATCAACAATATTGCTGGTAAATAGCAAATGAAAGAAATTGTATACATCGGCTGTATATGTAGAATTAAGAGTTGTTTTTTTTTAAAAAATATTTATTTAGATATTGTTTATTTGTAGAAGATACCAAAGAAATTTTAATAACGAAATGTTTTCATATTTAGGGGTGCAGGTCTTTGCTGGAAGATACAGAGACAGATTTGAGTGATCAGGTACACAATCTCTTATTTATTAATTTTAAAAAAAAAATCAATAAATTTATTTGATCACATTATTTAATGATTTAAAGAAACACATTATAACTGAGTACATTGTTCTATTCCAGCAAATGGCAGAAATTTTGTGCTCCATAATTCTTCTGGAAGATGCCAACCCACGTCAAGTTTTTACTGAATTTCTTATTGCTCGAACTGTAAGTAATCATAGTGACTTTTAAGATATTCTAACTTGATGTATTATAATGTTTTTAGCTCACCTAATTAAAATGCGGATGATTTGAGCCACTATGATATTTTGAAGCTCTTGATTAATCTTACAGAAAGCACTCCAGCAGATACTGCATTCAGGTCATCAAACAAATGTTAAACTCCAAGTGACAGGTGTTGCAAGGCTTCTCACATCCGCATTGAGGCAGATTTACTCTGTTTTCTATTGTAAGGAGATGGCTGCAAATGTGCAAGAAGAGCCGACAGGCTTGCTTATAGCAACATTGGAAAATGTGGTCTCAAAACAAAGCCATGGTAATTAAATAGATGTTACGGGACCAATTGGTTAACTTGTTTTTGTAACTTTTAAAGTTCCAAAGCAGGGTAAAGTGTGCCTCAATAGTTATGAATTTAGTGAGAGAAGCTTTAGTTGATTTTCAGAAATGTAGGTTTTACTTTTGCTAGTTCTTTTGAGAAGTTTTGTGGTATTTTTTTCCATTTTTTAAAGATGTGATTTTGCTAAACTATTTGGCCCTAAAAATAGTACTAAACGACATGTAAAAATATTACTAAACTGAAGATAGTCCTATGAATACGTAAATAAACATTCTGTAAGATTATCCTTAAGTCGGTATGAAAATAAATACATTTTTTGCAATTTTTTAAAATTCATATCCCAATTCATTGCAATATATACTTGAAATCCTTATAGGATTGAGGGATAAGTTTTCTGAAAACTTTATGGTTAAAGTGAAATAAATGCAGGAATTGATTTTTAACTAAATATTCAAAATAAATTATTTCCTTACAGTTAAATCAAAATTTGAAATCTTTAATGCATTTCTTTTCACAAAAAAAGAGGAAAATCTAGTTTGAATTTGGTAAGGCTTTTGGTTTTTAAATAACATGGGCACTGTGAGGCAGATTATCAGAGCAAACTAAAGACAAGATTGATTAACTCTTCTTGTGCCATCAGGTTTTCGGAAAACTTCCGCCTCAGTGCCGTAAGAATTTCCTGAATTGAGATCAACCAGTTATGAAATTAAAAAGAATCCATTTATGTTATTATTGTCATACTGACTTCATCTTTTAGGATAAGAATGGTTATTTTATGTATCCAAAAGACTGTGTTGAGTTTAAAACTATTTTTACCTGTAGTTTAGTACTATTATTTTAATATTAAAGTATAGCAAAATTGTGTCTTCGAAAAAAACCCATAAAAACTACAAAAAAAACTTCACGAATCGAGCTATAACACTAGCGAGGAAAACAGCCGCCATTGCTGGAAGTCAAAAACATTGTTTTTCACGCACTGAAGAGTTTTTATTTTCTGTAATTTCGTGTCTAAAGAGAGTTCTATCGAGTCGCGCATTATCACGCTTTTGTAAAAATAGGTAAATCGCACATTATCGCGCTTTGGCACATTAAGAGTTAATAGGATTAGCTCAACTGGAAGATGTGTTTCACATTCATCCAAGTCACTAAAGTTTAAATTAACTGCTTCCAAATTCACACAAAATTTGTTATCTTTGACTTAACACATGCCACATACAACCTAGGATAGTGACTTGGGTCCACATAAGACCATATAAGACACCAATGTCCTCTATCTGCAAACATAGAATGGAATAACTCAGCATCTTTTCCACTGCTGAATACTGCAGGTACTGCATCTAAACCATCTACCAAAAATAACAAACAACTTCAACTCAAGTGTGTAGTTCTTTAAATCAGCCACTGGACTCAAGAGTGCATGAAAACAGAAATGTGATGCCTCTGTTATTATTAGTATTAGTGTAACCAATACTATTCATGTCTAGTGAAATAATATTTTAATTCATGTGTGAGTATATTAATTTTAAATGTATTCAATATAGATACTTAATGTACTTATTTTTTGACATGCTGTGTAGAAATTTTAAATAATAAACTTTAAATAAAAATATATTGCCAGGTAATCTGAATTTGGATTTGCATGGGACTATTTCATCAAAATGTCTGCCATTATCTGTCAAAAGTAAGGCATTTCTTTTATTTTTTATTTTAATATGTGTCATTCAAATGCTACATTTATTTTACAAACTTACCTTTCACATATTTTCTATTCATTAAAAATAACTGTTTTAAAAATAAACAAAAAAACATTATTTATAAGCTAAAGTCTGTCATTTTTCCCCTTACAGATTTCAAACCCCTTATCAAAAAGCCTCCAACACCACTAGATATCAAAAGGCTAAAAGACAACTGTCAGGACTGGATGAACACGTAAATAAAATCTATTAATCTCTACTTTAGTTCATTATGCCTTTAATGTAAATGGGTTTATTTCGAAGGCTTCTAGCAAAACGATGGTACGGACATGTGACAAGATCTGGAGGTCTCTCAAAGACAATATTGCAAGGCACAGTCCAGGGAAGAAGAAAAAGAGGCAGACCAAGGAAAAGATGGAAGGACGATATCAAAGAGTGGACCGGTCTGTCATTTAGCGACTCCCAGAAGGCAGCACAGGACCGTGACACATGGCATGAGATAGTGTGCAGTTCAAAATGGTGCCACAATGACCCAACAACGGGTTAAGGGACAGTTCAAGTTCAAGTTCTAGCAAAATGGAAAATAAAATTAGTTTTATTTTGACATTTATTTGTTTAAATGTGATTTATGCTGTAAACATGACTAATTTTTGAGGGCATTATGTTTTATTTTTCACTTACATAATCTTATGTTTTGTTTCTTCAGTTGTCTCAAAGAAGTTCAGGCTGGTGTTGGCAAGCTACTTAACTATGTAAATACTGTGAAAAGATTGGCTGACATAAGGGATGAAGTTTGGACCCTCTTAACTCAAGTAAAACTCTTGAATACTTAAATTTGTGTGTATTATTCATTCACTAAGTTATAAATTTTTTCTTAGCTTGATTAGTAACACACATACTTTAAAACTGGCAGCTGATCCATTCATAAAATAAATGACTTTTTTTTTGTAGGTACAAAGTGAGCCATTGTGGAAACATATCAATGAAAATATTCTCACACTCAGGGTATGGGAAGATTTTCTAAGGCCTTTGTTTGTGGAGAGAGTTAAGGTAAGACATTGCAGACTATAAACTTCACTTTGAGATTTAATGTATTGGCACTTAGAGAATTAATTCTTGTTGAGGACTGTGTTTTCTGATCAAACAAGTTTGATAACAAATACTTCATTCATCTTGTGTAACTTTCCTTTAGGCCCTCATTCAGTACCAGCTTGATACAACAGCTGAACTAACAAGAAGAACAATCTCAAAGGTGATGATGGAACTTACATCTGATATCAATGATAGGTAATTTGAATAAAACAATACCTTGTGACAGAGGTGTTACTAGGATTAATGTCACTCAGTGCGGTGGCTCATGGTTTCATCCCCTTTCTGTCTCACCCCATAGACAATCAAGTCTGCCAGTACCAAATAATGTGAAAATAAAGAATTTTACATCTTAGTGTCACCCCTTGTGATGGTGTTCCCCTATGCGGTCAGCACACCCCTAGTTACGCCTCTGTCTTGTGAACAATTCCTTAAGGAATGGTTTCTAATTGTATACAATTTGTCTTAAATGAGTAAACGCAATAAGGCTAATTAAAATAATATTTGTTGGTAAAAAATTGGAAATAAAAAGTCATCCTCAACTATTAATCATCTAGGCTTGAATTATAGGTTCTTTCCATTATTCAAAAATATGTTTTCAAATTCAAATAAATTTAGTAATCATGTTCTTAAAAAAAAACAACAACTATTTACTACTTAAATATTATCCAGCTCTATGCAGTGTGAGAGAAATCTGGCTGTCTTTGTTTGGACAGAAAACTCAGCTGATGTTATAATGTCTGACATATGGCAGACATCAGCCACAAAAACCATAGCAGACAGCGGTGGGCTCATTCTCAAAGCAAGGGCTTTCACACCAGCTGTTCAAAAGTAAGTGAATATAGCTTAATGCTTTTTTTAAAATTTGATTTCTTTAATGGTTTATGCTTATTCTTCTATCTGCTATTTTTACCAGTTGTCTATTAAAACATTATTTTGATGATATGAACTTTGTCATCTTGATATTTAAGTCTTATTGTCTTTTTTTCTGATGTTTTTTTTTCAGTCTATGCCACAGTGTTGATGAGAAATTAAAAGTTTTGCTTGAAGATTCTGAGAGTTATGTGATGGAAGGAGAGACAGATGAGGCTTTGAAAGATGAGGGAGCCTTTCAGAAATATGGTGATGCTGCTGACATTCTTAAGTATTTACAAGTCTCTTGTGTCAAGTGTGTGCAAGAGTAAGTTAAAAAGACTGCATTACGTGGAAATCTAATGTCAAATACATTTATTGTTGTAGTGGAGTCAGTCTTAAAAAAAGTGAAAAAAAGTTTACATGTTTTAAAAATTTAAAAGAGGACACCATTC
The DNA here is from genome assembly GCA_002072015.1 of Radix auricularia. Classification (NCBI taxonomy): domain Eukaryota; kingdom Metazoa; phylum Mollusca; class Gastropoda; family Lymnaeidae; genus Radix; species Radix auricularia. The sequence goes on along the minus strand of MUZC01000597.1, from coordinate 420,107 downwards.
CCACTTATTTAACCTATGCTATTTTGGCCCTAGTCATTAAATGAATTGCAAACACTCTGCAAATGACATAAATGGGTAAGAGTAAATAAACAAAATTTGCTAGTATCACACGGTCACAATAAAATCGTTGGGTACCTTACCTAGGTGAGTCGATGTTAGCACTTAATGGAATTCAAGCAAAATTTATTTATTAACTTTAGTGGATTATAGTTTAGTGGGTTATTTTTAGCTGCCATTATTTAGCAGTTCACTTCTATTTTAATTCTATTGATTGTTTTGATTATAAAACACTAACGTAATTTATATAAGTTTAATGTCTACTATTTATTGCTACAGAATTTTAGACTACTTGACAGAACAGTTACGTCTTTGGGAGAAATCTTTAACTGACATTCCAGACCCAGTGACAAATGCAATAACAGAAAACAAGTGAGTTTTTTTTTTAATTTAAAAACAATTGCCTAATAATTTCATTTAACAAAAAGTTATTTAAATTGCCATAAAAAAATATCTAAATAACTTTATTATTTCTATCAGATTGTTGTTAACAGCAAGGACCTGTGCAGCTATGAGTGAAATGACTCCACATTTACAGCGCTGCATTTTAGCTTTGCCTGATTGGAATAAACAGGCATCATTTAAGTAAGCTTTCAAAAATTGTTTAATTGGTTGTATGCAGTTAATTTTTATTATTTTTTCAGAATAATTTTTTTTGCATTGTGTTATTTTGCAAAGGGTTATAAAATATATTTTTAACTAAGTACTGTTTAAAAATAACTTATTCTTCTTCTTCGTTCTCAATATTGAATATTGAGTTTTGCGTGCCACGAGTTTTGTGCCAATTGGCCGTGATCTCCGACTTCAGCCTGCTGTATTTTCTGGATTTGCTTCCATAGCCTTTGGTCAGCCAAGACTATCTGCAAGGCAGCAGTTGTGTTTGGCAAGTGATGCAGCGGTCACATGCCACGGCTAGGGTTCCACGCATTACCCCACCGCTTTTCACCCATTTGGAGCTGGGTGGAACTCGGGGACGCCCTAGGCCCCGGGAACAAGTCCCTGGCTTCCCATGGATTCGAGCCCGTGACCATCGGAGCGCCAGTCGAGCGCGCTTGCCACTCGACCACCGCGGCCCCCAAAAATAACTTATGATTAGTTGCTTTCCAGCTCATTAGTAGGTCTTATATTGCATGTAACATTCTTTTTTTTACAGATTAAGTAAAAAAAATCGCTCACAAAAATCAACTGAACTTCCAGAATGGCAATCTGTACATAGCAAGCTGCGCCAGTGCCAAATGTTTGCTTACAAGTGAGTCAAAAAAATTATTAAAAAATCACTGAATGAAATGAACTACATTAATTCTTTTTAATTGCTTTAGTTTCTTTACAGCATAAATTTAGTTGAATTCCTTAAATATTCCAGGATATGGATGGAATACACAGCCAGCCTCTTTGTGAAGAAATTTTCAGACACAGTAACAAACACAAACCTTGATAGCATACTGTCTGCATCCACAGTAAGTTACAATTTAATCTTTCTATTCTATTTTATAAATGGTTCCTTTTGAAATGTGAAATGAAAAATAGCTTGTGATAAAATGCATGTTTACATCAAGTCAAAGTTAATGAGGCTAAGTTACTTTAAGTGCATTTAAAATAATTTCATTTAGTTTCTCTTAAGTGAAATGTTTTTGTTTGGTGTTTAAAAAAAATTAATGTTGGCAAAGAAAAAATATTGTTTTGTTGCAAAGTTAAAGGCAATATTATTTTTAAACATAAAATTATATCTTAGTTTAATAGATATCGTATTTCCGGTTTGGAGAGAGGTTGATGTTTATTACTAGAGCTAAGTTTCATATCATTTTCATTTATTTCTCAAATTTAATTATACTTAATCCTTTCTAAAAACACTAATCTAATCTTTATTTATTAAAATAATAACAATATTTGCTGTTTAATAATATTATATTGTGTATTTTACGATATTTCGCACTAAACTTACTAAGACCTGTTAAGGCAGCCATTTTTATTATTATTGTTTTGAACTAACCGAACTTCTCACATACAATAAATAATAAAAGCACAAAGAAACCTCCCAAATAACTGGAACTACATAAATTATACATACAAAGCTAAATTTAATTGAACTTAATATAATACAAAAATAAACGCACTTTAGTGACTTTAAACAAATTATACTTATAGTTATACTAGTTATAGTTATAGTATAGTTATAGTTATAGTATAACAATAATAATAATAGAAATATCTTAATTCTAACTCTAAAGATATCTTAAGTCTAAATCTAAGACTAAGTCTAGTTGAGACTAAGTGTCCTAATCCTTAAACTTAAACTAGTAAACTAGCCTTACTGAAAATGAGAATCTTAATGTTAGTAATAACCACAATACTTTTAAGGGCATTAACTTCAACCAAAACACATCCTAAAAATCATAGTAACATATCTATAGTTATAAACCACCACAACACTAAGTACACAGACT
>MUZC01000597.1:383075-394697 GCA_002072015.1 Radix auricularia | reverse complement strand
TATTATTATTATTATTATTATTATTATTATTATTATTATTATTATTATTATTATTATTAGTATTATTATTATTAAAAATGTGTCGAATCAAATAATACTCTTTACTGTCCAACCTGTAGTAACAGATTAATATATCATATGGAATGGGACTGCCATAAAGCTTTTAAATAAAATACAAAATAAACACACACAAAATGTTGTAATAAAACCAATAAATTAGAGCTTTATTTTTAAACTAACACGAGAGTAAGCGTTTCGGCTATGCCTTCATCAGTACAATAAACATAACCCGATGAAGGCATTAGCCAAAACGTTTACTGTCATGTTAGTTTTTTTTTTTAAAAAAAGCTCAAAATTATTGTTTTCATTACACAATTTGTCTGTGTATTTTGTATTTAAATAACAGATAAACAGGTCTGGCGTGAGGTCTCAGCGCTCCCCTAACCCAGATGTTCTAAATTCCCGCCTTGAAGACCAAGAAAATCTTCATTGAACCTTATTTTTAGTTGCAGTTGTTTTGAAAAAAAAAATTCAATTAATTAAAAAAATTATTTTCAAAAATCATTTAGTATAATGTTATTGTTCTTCGATATTATACACATCGGGCATTTATATCTTAAGTGACTAAAAACAACGTAGTGGGACGCCCATGATGATGCACAATGTTGACTTTTTTTTCAGAGCTGAAACATCATTCGCACTGTGCTCTATTTAGCCATATAAATTTTTGTTTGCGATAGTTAAGCCCATCCTCAAAAATGTAAGTTCGGCATTGTCAAATGTTTCTTAGGACAGAAGAAGAAAAACTCCAGAAAATCGATGTTGAATTAAAAACTATACTTACAAATTGATAATCGCTAAAAAAAAATGTGTGAAGTTGGAGGGCATATTGTTTAGTCATGGTCCATACCATGCTCTCCACGGGCAATGTACGGATAGATTCACTAGTTTTTTAGAATGCATCCAAAGAGATTGTCAACTCTTAATATGCTGCAAAAACCACAAGTATAGGAACTTGACCAACGCCTAAAGATTCATTGATTAGATGAGGTTAGAAGTAATCATAATTCCGGGGTGGGGACATGACCGACAATCTAGGACCAGAGAAGAGTAGGCGGGTGGTAGCTGTGCTCCCCGGTGACCCTCCTCCACTCCCCCCCCTCGAAGATATTACTGCAATCGCCACTCCCATGACGGTTGTCTAAATGTCGCAATTTCATGCAGCAAACTGGCGCTTTTGTTGGCCCATGAAACAAGAGCTTTCCATATTCATTACTGTTTATTTTATGGGGGACTCGCTCGCTCTTCCTGACACACGCATTCGGGCGATACTCTCGGGGAGAGATAGTCCAGTGCAGATGGAAGCGGGTAAACTGAACATGGGAACTGTGTGTTTGGGGTAGAGAATAGTTACAAGCTCGATAGGAAGTGGGGTGTCGTGTTTAGGCATATATGTTTTTTTGTTGTCTGTGTTGGGGTGGGGGAGGAGACGCAGCGTCAGTTGGTCGTATAGTTTAGATGATGTTGTATTTATGATATTGTACTTACCCAACAAACGCTGTGCACATGTCTCCACGTTTACATCCTTTTTAAATCGATTTGGATCAAACGATGTATCGAAATTTCAGATCGATCAAATGTAGCTACTGTAATTGAATTATTGAAATTTTAAAGAGAGTGCCACGGTGCGTATTATATTGAACGACATTTTTAATACGTTCCTGTTGCATTGTGCGGTGCGGTGCGTATTAAATTGACGATACTTTTTAAAATATATTCCCAATCTGTAATTGTAAATGCTATTAATTGCTAATCTGTCTCGCGTTGCGCGCTTTGTTGAACATGTTTTTATAACCCCTTTCCCTTGATCAAATTGAGCTTTAATTTAGCAGACAGCCCGTAGTAGTTGTTTTACCAGAACTCCTTTAGGAAAAAATCTATATATGAGGCATTTTGGATTTTACGATTGACGTGCAATGCGTATTTTACTGAACATACTTTTAGTTATGTCTCATATATAAAGGATATATAGTCAAATTCGTGTTTTTTTCAAGAGTTTTTAAAAATTAAACAGTTATCATTTTAAAAAAAAAATTAATTAAAGATCCGCTTACCTTGAAAAACGATCACGCAATTTTTAAATATTTTTAATTATTTTTATTTTGTTGTTGTAATGTTGTTTGTTATTTTCAGATATTTCTGGCACACAACTCTCACTGGCTGTTTTTAATACAACGTAAAATGTGACGCAGTTCGTTCAGCGGTGACAGTAATTCTAAAACAATGCTCAAATTACTTCGCCTTGAATGGCTGTACAATCTCATGGCACTCATACCTCGTTTAGAAAACAAACCTTTACTTATTTGATAGATAAACACTTTAAAAAATAAATATATGCATCGCTGGGAAAGCTGTTAAATCAGTAATGAAATCTACATTTGGCTGATTCCACTCAGCCTTGCATTTGCATCATGGCTCTCATAATTTGTGTTATGTTTAATGATAGTGTTATGTGTTAAAATGGCGTGATTCTCAAGGATCGTGTTAATTGTTATTATTTGTATTATGTGCAATAATAGTGCCATGCTTGTTGTGGATTCACGTGTTGTAGGCGTGGCTTTGGTTTTCATTTAAAGAAATTTACCGTGCTATTAGCTATTCAAGTTAACTGGCATTTTTTAAATCAAAATTTTATTTCCCCAGTTGATGTCAACCAACAGCCCAACGAGGTTTTTATGACAGCATGTGAATGGCCGACACCTGGCCTGCGTCAGTGCCAGCAAGATAGGATCACATAGTTAAATCTTGGCTTGTTGTTTTATAAAACCAAACAAACTAACTTTCTGTCAATAGTTGTGGAAGAGCGAGTTCATATCAATGGAGCTTTTAGCAGGTTATTAGACGGTTGTGTTGTGTCCTGGGCATAGTGGGCAGGTTTGGTTTATAATAGAGCCGTGGGTAACAAGGGGGAAGGAGGGGAGGGGCGAGTAGTGTTACATGTTAGCTGTGTCCAGGGAATGTCGTGTCAGGAGACAGTAGGCCTCAGGGAGGCTACCTGGGTTAGGATGTTTGGTAGGATTGATGGGCAGACGGTTACAAGGGTTAGGGGTTTATAGGGCAGATTTTTATAGAGGACTGATAGGACTATCGGATTCATGGTCAGTTGTGCACAAATAAAACATTTGTGTCATGATACATCATTAGAATTGGTCATGATTTTGGCAATGTTACCTTCAACTTCAAGCTGTGCGGCCTCGCAGATATCTTCTTACCGACACAACGCAGCAGTTTAGAATTGCTGTGAAGCAAATTTCGATAAAGAATATATATAACCTGTGCTTATGGGGTGTAAAATCTTGCACAAAAATTGATGCGCAACTTTGCACAATACATTGTTATTTTGCACCCAGATTAACAAACCTTAGAGGGAACAAGGGTGGTTGTAGGATGAGCATTTTTTTGACAAGGTTGGTGAGTTAGGTGATTTAGTAACACTAGATGGAATATGTTAGAGATGTGTATGAGATGTACATTCTAAATTGTTTCATTCATTACAAACATGTTTGAGGGAAACGAGCAAAGTATTTTCTTTATAAATATACTTTTAAAAAAGTAGAATATGCATATTTTACTATTAATATTAACAAGAAAAGGAATACCTGTTATTATGTGGGATTTATGAATTGTAACCCTTCGAATTATATTTAAATAGTTAAGGTTTATAGTAGGGCTGGTACTGATTTTAAAAAAAATGTGTTTGATTAAAAGTGGAAAAAAAATTAATTGATTAATTTCGATTAATTATATTTTTATAATGCATATGTTGATCTCCTTAAGTTGTGATTCATTAATTTGCAGAATCGGTTAAGTTGCAGTAATGCTACTGCTCCCAAATTTTTGGATGTAGTGCAACAAATTCGTTCTTCTATGCATGAAATAAGAAAATAACCTTTTTGTTTATGTATGCACGTTTATATAATTAATGATAATACGAGGGAAAAGTATGTAAGTAACAAAAAATAGAAATTGTTTTAAAAAATTATATAAATATATAGAAATTTAAATTTTAATCTACAAAAATTTTAAAGATTAATTGATTAATTAATCGTTGATTTCCGCAGCCCTATTGTAATGTAATATGTATACAATAATGATTAATTTACTATCTAATAGATACTGATTTTTTTTTTTAAAATTGGGGAAAGTTTGATAATTCGACTTAATTTTATTATCATTTGCGTCAATCGTGTCCCACATTCTATAGGCTTCTGGTTGAAATTGATGCAGGTATAGGTAATTTCCAAGGTCTGTATGCACCAGGTCTGACCGAGGACTGAGGATTTTATTTATTTGGCCAGTGTTTGGGTGGTCACCCTATCAATCTCTCCCCTCTTCCCCATCCCCCAAGCGGTAAAATATCTTTGAGAGATCTGACACACTTATAAAATTAAAGGAATCAAAATGTCTCCTCTCTGGCAAGTCTTTGAGTCTCCAGCTGGTTGCCTTACAATGAAAACTTGCAGTGTTGAAAATGCACGACAGCTCACGCAAACAAAGCTGAAATAGATGGTCTGAATGAGGCAAGTGAACCAGCCAACAGCTTTGAGAACAAACTCGCTGCACTCATCTGTCAGAGAATTCACTAACATGTCTGCTGGTTCCCCAGGCGCTGTCAGCTAATGAGCTGCTCGTCATGGGCCGCCCGTGCACCGACATGTTTTACCAGACACGGGGAGAGTGGGTTCCGTTTTCGGAACATGCACTAGCGGGACACGTTGTTGTTGGTTGAGGGTGCTACAGACTGTGAGATGTGTGTGTGTGTTCTTGCAGAGGTGGTGGGGAGGTTATAGCTTTCGGTCAAAAATACCCAGAGGAAGTCACCGGAAACTTGGCACAGACGCAGAATCTGATAAACTAGAGAGCCATACGTTACTGACAGGCAACAGACTCCTGACTGACAAAATGGAAACTCACGACTCCGAAAGACTGGTTTCTCGTGACTGACAGACTGGAGGCTCATGATTGACAGACTGGGGACTCATGACTCCGAAAAACTGGAGACTCATTACTGACTAAAGACTCATGACTCCGAAAAACTGGATAATCATGACTCGTAAAGACTGGAGACTTATGACTCCGAAAGACTGGAGATTCATGACTCTAAAAGACTGGAGATTCATGACTCTAAAAGACTGTTGACTCAAGACTCTAAAAGACTGGAGACTCATGACTCTAAAAGACTGGAGACTCATGACTCTAAAAGACTGGAGACTCATGACTCTAAAAGACTGGAGACTCAAGACTCTAAAAGACTGGAGACTGATGACTCTAAAAGACTGGAGACAGATGACTCTAAAAGACTGGAGACTCATGACTCTAAAAGACTGGAGACTCATGACTCTAAAAGACTTGAGATTCATGACTCCGAAAAACTGCAGAGCTCGGTTCTCTCTTAAACTACTAAGGCGACTTTTCTCTTGGTCCAAGTATATAATTATTGAATTTGAATGCTGAAACTCCTTTATTCGCTATGGTACGAGGTCAGCAGGATGAAATTGGTGTCTATACTATGATCTCTTATTAAATGACAAGTAAAAAGCATGTCTAGTGCAAAATTATTTTTAATAAATTATTTTGTAGCTGATATTTGATTCTAATATTAAAAATGGTGTTGTCATTCATACAGCAGCGTGATAGACCAGAATAGATGCTGAAACTATTTTCTTGGCTTGCTGATCCAAATCTATCCACCTAACTGCTGAATTGTCACTTACAGCGTCAAAAAAGAAGGGGGGGGGGAGGAGGAATGATAGCTTCCTCCCTCCCACACAAACCATTACTTAAATCTGAAGGGTTTAGCTACCGGCCCGATCCTGATGGCGACACAACACACTATTCACAATAATAAAAGAATTAGCTGTCTGACAGCGGAAGTAGCCTACGAATTCCGACTTGGTTGAATGGGAATATTAGAAATAAAAGCAAGGATCAATTCTGTTGAAATGCAATAGACTTGGTTGTTAATGAGTTGTGTACCATTGAAGATTTAGGGTCAAACAAGTAGACATGAAGAAAAAAAATATGACTAGCCTTTTTTTCTCCTTTTTTATGCGTTAAATACCGGCCGAACAAAGCTCTGTATATTTTTTCATTTATTTGTACATTTCGGCAAATGTTAAAAAATCTAGTATTATAGCTGGCATATGCAAGGGATCTTACTATTGCAAGGTTCACTATTAACCGTTTTATTTTAACCTGTTTAGTTGTGTGGTGGGGCACAATATCCAACTACACCACCATTCATCTGCTCTATAAGTGATAAACTACTCATGCGTGAGTTACCTATAGAGAACTTTGAGATGAAACAAACTTGTTGAATACAATTATAATTATGTTGTAACATAAATTGTTGATACTGTTTTATAAATATTTGCTTTCTATTTGTTTAAATTTCTTCAAGTTTATATAACCGTAACTGCTTGTAAAATATCGAGGGTTTCACCGTGTATTATAATTATTTATAACGGGCCATTTGTTTGTTTGATATACGGGGGGAAAACTCCTAACGTCTCGGCGGGGACTTGTTCCAGGTTATAATTATGACACAACTACTGTTGCCTGCACTCATATCCAGAGGCGTCACTAGGGGTTGGGGTCACCCAGTGTGGTAGCGCATGGTGTCACCTCCTCACGACTTACCCCACAGACCTCCTCTGAGTCTGGCAGTGCCCAGTAACGGGAAATACTGAATTTTACCCTTTGGCATCACCCCTTGTGATGGTGTCACCCGGAGCGGTCCGCACCCCCCTGGTGACGCCTCTATTCATATCATCAATTTTACCAGACATTTTGTTGATTCAAGCCTCGCTCCATGCAGTTTTTGTTTTTATAACCATTTGATACTTGCTTGTTTTGTACACTGTATTGTCGACACTTGTATTCAGCGAGCCACGTTGCGGGCTGTCTGTGGTGCACGCCGCAGGTTCAAATAAATACGTTTCAATCTTTCAACACTGTTGTCAGAGTTTTTGCTGAATTCTTTGGTTAGCGTGAGGGATTTGTTGCCTTAATGAGAGCTGAGCCTTATACATTGATGATTTTAATGGGTTGTTTGGTGTGGGGGGGGGGGGGGAGCCCGCCCGCCCGGAGATGTTGAAGTACAGAAAGTGTAAGAACAAATAGATCTGCAGACGGGCATGTATTGATTGAACTGTTGTCGCCACGTGTGGTCTTTGTGTTGAAGATCTCACCGATTTGGGATAGAAAGCCACGTGATCATGTTGATGTCAGTGACATGCTTAGAGGTATAGAGGCGGTTTATGTATTTTTTACACAAATTCCAAAGGCAACTGATCTGTATGGGATACACTATAATGGCCATAATTGATGGGCTTTGCGGGTATACAATAAACCAAACTGAGAAGTTAAATGTTTTCAGTTACTGAATGAATGCTTTAACACAATGCCCTTTGTCGATTTTTAAAATTACAGGTAATTGCATTTATGATTTCATATTAAAACATTCAATGCCATTTGTGAAAGATTCGTTGAAAGTCGAAAGCACACATAAACATTTCTAGCGGAAATATCATTTCTAGAATTTCATTTGACGAAGAAACCAAGTTTATAAATTATATGTTTATATCTCCATTCCCATCTTTTTTAATAATTCCTCGATCAACCACAATAACACTACAGTGTGTTTATATCAGTGTTTCTCAAACTTTTTTGGGTAACAACATATAACGACACACAAAGAATATTCGAGAATTTTTGCGACACACAATAATTTGGCCGAAAAATCTAAAGCTATATCTAACCCAAACCATAAAACCTTCCATTTTTTGAAAATCCTTTTAGAATTTATAGAACTCTCTTTTCCAGCAACCGGTAGCGTCGTGACGTCACGGTCGACATACTTCGCTTTTACCAATAGTTATAACTTATTTTATTTAAAAGTGAATAATTTTTTTTACATATTACTGTGATGTATATTAGTATTAGTGTTATTAATCAGTATGATGGGTGTGCCTGCTTAAGGGAACACGTCATATTCCCTCGGGTCCTCCAAAGTTGACAAGCAAACGCGCAACTCATCATCAACTGTAAGGAGTCTCTCTCGTTTCTTGGACTTGATTTCTGTTATTGCCAAAAAGCCAAATCACAGAACCAAGGAGATGAAAATGGCAACAGTTTTAACTGCTTTCAAACTGACCAAAGGATAGAACTTCACGATTGCAAGCCAGAACTCTTCTAAAGTCGTGTTGGTGAAAGTTGTTTGATAGAATTTGTTATGTCGTAATTCGATCTATTGCTCCTCCTCTTCGGTCGTCAAATTGTCTTTTTCCCTGACTGCAAACGGATTGATAACCCAAGCAAATTTGTCGATTTCCAGTGATGGAAAATAATGTTGAAGAGACGATTGAAGTTGATTGAGAGTGTACAAAATTTCTTAACGTATTAACCCTATTTTCGTCTTATCTTGAAATTTATTAACAGTTGGAAAGCAGTCGAATATTCATTTCGTTATTTTACTTTTTGACAATGGCAATTTCTCATTAAATGACTTAAACTTCGATGACGATGTAGAATTATGTTCTCAGATGGTCTTTGTAAACTTAAGTTTAGTGAATTCAGTTTATTGAATAAATAAGAAAGAAACTGAACCTTCAACCAACAGATTTCGTCATGTAGTTGGAATTTCAAAATTTTGATCTTCAGTTTCAAGGAAAGAAATCACTTCTATTTTAAAATGTACAAGTCTGTCAAGAACTTTTCCTGTTGAAAGCCAGCAAACTTCCTTACGATAAAAAAGTCACTTGTAAGTAATCGGAGTCCATTGAGACCATTGCTTCACAAAGTTGTGCAAAGAGTCGTTTTATTTTGCTTTATTTTTAGATTTCATAATAACTTCAGCGCTCAGAACCCTAGCAATTTTAAGTATTCTTAGTAAATCTCGCGGCACACCTGGAAATCTCTCATGACACACAGATTGAGTAACTCTGGTTTATATATATATATATGCTAGATTGTGCCAGGCGCCGTGGCGCCTGCGGCGCCCCCTTTTTTTGGGCGCCTACGGCGCCAACCTTTTTTTTAAAGACCAACTAACTTGTCCTTTTTTGATAAATACGAATTATTAAACTTTATGAAATGTACGCAAAGTATTTATTTAATAATAATAATAGGGGTTGTATTTTGCGTACCGATGCACACCAAACAATGACGTCATCATATTAAATATTTTTACAGTGCTCATCAAAACACGATTTTTCAACTAAACTAACTGCTGTAGACTGTCGTACATCGCTCCTCAGCGTTTCAACTAAACTAACTGCTGTAGACTGTCGTACATCGCTCCTCAGCGTTNAAAAAAAAACAATTAAGTGGCGTCATGAAGCTTTTATTATATTAATTTATTTGATGTTACTTTTTATCTTGATTATAATCCGAGTGTGTGAATATGCATGTGTGCGAGTGTGTTTATGTGTATGTGTGTATGTGCGTCTGTGTGTGCGTGTGACTGTGTGTTTGTATTAGTTGTGAAATAACGATTTATTTCATAGATTGCTACAAGTGAAATTAAATATTGAAAAGACGTTACCACGTAATCTTTTATGTATACGTAGTTAAAATTATGCACTGGATTATGAAAAATTCCGTTAATTTTATGAACACAAGTTTCTGCCGATGCGATCTGCATGGGTGCTTGAATAAAAGATAACGGGAAGTCATTGAATGTGACTTAAAAAACTGTTAATTAGAAGAACAATCTCCAATGATTTTTTCAGAGATGGTTTTTACTTTATGTTTGATTTTATAAGAAATGAGCCATTGCCCATTAGTTGGATAATTACTCGCATGAATTGCCACGATGGAAAATAAACTGTGAAAAGAACTTATAGTCGCTGTTGAAATTGCATTATTTATAGTTTTAATATGTAATTGGGTAAGATTGGTGCATATTTATTTGTAAAGGAAATGGAACCTTTCTAAACATTTTAATTGTATTTTACAATAATAAAATCATACGAAAATGGTTCGAATGAATTTCCCTTAGTCACTGTTAAATAGCTATAGAAATAAATGTGAAGAAATTATTTAATTGGAGAAGAAATATCAATTTTACATTTTAATATAAGCTTTTATACATCTATGTATATAATCGGATGGAGGCAAATTTTTTACTGGCTTATAACAAGTCAAAATTACAGAGAATAAAAAGTTCTTTAAGAAAAATTAACACGGAACCACTTTTGAAGCATTCAACGAGTGATTAATCATAAAAAACAATTGAAAATATTTGTTAGGAGGAAGAGGTATTTCTCTTAGGTGCTTACTTAATACAAGTGAGTGTTTTGGATCGATTTCATTATAAACTGTCATTAAGGAAATTCGTATTGAAAGTAAACGCTCAGGGATTTTAAATTAAAAATATGGTACGTGTATAATCATTTAGATATATACACTGTTTTAAGTTAAATAGCGGAATTGTAATTTTTATAAAGAGGGGCTACTTTGTGAGCTATTTGAAGGGTGCTTTTCATTTCTTGGGTCATGAGTTTATAATATTTCCGAGCCCTGAGTGGCACTATTTCTTAGCCACTGATAATGTCCTTTTTGCAAATATTAAGAAAACCAGCAGTGTAAAATTTTAAACCCAAACCTTGCGATTCAACGTGTTTTTTAAACAATATTAAAAAATCTCCCCAACCCTACGCATCCCAATCACATAAGTATTAAACAGCTCAATAAAAATAAATCTAATTTGTCCTAAATAAAGGTCATGCATAAACTGTAAAGGATTGGATGTTGTGGAATAATTGGTACATGAATGAAAAAGCTTACATAAAAAAGACTTATTGCTAGAATAATGCAATATTATGGTACGTGTTATGGTTAAAACTGTAGAGTTTTCTATTGGTGCAAGTTTGTGTGTGTGGGGGAATGGCTATGTGCGTATGTGTGTGTGATTTAGTTATTTCTATGTCTGCTAATGGTGCGCCTCTAACATGACAACCAGTATTTTTAAAATTATATATACAAACAAAAATAATAATAATTTTCTACGGTGTAGATAGAAAGGGGTTGAAACGTTCGGGGTTGAAACGCCCCTTAGCGGAATTGTCCGGGATCGAATCACCCCGGGGTCGAGCCTTCCGTGGTCGAACCGACCGGAGTCGAAACAACCGGGGACAAAACGTCTTGTGGTCAAACTGCCAGGGTCGAACCGTCCGGGGTCGAAGTGTCCAACCACCAAATAGAAAATACTATTTGCATAACTAAAGTAAAGTATCTGGCGCAAAAAAAAATCCTATTTATTTGACTAAAGGCATGCTTAGCCTAGAAATAGAAATAATGTTTTGGAGAGCTTTTCCAATGAAAAAAGTAATCTTAACACATGTATTTTACTCTAAGACCTAACGAATGATGAAAAATCCATTAAAAAAATGTGGTACATTTCTCGAACAATGCGGTTGCATGACATACGCTTCGGGTAAAAACTGTTCTTTAAGGTGTAAATATATCAAGTGTGAAGAAATATCACGGGTATTACGACTTATAAATAGTATCTAGCAAGGAAAGTGCGTGTTATGTCGAAAAAACACACTGAGAACAACT
>MUZC01000597.1:355405-367913 GCA_002072015.1 Radix auricularia | reverse complement strand
TTTTTTTTTTTTTTTTAAAATTATGCGTTCACGTGAGCATAGAGTCACAGATTTTAGAGAAATCTTCAGGTTGTGTGTGTGTGTGTTTTGACGTGCTCAGTCGAAATTTTTATTATTTCTTGTCAACATAATCGACACTTTTGTACTACTTTTGATTAGAGAACTTCACAAAACAATCATATAAGGGCCATCACTCTAGATCAGGAAAAATGGGCAAGTTTCCTCTCTCGCACTACACCCACCTCTCTCAGTCAGACTTTCCCAATGACGTCAAAATACATAATTTACTAGGTCACATGTTGGGTTTGCCAGATTGATGTTATTAAAGGGGGAAAAAATCAGATAAAATTCCCCCCCCAAAATAAATCTCTTAATGAGATCTTTAAAAATAACCCAAGCCCATTTGGATCATAATTATACTCTTTTTTTTTTTTTTAAATTGTATTTTAATACAATAAATGTGAACTGAATCGGGAAGGCGTTTAATCTTTGATATAGTTCAGGAAGGCGTTTAAACGCCTTCCCGATTCACTTCATATTTATTGTATCAAAAATACAAACATTTTATAAAAAGAAATTAAAAAAAAAAAAATAATAATAAATAATTTTCTTTAAAATGTATTTTGATACAATAAATGTGATGTGAATCGGGAAGGCTTTTAATCTTTGATATAGTTCAGGAACGAGAAAAATAAATGTGCTGTGGCGTATTAAGCGAGGCGGCGGGTTTATCAATGAAAAGGATCCTTTAACAGAGCGATACGAATACGATACCCAAGTTCACCGAAATGCCCAAGAAAAACTGTTGTGTTTGTGTCCGCATATCTATTTTTTTAAACGTACGTTTTTTTTTGTTCTAATTGATGTTACCGCACACACTTCCATTCTCCCAGATAAAAGCAGCAAATTTAATCTAATACTTGAGTTATTCTTGACATTAGCCCGCTGTATTGAGAAACACCAGTTCAGTGAAACCCGGAAATCACAGGCCTCCTGGGTACAATGAAGCCAAATTAGGCTGAAAATGTTACAATTTAATTAGAAAACAAATGTTAAGATAACAATTCTACAACAGGGGTCAGCGCTCCAATTTTAAAATTTATCCTCGGGCGCAAAATATCCAAACCACAATCAACTACCAACTGTGGAGTTTACAAATCATTCTTGTGAATACTATGTGTGTAACAAACTATTAAGCGTGAGCAATGTTGAGACTTTGACGTAAATTTAAGCAAAAATAAAAACGACATGTGCGTCCAGCTAGAACCAAATAGAGATTAAAAATGATAGAAAAACCTGTTGTCAAAACTCGCTTGGATGGTGTTGGATGTGCGCGCGCGCGTGCGTGCGTGCGTGTGTGTGTGTGTGTGTGTGTGTGTGTGTGGAAAGAAAAACGGGGGCAACTAAAATAATTGGTGTCATTAGAAGATTACCCAACAACTACCATCACAAGGATGGGTGGGTAAGAGATTGACATTGACTGGGTGTTTAAGATGGTGCCAGATGGGATAATAAGATGGGGGAAAGGGTTAAAATATTGAGGGATGGTGAGAAGGTGAGCCAGGAGGTTTATATGGATAGAATGATAGAAAGTCAAGGAAGGGGATGGGAATAAACTTTATACTTTACAAAGAAAAACTTTTACACATAAAATAAGAAGTTAAAACTAAAATGATAACTCACTTTTGTGAGACCTATACTAGAATATGCATCCACGAAACAACAACAACAACAAAAACAGCTTCATTACTGGAAAATATTCAAATCTGACAAGAGCCTCACCATTCGATAAACCACTAAATCGTCAAACACTAGAGGATAGAAGAACAAAGAGCAAATTATTAATATGATATATGTCAATTCTAAATTGGAATTACAACACAGCGATATTTTAATGCAACAATCAGATAGACATAGGGATTAAAAAAAAACACTTTTCTTATTCGTATGCAAGAAGAAACACATGCAAATTCTCCTTTTCCCGCACGGAATTCGGACGTGGATGGGTTGCCTGATGAGACAAAGAAATCCAACACCCTATCAACATGTATTACTGCAATGCAAATGCAAAACTCGATATATACCTTGGATAAGCGTAGGATGCCATTATCTTCTTACACTGAACCAGGTGGTAGGACACTTGTATGATGATCTAAGCATTACACTGGACCAGGTGGTAGTACATTTGTATGATGATCTTAGCATTACACTGGACCAGGTGGTAGTGCACTTGTATGATGATCTGACTGTGATAAAGTAACTCCTATTACAGGTCTGGGACGGGCACACTATTCACCACCCCAAAGGTCGTCACTGGGTGGGGTTGTTGAGAAGGTTGGTAGGGGGGGGCAGCAGAAGTGAGTTCGATCATCGGTGGTTGTTGATTAAATATTGTTTGTTTTTTTTGGTGAGAAGACGCTTGACGGTGCTTACAGGATTGATGCTTCGTATTCGATCATAACAACACAATTAAGATTATGATTCATAGATTCCCTCTTTTACAATAAATTTCAATAATGGAAACAAACAAGTCTGCTATGACATATTTTTCTCTTTCTCTACACCTCGTTCCATACCTCATCTCCGTTCCTCTCGTTCTGCCTCCCTACCTCTCTATTTCTCTCTCCCTCCTCCCCTAACTCCCTCTCCTTCCTGTCTCTCGCCCTCTTTTCCCTGCCTCCCTCCTTCACTCTCGTTCTCACTCTCTCCATCCTCTCTTCCTCCCTTACCCTTCCCTCTGCATCACCCCTTCCTTCCTCTCTCCCTCTCTCCCATCCTCCCCATTCTTCCACTGCGTAAGTCAAGGTCAAACTTTGGTCCGCAGCTATTGACCAGAGTTCACGCCCCCTTTTGTCGAAATCTCATTCCAGTATCCCTTGGCAGGCTTCAAAACCAGCTGTCAATCTTGTGCCGAAACCCGACCTCACGGGGGACAGACGTTATAGATGTGGAGCAGACGTCTGCCTCCAGGTCAGCGGCGGAGCAGGTCGATGGGCTGCACGTGATCCATCAGCCGATTGCTTGCAACCCGGTTCCTTTAATTGTGAAAAGCTTTCTGAAACTTAGGGGAAAACTTAGGGGAAGGGGAAAGGAAGAGTTGGTGGTGGGTGGGTGGGGGGTTGCTGCGAGAGATCAAAGCTAAGTCAGTGGTAAGTGCCCGGCCAATTTATCTGATGGACAGCTGAATCGCTTCTTGGTCTCTGGTCAAGGGGCTCCGCCACGGATGGATCTTTTATCTTGGCCATCCAGGGGTGGGGTGCGGGGGACGGGAGGGGATACCCTCGGAGCTGGCTAACTATACACGGCAACTACTCACTCAATGTCGTGTTGCCAATGAAATGATGGGTCGCGACTTGAGGGGGGTGGTTACGGAAAAGATGGGGATAGAAAAAAATGGTTAGGGTGGGGGTGGGGTTAAAGGTATGACGTGCTTTGAATGGTTGCAGATATGAAGTGACACCACAAAAGTCAGAACTTGATTGACAATCTATTCACTGACTTATAACCCGATGTTGAAAGGCCAGAGTCACTGAATGCGCGCGTTGCCTTCTTTTAGCTCTTTTAATAAAATAAACTCGTGGTTTGCTGGAGAGGATTCTGATTATGTTAATCATGGTGTTTCGCTATTGGGAATTTAAATTTACCTTTCTGTGAGTACTTAATAAAGAATTGAAAATAAGGAAAACCACGGAGATTTTGATAACAGCTTCGGAACAGCGTCAAAATATTAATTTTTAAAATTATTTTTATAAAAAAAATTAAAGTATTTTTCTTAACAGAGGTCATAGGTCAATTCAAGGACAGGTGTAAACATAAAAAATATTTTGTAAAGAAAAAATTTCGGAGATGGGGAAGTGGTTGAAAGTGAAGATGGTCTGAAATGGGTCTGTATTCATTAGTCGTGTAGAATATTTAAAGGGAATGGTCACATTGTCTGTTGGTCTACTTGTCTCCTGTTCTGATCACGTCGCGTCAGGCTCCTCCTTGCTCCAAAAGTTGCTGACTTTTGAGTCCTATTCTTGAAGTCAATCCATAGATTGCCTTGATGGCCCACTTCCCCATCCGAATGATTGCTAGTATCTTATGATTGAGTGGTGACTTCTTTGTTGTGTCGATCCTCTAGCCCAGTGCTACTCAAAGTGGTGGTCCGCGGACCGGTGACGGTCCGTGGACAATCCGCCGCCGGTCTGCATAAGTTATCAAGAAAAGACAAAAAAATATTATTATAATCCTCCATTTGCAACCATTAACACAAAACCTATAGAATACGTCAATTTTTCGTCAATAAGCACGTAAAATTAAACAAATCAATGAAAATACATTACATTTCGCTACCAAGTCAGTACAGGTAAATAGTGCACCGGTCCCTGCAGCTATGGAAAATTTCCTTCCAGTCCCCCATATTTAAAAGTATGAGAAGCACTGCTATAGTCTAAGCTCGAAGTAGATACGAAACTACCGAGTCCATAACAAGTAACAAAGGTAATGATGTCTAACTTATACTATTAAACGATTAAAGTTGACTCAATCTTTCTCAAGTGTGATGTATGTGTATACAATAATTATTATAGCCGCCCCTGTTTCACTGTTATTTTTTTTCCCTAAATTTGAACGTTAAGGGACACATTAAAAATAAGACGAAACAAAATGTCTATTTGTACTGATTATGGTGTGTGCTGTTATGTCAAGCCATGTGTATTGTCTATTGTTAAAGTAGACCATTTTAATTTTTTTTAATGACGTCACGCAACTAGGGGGGATGAGGGGTCCCCACATTTGTGACGAAGTGTGAGGAGGGGGTGGGGGGAGGGGGTAAAAATCGTCCAAAATCGCGTGACGTCATTTATGGACGGCCCGTTATGTACACATATGGTTTGTGCCACTTTTATCATATTTAAAAGTTAAAATACAGTCCACATTTAAATAGTGAGAAAATAAAGAAATACATTAATAACAAATGGTATGGAATCAGTCGTGATTTTCTTGTCAAGGAAAAGAATTCAATCTCAAATTTAAAAAAACCAGTCTGTGCTTGGAGATTTTTGTTTTGACAACACATCATCTTGATTTAACAATTCGTTCCACGAGTTTTGGAGCTACATTCACTACAAGGACACATATTTGGGGATATTTAAACTGAGTTGATAGTGGATTTAGAAAACTACATTTGCTGTATTTTAACTTTTAAAAAAATCAATTTATTTCATTTGTCTAATTTCTAATTTTGTTATGCAGTATGTAAATTGAGGAAAAGTATTAAGGAAAAGTGATTAAAATTGAATCTAAAAGTTCTTCTATTCGAGTAAAGAAACTAAAGTGACTCTAATTAATTGGGACTTTTGAATGAAATTAGACTATTGATGTTTTTGAGTCAGATTTCGTTCATTTTAAATTTTAAGTAAGTTTCTACAGTGAAAACGAATGTGCGTCAGTTCAGTAATTTATCTCTATAAATGTCTAAAAACACTTCTTATCCCTTTCCCCATATTCCCTCTCTCTCTCTCTCTCTCTCTCTCGCTCTCTCTCTCTCTCTCTCTCTCTCTTATTATACTGTTTCCTATTTGTTTACATTCTCAGCTGCGGTGTCGACCTTGCAGCAAGAGACTTCGGAACAACTTTCATGATAACGACTTTATGGTTTGATTGCATGACACATCCCAGATTTCTGCCTGAGTTGAGTTATCTATGAAGCTACTTGAGGAGGTCAGCAGCGTCATCAAATTCGAGTTTTTAATCATGTTGTGTTAATAATAAAAACGTTAACACGTTTACAAATACCAGCGAAACAATACATAATAAGACAAATGATTTTGAATTAGGTTCTTTAAAGTTTGAATTTAAATTAACGTGGGATATATGTTCCCGGGGTGACGGGTGGGACGAAGTTGCATTTTTTTATTTTTTTGTTAAGGGGGGGTGGACGAAAACTTTGAAATTTGTAGTTATACATGTTTTAGTTAGTAAATGGGGAGGTAACCAATGGGAATAGAAAATTGGTTGAGAATCGCTGATCTTAAATTACAGAAAACAGATTTCTGAAAGAACAACAGATTTGGTGTCAAGACTTGTACTACATCTCATCAGGTATTTGGGGCCGTCCATAAATGACGTCACGCGATTTTGGCCGATTTTTTACCCCCTCCCCCCTACGTCACGCGTCGTCACAAAATCGTCGACCCCCCCCTCAAAAAAATACGTCACAAAATTTAGACCCCCCCCCCCCTAAAACAATAATATTCTATTTGAAAATAAGAATTTTTCAAATCACTTTTTTGTCATCTAAGTATTTATTTAGTGTAGGTCTACATTGTATTATCGTAACACGAGTGAAGCTATGTAAAAGATATTAAACAAATTAAATAAATTGTAAGCAAGTGATTCTCAAACTTTTTCGTATCAGATGACCGTCAAGAATTTTTCCATTTCACCAGGTACCATTGCATTCTTTTCCCGTTTTGACATGATTTTCTCTGTACTTAGAAACTGAGTTCAGAAGAAAGTTGTTTTGTGCTCCTCTCGAGTTGCGATGTCGAGAATTTGATGCATTCAATAAAGTTAGTGAATACTTTTGACTAATTGCAAATGGCCCCATTTATTATCATATTTATTATTTAGAATAGCCAGAGGCGTTTGACAAAAAACCAATCGAAAAACTATATCAAACTTAATACTTTTATTATTGTATCAAATAGATTCCCCTCCCCCCACCCACCCACCAAATGGATATTCCGTGTCGTTTTGACTTTAAATATCTATAAATAATCATATTCAAATCGTTTTGGACACTTGTCCTGTTTGTAAAATTCACCAGGTGTAGTTTCGGGGGGGGGGGGGGGAATAAACCGACCAAAAAAAAGTTCGCAGACTCCTGCCGCGAGTGAACCAAACGACACTGATGTTACATCACAAAAGCTTTGATGTCAACATCAAACGACGCAGGGTTACAATAGTTACAATTTCGTATGTTCTCTTGTGGATTCTCAAACTTAAGAATTATAATTATATTTAATTTTCGTGTCTTGATAACTTACGCCAACCGGCGTCTGATGGCCTATCGACCGGCACTTTGAGAAACACTGAATTGACAAAAAAAATTAAATAAATTTTAAGTGTTCAAATATTTCAGTGGAAGTTTTATTTAAAGTTATCCTTTAGATGTGACGTCACATTTCTTCAACCCCCTCCCTCCCCCACGTCACGCATCGTCACAAAAGTGTGACCCCCCTCCCCCCTAGGTGCGTGACGTCATTTATGGACGGCCCCTTTAAACAATATATACAGTCTCATGACAAGGATCCACATCTTCTGTATGGAGTCGATCTACCAAAGAAAATGATAGATCGATTGAACAAATAAGTTCAAGGAGAACAGCAAGATTTATTACTGATACATAATCACAACTGACAAGAGGGACTCCATTAGTTGACTTTCTAAACCTAAAAACACTTGAGGATAGAAGAACAAAGATCAAAGTAGTAACAATAAATAATGTATTTAGATTCTAGCTTGAAAATACAACCCAACAATGATCTATTACAAAACTCAGATAAACAGAGGGACAGAAACACTGTCGTGTTTCATTGGCAAGAAAAATAATACATACATGGCATGTGGTTGCCTGAACTAGCCAGGTAAACCAACACGAAATTATTATTCTAAGCTAAAAATAAAAAAAATTAAAAAGAGTAGACATAAACAATGCTTAGGCATAAAACGCAATAATCTTCTGTTTAGAAGGAATGTCTATAACGCGTAAGATAAGCTGACTTGAAAGATGGTACATTTTGAAATTAATATTTCTGTCCTAACGTTCTACGAAATTCTCAATCCTGTCGGCCAATTAAAACGACATTAATATATTTACAACATAATTATTAATTGAACAATGAACATGTTAAAACATTTTTTAAAAATCTGTTTTATCAAATATTACCTCTCTAAACAAGGCGCTCTCAAACTATTCTTGCTGGGGAAAAAATTGTTGAAAAACTCTAAATTTTAAAAAGTAAAGTTCCGCGTTACGCCCCCAGCGATCGTCATGAATCATGTCATCAGTTTGGATGAGACGGAGGTCAATACACATTTTTAGGCCAACTGCAGACTTTTCCGAGCCGAATGCAGACTTCTTGGGCAAACAAGTTCAAACTTTTTTTTAGCCCATAGCTGACTTTTTTTTTGCTCATTGCAGACCCTTACGTAGAAGACTTGGAATAGAATACACAAGAATTCTCAATACTAATTTTATTTTACCTCAAAGTCTTGAAACACACTTAAAAACGTTTGCTAAACGTAATGCTGAAAACCGCGACTACAATAAAAGAAAGAGTATAATTTCAAGTGTACTAAAAAAAAAAAACAATAATAAACAACAACAACAACTCTGACATCTATGACAACAGATAAATTTCATCGCGATTACCTTTTGTTCAGACCACGAATTATTATGTTATCTCTAAATAAAGATTTGTTTCTGTTCACTTCTTTTTGTTGTTGTTGTTGTTGTTGTATATTGAAACGGAATCAAGGCGCATATTAAGGTCATTCTTCCTGAAAATACCAAATAGCCCACAGGCGTCACTAGCGTTGGTGCCATTCAGTGCGGTAGCTCATGGTGTCACCCCCCCTCCGCAACGTCTTACCCCATAAACCTCCCCCGAGTCTGCCAGTGCTAAACATCAGGCACATACACAATTTTACGTTCTGGTGTCAACACTTGTGATTGTATCACCCGGTGTGGTCTGCACCACCAGCACCCTTTAGTGACGCCTCTGAAGTAGCCACATACAAACAAAATATAGATATTGAAAAATCCAAACTTGGTAATAAAAATATAAATTAAATACTAGTTATAATTATCAAATGTGATCGTAATGATTAAAAATCTCAAAGAACAAATGACCTTTGAGCTTTTCTGTAATAAAAAATTAAGGCCCATATCAATACCGATTCTCAAGTTGACACACAGACAAGTGCCGAAGGCCAAGGATGAAAGGAAAAGATAACGTAATAACAAATGGACACAATGTTTTACGATACATTTTATGGTGTATCCCATTTCTCTGTGAGAGCTTTCCCAGAGATTAGTGACTTTGGCGAGAGCTTCCCAATCTCTTTAAAGCTGGCTCCTCTTTTAATAGTTTTGCTAATGAGCTGTATTAAAAACACAAACAGGCGTGTCTTCTATTCTTTTCAACACGTTGAAAATAAGGATGCGGTTTAGATTGATTTAGATTTATCTTTTGAACGACTTAAATGCTTTAGCTCCACATTCGCACCAGGAATTATAATTTAATTTACACTCAGGTTACCGTAAATTCTGTTTTTTTTTTCGATGAAAGGTTTTCTCTTCTTGTCGGACCTGAATAGCATCTGTACCGATGCTTGCAAACCCGCCAGGGGGACGTCAGCGCGGACCACACACGTACACACACACATACACACGTATACACACACAGCACAAACTACGGTACATGTATAAAATACACTCGCACTCACACACGCGCACATTCAAAACACTTAATGGGTCTATGGGAAGGGTTTCGTCTGTCTGATGACCGTTAAGTTTACCAACCCAAAACATAGACCTCAAAAAATACGGCGCGTGACGTCAACACCCTGACTAGGGATTGAAAATATTTTCTTATTTTTTTTCTCCCCGGGGCCTGTGGGGCTCGGGCTCTGAATATAAGACTCGAGCAAAGTACAGCAGACGAGGCGATGAGCTCTGGTCGCCCGTGAAACAAAGAGTCGGCTCACTGACCAACACGTGCAGCGAGCAATGGGAGTGTAATTGTGTGAAAGCAATCTGCTCACATCCGGGCACCCGCCGTGCGCCGGCCATTACCCGCCAGTCCCGACCCGGAAGTACCCGTCGGGTGACATAACGTGTTAGAGGTGGGAGAGGGGCCGGGGTGGTGGCGAGGTGGGGGGGCCTCAGTTGGTTAAATCTAAGTGACAATTTCCTCACTTCAGGGGCGGATTTAGGAGACGAGGAGCGGTGGGTTTAAAGGGCTTAGGGGAAAAGAGTTAACATGGTGAGTTAAACCGTAAATACGTTCAAGTCATGCAGGAATCATGCTGAGCTTGGTTGTTTGAAAATATCAAATAAGGGCTACCAAAGGTAAAATTATGACTTTTTAAAAAATCAGTTTTACATAACGCCGATATTTAGTCCTGACTTATTGAAGAGAACAACTGCAGCTCTTGTATGATTTATAAAAATGTAAATTTTAGGGCTGCGGATATTATCTATTAATGCCTCGATTAATTGGTTAAACATATTATCGATAAAAATTATTTTAATCGATAAAATAGCGAATTAAGTTAAAGAAAATATTTTACACAACTTTTTCTATTTATTGATACATAATTCATTATTAATAATAAATAATAGTTGTTCTTTTTTTAAAAGTACAAACATGTCCATTAAAAAAAAAAAAAGATTTTTAAAGCGTGAACTTTAAAATAAGCAATTTTTATAAGGAAAATGATATAAAAATATTGTTTTACTTAATTAACAATAACAAAATTAAAATTCATTGACATTAAATTGAAATACTTATATTTAAATATATCTCCTAAAAGTATTATTTTTAAAAATTAAATACTTAATTTATGGGTAATTTATGAAATTTTCAGTTTAATGATGTCATACATCTTATTTTCAGCTTTAATGAAAATTATGGATTAATTATTCGGTAATTTTTCAAAATTAACTATTAAATTTAAATTAATCGATGACAGCCCTAGTAAATTTATTTTAAAAAAGAATATAAAATAATTTTAAAAAAAAAAACAAACATGCCAGAACACGACAATAATCATTAATTTCTCGCTGCGTGCTTTGGGATTTAGCTCTCCTTCAATCGTCTTATGTTTTTAAACAACATATCCAAGTTTGGATATCAACCCGGGTTATTGATAACTGTCGAAATCTAAATCATCCTCCTAGTGGCACAAAATCCATCATCCACACATCTTTTTAACACAATTATTCACAAGGCCCTGCAACAACATATCCATCCATCAAACCATCCATCCACAAAGCTTTGTTACACTACATCCAATAATCAACATATCTTCTTAACACCATATCCATCCACTCCTCGTTTTAACACAATATCCATCCATACACACCTCGTTTTAACACAATATCCATCCATCCACTCCTCGTTTTAACACAATATCCATCCATACACACCTCGTTTTAACACAATATCCATCCATACACACCTCGTTTTAACACAATATCCATCCATACAACCTCGTTTTAACACAATATCCATCCATACACACCTCGTTGTAACACAATATCCATCCATCCACTCCTCGTTTTAACACAATATCCATCCATACACACCTCGGTTTAACACAATATCCATCCATACACACCTCGTTTTAACACAATATCCATCCATACACACCTCGTTTTAACACAATATCCATCCATACACACCTCGATTTAACACAATATCCATCAATCCACACCTCGTTTTAACATCATATCCATCCATCCACACCTCGTTTTACAAAGCTTTGTAACACCATATCCAATATTCCACACAGATTTGTAATACCACATCCTTCCGCCCATCCATACAGATTTGTGACACCATATCCATCCATCAACACCTCATTTTAACACCATTTTCATACACAAAGCTTTGTAACACCATGTCCAATATTCCACATAGATTTGTAATACCACATCCTTCCGCCCATCCACACAGATTTGTGACACCATATCCATCCATCCACCCGTCCCCACAGATTTGAAACACCATATCCAAAGCACCCTCACATCTTCACCGCGTCACTGGCAACACAGCGAGGGCCCGAGCCTCGCGCAGCGGGAAGACGAGTTAAGAGTCAGTGTAGGCAATTGTTTATCGATCTGAATTATCGTTTGCCTGCTCTTTTGTCGGTTGACCCTCTTAACCCACTCTCTCCAGACAGCTAACCCTCCTCCCGCCCAAAAAGATGCCACTCATAATCGATAATAAATGAAATGAAATCTCGACTTTCGGCTGCTGTGAACTTAACACACTTGCAAATGTTAGAAAGGAAATGCGTGGCTTTAAGGTTGAAGCTACTTGTTTCATTGCTGAACGAAATCTCGCATTTGGGTCGTTTTGGTCGGTGTGCACGAGCTCGTGGTGGAAATAGTCGAAGTCTTTTAACTCTTGGCAACCACTACACATGGTGGTGATGTGACTTTTGACTTTGGGTAACCAACACACATGGTGGTGATGTGACTTTTGACTTTGGGTAACCAACACACTTGTTGGTGATGTGACTTTTGACTTTGGGTAGCCAACACACTTGGTGGTGATGTAACTTTTGACTTTGGGTAAACAACACACTTGGTGGTGATGTGTATTTTGACGTTGGGTAACAAACACACTTGGTGGTGATGTGTCTTTTGACTTTGGGTAACAAACACACTTGGTGGTGATGTGTCTTTTGACGTTGGGTAACAAACACACTTGGTGGTGATGTGTCTTTTGAC
>MUZC01000597.1:309830-327347 GCA_002072015.1 Radix auricularia | reverse complement strand
CCCCCCCCCCCCCCCCCCAAATGGGACAAAGTATATTCCAAATTTAAACCTGCTGTGATGTTTATTTCGTAGAAATTTGTAATATTTTTTAATTCCTTTCATAAATCTTAATAATTTTCCATAAAATAGACGAAATCTAATTATTTACACCTTACTTTAATTGGATAGGCGTAAAATTTTTAATGAATAAACGTATTTTAATGAAAAACACAAATTATGTGTGCTACTTTAGTGCAATAAAATTTAATTTTTAGTAAAATACCTTACAATGATTTTCTGTAAATTGAAAAAGTAATATAAATTACTACTTGCAAGTTAGACAATATTTGAACCACTATGCCTTTTAGGTACTTGTTAGCGAATCATTCTGTGAATGTCGAAATTCCACGATATTAATATCACATATTATTCGGCCCCGCGGTGATGCGATTTTTGTGTAGCTTCCTTATAAAAACGTCATCTGTGACTATTCTGATTAATTTATATATATATATATAAAGGAACAAAAATTACTTTTTTTTTAAAAAGCGATTTTAATTCCTTGAACGATTTTGTGTTAGTTATTACATCCACTATGTAATCAAACAATATATGTTGTATGAATCCGTTTTTAATACTCGAAATTAAGAATATTGTTGTTTCACCTTGGTTTTCCCACTTGAAAAGAAAAAAAGTGTGGTTGTCGGAAATTTCTGCACTTTTCAAATGCCCATAAATGCCGTCTTTTTAATGTATACCGCCCGGGGCGGACCACCCCCACCGCCCCCTCTAGCTACGCCACTGTGGAATCCGGAATTAAAAAAAAAAAATCCTGCTCCGGCTCCAGCAGAAATAAATTTCATAAATCCGGCCAAATCCATTCTGCAGGTAGAGCCATAAAAATACATTGACATTGCGGCAAATCCGGAATCCAGCACCTTTTACAAATCCAACTCCGGCTTCGGCTCTGGCCAAATTTCACTTCATAAATCCATCCAAATTTGACTCCGGTCAGATTTTAAAATTTTAAATCCGGTGCACCCCTAATCTTAATTAATGCTTCCTTTAGCTGCGTGGCTGAGCGACCTCGCAGACATCTGACCAATGCCACGCAGAAGTTTAGAATTACCGCGCAGCCAATTTAGTAAAACATTGCACACAAAAAAATGGACGGGGTGCAACTTTGCACACGAGTTTTATTTTATTTGCACTCGGACCAACGAACTTTAGAGGGAACATTGATCCTAACCCTTGCTTCGTAGCTTGATGGGTTTTTGGTGGTAGTTTGATGGTAGTTTGACGGATTACCTCTGGCGGGATGGGGGAGGGTGTGGTCTTGACTCAACCAATTACACGAAAAGATCCCAAAGGTCATCGTGGGGGGTGAGGGGGGCCTGCTCAAGGTCGCGAACTTTAGCCAAATTAATTAGCCAGGCGTACACTCGGTGATTAATGAGGGCAGTCGATGAACGCTGTAAACCAGGGGTTCTCAACCCGTCCTGCTCGCAATCCGCTGTTGCTGTGACTGTGGTAGAAATGTGAGGAATGTGCGATAACCTCAGCTTCGGCACGACCTAGTACAGTTGACTCACCAATCAAGACAATGCTTTTATCGCGTACAGTCAACTGACTCCATAGCCAAGGCAAAATTAATTTAGTTTTATAACAATCACAACAAAAGGATTCTGCGCTTTCGAACTCGCAAAACCTGACAGACTTTGTCTCCTAAGCAACGGCAGCAGACGACTGTCTGTAGGCTGCTATATGTTTAAATTTGACGCTTAGAAATACTGTTGGTGACTGTTAGCAGTGACGTCACTAGGGGCGTGCGGTGGGGGCGGGCCGCCCCGGGTGACACCATTAGAGGGGTGACACCATAATGTAAAATTCTATATATTCTCATTATTTGGCACTGTAAAACTCGGAGGAGTTCTATGGGTTAAATTGTGAGGGGGTGACACCATGAGCTACCGCTCCGGGTGACACCAACCCTAGTGACGCCTCTGACTGTAAGGGCAGGTTTTTTGTTTGTTTGTTTGTTTCTGTACACACGTTTATAGTTGTCAACTAAACTCGAGATCAAACACTTTTATTCTCCCAGTAAATGATGCTACTGGCTACTGCATTCACAATTTTTCTGTATTGAACTTGTAAAAAAAATAATCTTGCTTTAATATTAATTCCCCGGAGTCAACAGGACGTGGGCTATATGTATGTATATGAGATTACATAATAACTGGCTTCCTGTCAGGATAACGGCATGCTCTTCATACATAATCTTTTTTATATCCACCCTGCCTGCAGTCGTAGCCCCACATGTATCATCAAAATAAACAATTAGTGATCAATAAATAAATAATTGTAGAGACCAGTGAATTTCCGTGCGGCAATCCATACGAGAGATTTGCCAAAACTATAGGACAGGTACTGATTTTATTTTAAAAAATTGTTCGATTAATCGGGAAAAATTTAATCGATATTTCGATTAAGTATATTTTTATAAAGCATATATAGATCCCGTTGAGTTGCCATTCATTATTTCGCAAAATCGTTTGAGTCGCAACAATTCAATAACTCACAAATTTTGTGACGTAATACAGTCAATTCGTTCTACTATAATTGATATAAAAGCCCATATCCCTCACTCTGTAACGCTAAGGGACATAATCAGAATATTTTAAAAAATTAAAAATATAGATGTAAAATCATAACCATTTTGGTATCGAGATTAACAGAGCATGTGGTTTTTCTCGTTGTAAAATATTATTTGACGTCATTGTTTGAAATATATTTTAATTTTTATTAAATCCTTAATATGAACTCGTGGTGTCTGCTTGAGCCCTTGATTGTTTGTTTGCCGAAAAACTTTGGATCAATTTTAACCCACTTCCTAGTAAGCTAACGAGCTGAAATTCGGCAGGCAGACTCGTGCCGATGATACAAATGATGTATTAAAAATTTGAAATCGATCGAATGTATTTCATTTTAAGTAAATTATTGAATTTTTAGATTTTTTAAATTTCTCTCTATGTATCATGTTAATTTTTGAGATAGAGTGTCGTGGTGCGTATCATATTGAACAGACTTACCTGTCGCGCAATAAGGTGCGTATTATATTGACATTACTTTTTAAAAATATATTCACGACCGGTGCGCATTTCATTAACCATGAAATTTTTTTATATAAAGAAATTTTGTGAAAAATAAAACATTCTAATGAACTAAAATTTAATTATTCATTCTTTTTATTTAACTTATTCACATTTTTGGTTGTAGGACACACTGATTCGAACGCATGCTTTAACATTCACGTAAGTTAAATGAGGAAAAAACAGTTTTTAGGTATGCACGTCTAAATAAATAATAATAATAAGACCGAAAAGTATGCAAGTAACAAAAATATAAATTATTAATAAATTAGGAAAAAAAAGTATTGGAAATATTTTCTTAAATTTTAATCGAATTGAGTCGATCAAATTAATTTCAAACGATTAAAATGTTTAATGATAAATCGATTAATTAATCGAAAAGTTTCGCAGCCCTAGCTAAAACAAAAGCTTGTAAACATCAACGCTGCAGTTGTTTAGTAGACAAGTCAAACCCGTATATATCTTTAGGAATAGGATTCTTAGCTGATTTTTGTGTGGCCTAGGTTGCGTTTTATACGCCAGTAAACATGTCTCTCCTCATATCATGGCGCATTTAGCCCAGTTGTATGTGAAATTGTTTAATTTTAATAGCCATATTTTCCTTGTATGTTTTTCATTTCTATGCTGCCCGTAAACGCCGAGATGGAAAATCACCGTGTCATATTAAAAAAATCATGTTAAGCCTGGTCCCTTCTGGAACTCAGGACGTGTTAGCGCATTTTCGTATTATGTATCAGTACTTATGTTAGATATCAGCATTATGTAGTTATCAGTAATTGTGTTTAGATTTTAGACATATTTTTATTAATTTTCTTGTGTAATGAATATACCTGACATTTTTTTAATTTAAAAGTAATTTCTTTACATTTTAAAAAAAATTATTTTCTCTTTAATCTAACTACAAGTCTCCACAAATGATGACGTAAAACTCTCTAAACTTTTACACATATTCTAATGACGTCAACAAAAAAAAAAAAAACTAATTCTTTTGCACGCCTTCGCACCACTCTTGAATGCCTGAAAAATGATGTATTCGACTTCCGGCAATGGCGGCCGTTCCCTGCGCCAGTGTTACCTCTCGATTCGCAAAGTTTTTTGGTAGTTTTAACGGGGTTTTTTAACGGATCGAGTAACTGAGTGTTGATGCACAAATGGCAGGTCAGGACATACAAAAAACATATATACATCATGGGTCTAGGACTTATGGATGCTGTGATCAAAGGTGATGACAGACGGACGGACGGACGGACGGACAAAACGGGTGCAATAGCGCATTCGACTTCTCGAAAATGCGCTAAAAATATGTTTGAAGTTTGAAGTATCAGACATGTAAGACCAACTTAAAAAAGCCTTTGAACCGCTGCAGTGAGCCATTGAAACAACGTGTGGTGCGACCGCTCCAGTTGATAACAATTTTCTTACACACATTACTGGAATCGTTGAGGTGGGATGTGGCGGGGGGGGGGGGGTTGCATAGTTAGTGGGGTAAGGGAGGGCGAGGTGGCTGGGAGAAGGAGGGTGGAAACTGGAAAATGTCAACAGACTAACGTCTGAATTATGATATACTAAAGCGTATCTTATACAAACACGTGTCTCTAACCCCACGTTTGTTATGACCGCGTTTATTGTAATCACGTTTGTTGTATCCACGTTTATTATAATCACGTTTATTGGGCCCGCGAGTGTTGTGTGGTTTGCTCACATGCACGTCTCTCAAGTTGTGTCCTTGAATGTGTGTTGTTGTGTTTTTGTTGTTGTTTTAATATGTCCTCAGTTATAAGTCTGTTGTGTCATAAATCCACACATAGAAATCCATAGAGTTTTACGCCCACATAAACTATTCTGTGGTGTTATACTATACGCTCACAGACACATATCTGTAGTGTTATACGCTCACAGACACATATCTGTAGTGTTATACGCTCACAGACACAAATCTATAGTGTTATACGCTCACAGACACAAATTTGTAGTGTTATACGCTCACAGACACAAACCTGTAGTGTTATAGTGTGGGACGTGGTGGTCGAGAGGTAGCGCTCTCGACTGTCATACCGATGGTCACGAGTTCGAATCCACACGAAAGTGAGGATTTGTTCTCGGGGCCTGAGGAGTCCCCGAGTCACCCAGCTCCGAATGGGTACCTAACTAGACAATAGTTAGGCGGCTGGGGTAATGCGTTGAACCCCTATAGCCGTGGCCTGTGACCGCTGCATCACTTGCCAACAGATCATCTCTCATGGTCTGTGGACGCAATTATCTTCTGCATAGAAGGAGCGTCTGTATATCTAAGATAAGATATCTAAGATAATATACGCTCACAGACACAAACCTGTAGTGTTATACGCTCACAGACACATATCTGTAGTGTTATACGCTCACAGACATATCTCTAGTGTTATACGCTCACAGACACAAACCTGTAGTGTTATACGCTCACAGACACAAACCTGTAGTGTTATACGCTCACAGACACATATCTCTAGTGTTATACACTCACAGACACATATCTGTAGTGTTTTACGCTCAAAGACACAAACATGTAGTGTTATACGCTCACAGACACATATCTCTAGTGTTATACACTCACAGACACATATCTGTAGTGTTTTACGCTCACAGAAACAAATCTGTAGTGTTATACGCTCACAGACACAAATCTTCAGTGTTATACGCTCACAGACACAAACCTGTAGTGTTATACGCTCACAGACACAAACCTGTAGTGTTATACGCTCACAGACACAAACCTGTAGTGTTATACGCTCACAGACAAAAATCTGTAGTGCTAGTTGCGCACATACAGAAGTCTGTTTTGCGATATGCCCGCATGCCCTTGGTGTGTTATCATCACATGCCCACTGTGTGACGTTACCTCATGCCCTGCAGTGTGATATGCTCGCAAATACAACCGTCTTGCCCCACTTACCTTTTGTTTTGTCTGGCTTCTGTTTTACATACTGGACAGAATACCTGACAGGTAACGTGGCAAATCTCCGAAGACGCATGCAGTCAAAAAATGTACAACTGTCTTCTTTCTTGCTTTTAATGTAGCTCTTGGAGGATTTTTTGTTTGTCTTTGATAAATTTTATTGAAACATTTTATCAGAATCGTTTAAAACATGCGCATAAAGAACATATCACCCTAAAGAACATTCCAACTTAAAAGAACATGAAATTTGGCAAAATAACTCTAAAGTTGACAAACTAAGCTGTCGATCAGCAACAGAACATGATCTTTAAAAATCAAGACAGTTAAAGAACATACACGATAAAGAACATGATGGCTAAAGAACATGATAGCTAAAGAACATGATAGCTAAAGGACATGATGGCTGAAGAACATGATTGCTAAAGAACATGATGGCTAAAGAACATGATAGCTAAAGAACATGATGGTTAAAGAACATGATAGCTAAAGAACATGATAGCTAAATAACATGATAGCTAAAGAACATGATAGCTAAATAACATGATAGCTAAATAACATGAAAGCTAAAGAACATGAGAGCTAAAGATTATGCCAATTGAATATAAAGATCAAGTAAGATTTTGCTCATTTATTTAATTGGCGGCTGAATTTTAAATAACGAATGTTTTGGTTGAGTTGGGTTGGACTTTTGGGGCTGAGGTTGAGTTCGGTGGGTTGTATTATTGGGAGTTAAAGTTGAGTTAGGTGGGTTGGACATTTGGGGGTTAAAGTTGAGTTAGGTGGGTTGGACTTTTGGGGGTTAAAGTTGAGTTAGATGGGTTGGACTTTTGTGGGTTAAAGATGAGTTAGATGGGTTGTACTTTTGGGGGTTGAAGTTGAGTTAGGTGGGTTGGAATGTTGGGGGTTAAATTTGAGTTACATGGGTTGTACTTTTGGGGGTTAAAGTTGAGTTAGGTGGGTAAGCACGAGTATGGTTATTGGCATTATGGGTTTAGTTTGGTTCAGCAAGGTTCGTGTTTGTGGGTTGGGTTAAGTTAGGATTGGGGTGAGTGGGTTTAGACGAGATTATGGTGGTGTGCACTTTAATAAAGACAAAATGAGACCCATTTATTTTAACCAAACTTATTTTCTCATTTCTCTCAAGTCCTGACCTCATCAGGGTCGCCCTTCAGTACATCCCAGCTAATTTTCTCGCTCAAATTGGTGGTAAATTTTGTTTTTAATGGCTGGCTGTTGTTTTAAGTTCATCTAATTGTTCTCGTTTGAACCTATCAACGATTTCTGTAATGATGAAGTTATCGATTTGCATTGAAATGTTTTATGTTTGTTAGTTAGTTTGTTTTTAAATTTATTACCTCACAATCTGGCAGATTTTTTTCTGTCTGCTTATTCGATCTCTCCTGTCTTTCCTCTGGCTTCTTTTCTCTCTTTCTCTATATTTCTTGTTTCTTGTTAGTCTCTCGTTCTCTTCTTTCTAACTACATGTACGTCATCATGTGTTTTAGAATTATTCAGTGTATTTCGTTTCCCAACAGCATGATTTTCATCTCTCTCCTTCTCTCTCTCTTTTCCCTGTCTCTCTCCCCCCCCCTCTCTCTCTCTCTAGCTCACTCTCTCTCTTTTCTCCCTGTCTTTCTCCCCCCCCCCCATCTCGCTCTCTCTCCGCGTCTCTACTTCACATTAACATACATTCTTTCTATATCATTCTATCTTCCATTTCCTCTGTCGCTTTTAAAATCTATCAATTCATTGTTTACCCTCTCACACTCTTTATCCCCCTTCCTGCGTTCACTCTAACGCACATACACTAACATATTCTCTAATTGCTATTGAAACCCCCCTCCCCAACCCTTACTTATTCAGTTCAGCAGCATCGCTCGACCAGCTTAAATATAGCCAGCGAACCCCTAGAAACAGTTCTGTTGTAAAACAACATCCCCCGGAGTTGCAAATAAGCTCTCGAGTTCGGCCTCGGCCAGTGATTTACGAGACAAAGGTTTCCTAGAAAAGTTGAGCACGGCGCGCAACGAAACTCCTCCGCCGTTATCTATCTGGCTTTGAACTCGTTTCTAAATATAATCCTTAGAGGCACCCAGCGCGGACGGCTGAGTAATTACAATGGCGAA
Organism: Radix auricularia; assembly: GCA_002072015.1. NCBI lineage: Eukaryota > Metazoa > Mollusca > Gastropoda > Lymnaeidae > Radix > Radix auricularia. The sequence continues at coordinate 319,161 of MUZC01000597.1, read as the reverse complement.
AGTCTTGGCGAGAACTGGGTGCTGATTATTTGCCGTAACATGGGATTTGAATTTTGAAACTTGTGGAGCTTAGGGGGATAACACTGGAGTTTTAGAGTGATGTCCATCTAACTACTGATAGATTATGTCAGTCTAAATACTGATAGATTATGTCAGTCTAACTACTGATAGGTTATGTCAGTCTAAATACTGATAGGTTATGTCAGTCTAAATACTGATAGGTTATGTCAGTCTAAATACTGATGGATTATGTCCATCTAACTACTGATAGGTTATGTCAGTCTAAATACTGATGGATTATGTCCATCTAACTACAGATAGGTTATGTCAGTCTAAATACTGATAGGTTATGTGAGTCTAAATACTGATAGATTATGTCAGTCTAACTACCGATGGATTATGTCAGTCTAACTACTGATAGATTTTGTCAGTCTAACTACCGATGGATTATGTCCATCTAACTACTGATAGAGTATGTCAGTCTAAATACTGATGGATTATGTCAGTCTAACTACTGATAGATTATGTCAGTCTAACTACTGATAGATTAAGTCAGTCTAACTACCGATGGATTTTGTCAGTCTAACTACTCACATATAATGTCAATATAATTGCTGGTTCTTTTTGCTAATCTAATTACTGATAGATTATGTCACTCTAACTACTGATAGATTATATATCAATCTAACAATTGATAGAATATATCAATCTAACTACTAATATAATATATCAATCTAACTTCTGATAGAATATATCAATCTAACTACTGATAGAATATATCAATCTAACTACTGATAGAATATATCAATCTAACTACTGATAGAATATATCAATCTAACTACTGATAAAGGTAATTAACATTTTAAAAAAAAACACATACTGATGGAATATGCCACATTAACTACTGATTTAAACTTTAAACCTAAATACTTTTTTTAAGGATTAACAAAAAGTTTTTTCGGTTTATTGTAAATATTTTTGTTAGTTTATTTATTTCATTTGCTAAACAAAATATTAAATTATAGTTTCAGCATTTTCTTTGTTGTGCCAAGGCTAGACAGTAGACAAAGTTTAGTTTCAGAAGAAAAAACCCGCGTAATATCCTGAAGTCTATCACACGAGTTACATGATTAAGGCGTCAAAAAAATGAAAAACTGTCGTGATGTATGAAAGTTTCATCTATTGCGAGGCAGTACCGAGGGCTTGATTGAGTCAGTCACACAGAAATATCATTTTCAAAAGGTCGGTCTGTGGGTCAACCAACCATTCTAATACAAGAAAGTCGAACGCATTGGAGGGGTGAGGGTGGCCTGTTGGGGGGATGGGGGGACGGTTCCAAATTTAGTGGATAGGAAATTACGGAGAGAGAGAGTGGGGGCCCTGTTTACAGACTGTGTTAGTTTAGAAAACGATGGTAACGTAATTGGGTAAATAAAGATGAGTGGAGGAAGGAGGCGGATTGTCCCGTGGATAAGGCCGGGTGCGCCCATTGGAGGGACAATTATGATAACATAATTTACCATTGCAATATCCAAGGACACGTTGGCATAAACTTAAGGCAGCATCGCAAGTATGCGTGTGTATGGGGGGAGGGCAGGGGTGATTACTGACCTCAAGGTGTTCATTGATCCGTCTCTTGTTTGGGGAAACTTATAATTCCAGTTTTGACGTGGGTACATTTATATTAGCGGCAGATATCTTGATTTCACAGCCGTGGTTATCAGTCTTCGTATTTCAACTTATAGTGCATCTTGTTTGTACCTTTCCTTTATGTTTATGTGCCTCCATACAGGATGGGCTAACCACCCGGCCTACGACATCATGACAACACAGATGGGCTAGTGGACCAATGCTGGGACCACATAAGCTGGTAATTAGTACTTTACCACCGTCGCATTCCTTCGGTCTATATCTTACACATTACTTATCTGTCATGTGTTATATGTGAAGTATAATAAGTCCCTTTTTCAGACTATGATGGCCCATGGGCGCAAGTGAAGTAGCGTTCACAGTTCTTTTTAGCCACGGCATACGAGGGATTGTGTGGCTAGCACAGTGTCCAGCCGCCTTTACTTTCCCCAACCTAGGTCAGGTACCCATTCGTGGCTGGGTGAAGACGAGGACCTTGCCAGCATCGAACCCGTGACTCTCGGCGCGACAGACAGCGCGCTACCGCTTGACCACCTAGAGCCAATCTGTATGTATCTTACAATTCATTTCATGCTCCATGTTTCTATAAACAACCTAATCAGTTTGCACTCTACCTCTTTTTTTTATAAATAGATCACCTCGTGCCCCTCCATCCACACCTAACTCCTCGCCCCTGAGTGGCTCTAAATACAATAGAGTCACGTCCAACAGAACGGCATTGAACTCGGTGGCTTTTAAACTCTGTGCTTCAGAGAATACGTCGTCTATTTAGAACTCGGCAAGAGCTCGAGTCTTTACCCCGTCACGAGGTCCATTTCTGATTGTTGTTAACACGAGGAACCGCATTCAACAAGTAAACGCTTGTCCCCCCATCCTACCACCCCCCACTCTGTCGGTTCCTTTTTCCCAGTCTCATACACCCCTTACACCCCCTCCCCCAACCCGACATCACGCAGTGCAAAATGACGGGACGCTGCAATGGAGTTGAAAAACAAGTTTGTGAAATCGATCGCGGGTCCAGTGAAGTGGAGGAATGATCTCCCTCTCTCTCTGACCAATCAACAGTTAATTTAATTAGTGCTTTCATTCGACGGCACCCGCTCCACTGTCAACTCCACGCCCTTCACATGCCACGAATTCCGACCACCATCCCCAGGCCCCCTCCCCCAAAATACCCCGACACTACCACTTCACATTCCTTTTTTACCTTCACATTACATTTGTGACCCCCATTCACCCACCCATCGAAATACCCCGAAAATACCACTTCACATTCCTTTTTACCTTCACTTTACATGTGACCCCCATCCACACACCCCTCGAAATCCACTTTAAATATACGTTTTTATATCTAACAAGTCATAGTTGATTTTTCTTGTTACTCGCATACTAGTTGTGATCCTAAATTATTTTGTTTTTAAAAATCAAACTACTGCTCGTAATCGCTAAAGATGCGAAATACTTAGGAGTCATAATAAATGAGAAACTATCTTGGAATCCCCATGTCAATGAAGTTATTAAAAAATCAAACAAAACCTTAGGCTTTATAAAAAGAAACTTTTACAAATGTAACAAAGATATAAAACTAAAATGCTATCTCACCCTGGTGAGACCTATACTAGAATATGCATCTTCAGTATGGGACCCATCCACCAAAGAAAATATTGATAAGTTAGAACAAATACAAAAAAGAGCTGCCAGATTCATTACTGGAGAATATTCAAAACTGACAAGAGTAACACCATTAGTTAAATCATTAAACCTTGAAACACTAGAGGATAGAAGAACCAAGAGTAAATTAGTAATTATACATAAGGCAATTCATTCTAATTTAGAAATACAACACAAAGATAACCTAATACAACCCTCAAATAGACATAAAGATAAAAACACCTTTCTTATTCAATATGCAAGAACAAACACATACAAGTTTTCTTTCTTTCCGTCCGGTATTCGGGCGTGGAATGGGTTGCCTGAAGAAACCAGGTAAGCCACCACTTTATCATCTTTTAAAACTCTAGTACGAATACAGGACTAAACACAAACCATAGAAATACGTAGGACGCAATAATCTTCTGTACAGAAGGAGCGTCTGTAACATATAAGATAAGATAAGATAATGAAAAACTAAATCAAAATACAACTAAACAATTATTATGTCATATATCTTTTTCTATAGGAATTGTAATTTAATGGCAGTGATGTTTTATTAGAGCTTCCGGTCTTCCGGTTATATAATGTGATTAAATCTATTAGAATGTTAGTGATATATGTATAAGGGTATCCGGGGGAATTCTGTTTAACGCTTGTTAGTTCTAAGTTACTTGAGTCAGCCGGGTGGTTGTGGTTCTAAGTTACTTGAGTCAGCCGGGTGGTCGTAGTTCTAAGTTACTTGAGTCAGCTGAGTGGTCATAGTTCTAAGTTACTTGAGTCAGCTGAGTAGTTCTTACCTAGATACGAGCGTGCTTTCTGCTTAAAAATATCTAATATAAATGTTTTGCCACTTCTATATTTATGCGGAAAACGTTGTCTAAAACAGAAACATTGATTGGTGAGATATGTTCTATTTATGTCTGATTAATGACAAACCCTTATTTATTTTGAAGATTTTTTTTTTTAATTAGCAGAAAGTATGGCCTTATTGAGGGGAACCTTTTCTCCCACCATCCCGCATCCCCAATTAACTTCTTCTACGTCTCCCCCCCCCCCCCCCGCCCTCAATAAGCCAACATCCTTAAATTTAACAGCCCCCACCTCCACCCCACCTCGCGTAACTTGCGTCTCGCCTCTGTTGATTAATCTCTTACAACTTCAGCCCCCGAGATAACAGAAGACTCGATCCAGATGACGTGTTGAGCTCAAAACTATTTCACACCAGACAACCCGTCCAGCCTCCCCCCTTTACCCCCACACCCTTTCCCCCCACCTCTTCTCACCCCTAAGGAGTTAATCAGCGAGGCTTCCAATAAATATTGAGAATACTAAAGGGTTAAAATAATAAACTTCCATCCATCCCCCCCACCAACAATACACCCCGACGGGGAGAAAATTTATTTTTAGCGCTGCCTTAACGCCGGTTGTTGGTTTTTTGTTTTTTTTAATAAGAGAAGAAGAGCCAAAAAGTGTTTGTGTTTTTGGGAGAGGGGGATTTTTGGAAATGGACAAAAGAGGGCGAGGAGGTGTAGATATGAGGAGAGGAGTTCTAGGACTAGGGTGGCGGGTGGTAGGAAAAGGTAGAGGCTGGATAAATACGTCCCTGCGTACTCAGCCAAGACATGCTGTAGCGGAAATGGACCCGAACTGGCCAAACATCGAAAGACAAGGTTAAGTTGGAATGTGCCACTGTTTGTTTTTGGTCCCCCCACCCCTCGCATTTCTCCAAACTATGTTTTATATTTTAACTGCGCCACCGAGGGTCTCAAATCTCGAGTTGTTTATTGCCGCTGCTAGTGGGTTGATAGAACTATTTCTAAGTTTAGGGGTTATTTTCAAGTCTGTGAAGACCGTTTACTTTTGGAATGTATATACTTCTAATGTTTTTTTTTATTTTTAAAGAACCGTAAAAAACTAAGTTTTTGACAATAAATCTTATATATGTTTAATAAAATACGCACCGCGACAGACTATCATAAACAATTACCTGCTACATAGAGATACATAGAGACAATAAATTAATTTATGATGATAAATTAAATTACCATACATTTGATAGCTGCGAAATTTTGATATATCATTTTTATCGTCGCCAAGAGTCTGCCTGCTGGATAGGATTTTGGGAAGAGGGTTAAAAATCGATCCAAAGTTTTTGCGACAGACAGACAAGCAGACACTACGATTTATAGTATTTAATAACCTTTTTACTTAAAACTGTTCTGTCTACATTAAAAATGCAATATGTTCAATGAAAATTTCAGCTCAACATTCAAAAGATCATGTCTACATTTAAAATGTCCTGTCTACATTCATAATGTCCTGTCATGGTTCATAATATCCTGTCTACGTTCATAAAGCCACGTCTGCATTCAAAATGTCCTGTCTACATTTAAAATTTACTGTATACATTCAAAATATCCTGTCTACATTCAAAATATCCTGTCTACATTCGAAATATCCTGTCTACATTCGAAATATCCTGTCTACATTCGAAATATCCTGTCTACATTCGAAATATCCAGTCTACATTCAAAGCGTCATGTTTACATTTGAAATGTCCAATATCCAATCAAGCTGTTCCATCTTAAATGAAATTGCACCGTCATTGTCAAGGACGTTTATTGTTTAAAAAGAGAATGTTTTCAAGGCCTTTGAGATAAGCCAGCGTGGGGCTGTCAAAACTGGGAGAATGAACGACGAAAAACGAAACAATACTAGCTTGATGACCGGTCTGAGGAGTAAAAAAGAAAAGGGCTTTGCTATTGATTCTGTAACTGAGATTGTCACTCAGCTTTTTACTGAGTTTGTAACAGTCTGTGAGCTGTTACTGAGATCGTCACTGAGCTTGTCACTGGGCTTGTCATAAGTATTTTCACAGAGTTTTTTGTTTTTAATTTATTTTTTTTTGTTTACGGAGGTCTTTCATTCTTGTAATCCCTAAGCTTATAGTTGAGTTTTTTCGTTGGAATTGGCAATGAGCTCTCATTTGCTGAAAATGTCATTACCTTTGTCTGCAGAATAGCGTTATAGCTAACGAGTTGGTGGGTAGACAGAGAGAAGTTCAGTAAGATATGATGGGCATAAGTCAGAAAAGAAGTTGCGACAGGGAGCAGACAGTTGGTAATCTATTTCTTATTTTATCTTATCTTATCTGTTACAGACGCTACTTCTATACTGAAGATTAATGCGCCCTACACTTATCTAATCTATGGTTTTTGTTTAGTCCTGCATTCTAATAAGAGTTTTAAATTATGATAAAGTGTTGGCTTTCCTGGTTTCTTCAGGCAACCCATTCCACGCACTAATTCCGGACAGGAAGAAAGAAACTTGTATGTGTTTGATCTTGCATACGGAACAAGAAAGGTGTTTTATCCTTATGTCTATTTAAGGGTCGTATTACGTTAGCTTTGTGTTTTATTTTCCTGGGGAAAAATTGCGTTTATATATTTGAAATGTCTGTGCTGTCTGTTCGAGCTTGATCCTGCAACTTCTCCTGAACCATACAAGTTAGAGGATTCGCTTCTTTTGCAAATATGTTAAGGAGATTCGAAGGTTGTGCAAGGGCCAAAAAAACTACTGAAAAGGCTAACTGGATTTCCTGGAAAAAATAATAATAATAATAAAAAAAAACTTGAAAAAACCCCACAGTATTTGTCAATTTCTTGCCAACCATAACTTCTTCAGGGTTGAAACAAACACCAAATGGTAGCTAATAATATTTAGAACAATGCCGAAGAAGGAACTTTTGAAAAAATCTCAGTTCGTTCGACTCCCGTAATTTTAGATCTAGATCCACTTGTAGATAGCAAATGGTTTGTTTAGTTTCAAAATTATTGACTTGCAATGACTTTTAATGTAATCTAGAATGTTAGTTAAGGGGGTTTTCCCGCTTTGTGAACGCGTATTCTAGATTGTTGCGTGGTGCGCATAATAGACATATTCTTGACGTGTTTTAGCGTGAAGGGATATGACGTCATATTTTGTTTAGTTTCAGAATTTCTATTTGAAATGACTTTTAATGTAATCTAGACTGATTTCACTAGAATAAAAAAAAAATCGGAAATTCTCTGTTGGAAATTACGTTTAAATACTCAATCAATTTTTTAATTATTTTTTTTTATTTTTTTTTTTAAACTTAAGCATTAGCTTTGGAACACAATTTTGAACTTTCTGTAGTTTTTCAATGTATTGTTTTGGCGAACCTGAAAGTAGATAATTACAACGATAAATAAGATAGAGAACAAGAGCACAGACTTCAGTTTTCATTACACTAACTGTTAAGTAGTGACGGAATTTAATTAGCCTTTATTTGAAGACATCTGCTCAGAACCTGAGAATGTATGGCCAGCCCAACGTAAGACAAGAATGATTCATGCAGATCAAGCTGGAAATATTCAACCCATTCTGTACTCAATTGAACATGAGGGAAAAAGAGCTTTTCTCGCTGTGCATAATTGATGAAACTGAGAGTGCAGTAATTGATCAAACCACGTGATGTATGAGACGTCGGCCATCATTTTACGCTGTCAGTAGCAAGGGCAATCATTCTAGATCACAATTTTAACTTATGTCAAAGGGAAGTCATTTTTTAAATTTATTGTTGTGGTATTGGTTGTGGGGTGGAAAAAGGTGAGCTGGGGGGGGGGTTCTTTGCTGGTGTAGGGATTTTATATACTAATGGAAGGTAAAGCCTTTCTGATGATGTAGTGTTGGTTAGTGTGACATATATAGGGTGGATATAGTGAATATAGGGTGAAGATAGGTATTTGGCTAAGGGTGTTATATGGTGAGGAAAGGTACAGTTGGGGAGGGGTGTACAATCAGGATGGTTTGGGGTGAGAATGGATGTAAGAGTAGAATGGGTATTGGGTGCTGATGGGTATTGGGTGTTGATGGCTATTGGGTGGAGATGAGTATAGGGGTATATGGGGTTAGAATGGGTGAGGGAATATCATTTCAATTAGAAATTATTGAATTGCCATTATTACCCGTAAAAAATGACGGAAGTTTTTATAATAAATATATTTCAGCTGTAATAGATTAATTTTGAAAAAAAAAAACATTAGAAAAAAAATTAATACATAAAATTCATTTATTTAAATTTTATTCAGTTATTTTCGAACTAGGGGTTGTAGAACGCCTACGGCGTCCATTTTTGTTTTCAAAAGCCCAAGTAACTTATCCTTGTTTGATAATACGCAATATATAACTTTCCGATATGTACACAAAATATTTTATAATTATAAATTATCATTATCCTCTTTTTACATCGTTCCCTTTTCCAAAATTAAAATATAAGCTAAAACAATGACGATATATAATATTTTTACAGTGAGAAACACCACACGTTTTTTAACTGTTATGGACTGTTGTACTATTTCAAAAATAATCTTTAATTTATGATAATTTTTCACACCTCCTGATGCACACCTTGTATTAAAACATAAGCTAAACAATGACGATTAAGAGTTTTGGATCCACCAAGCCAGCCAGTGAGTGACTTGGGTTATTACATGGTTTAAAAGAACAATTTTATGCGGACGTTTGAAAAGAATTATTAAGGTGCAGTCATTTTATTTTCAAGTCTTTTTTTTTTTTTACGAGCGGTGTACTGCTTTTTAAAATAGTAGTGGTACAAACGGACTGAGATACATCGCAAATTATGTATATGGATACTTGATCAGTGTATTTGCGGATAAATAATTAAAAGAAGCATTATTAGTACTATATAAATCTCTATATGTTATACATATATAGTGATGGGTTTCTCCGTCTAAATGGCTGTTCAGCACATAACATAAAGATTAGCTCAGTTTTAAGCTGCAAATTTACGATTTACGGGAAAAAATCATCTCCGAAACTACAAAGTTGACCATGAAAGAAGAATCGATACAATAATTAGTGATTAGAGGTTTCCACTGGATGGTCTGCTTGCTTGGCGGCTGGTTGGGCTACTCTTTAGTATATTGACATTGGCATTGTTGGTACAGCAGTGTTGGTACAGCAGTGTTGGTACAGCAGTGTTGGG
>MUZC01000597.1:248888-297252 GCA_002072015.1 Radix auricularia | reverse complement strand
GGGGGGGGGGTTGAATGTTAGAAAAGCTCTAATCACGTGGGCAGCGTTCAATCACGTGAGAGACCGCTGTTTAATCTGTGGGCCAGGCCAGCGGTCCCTGCCACTGCATTGGTGTGATTGACTGGACCTCAGAAATAAGTGGAGCTAAGAGTCAGGCCCTAAATCGTCGGTGATTTTTTTCTATTTCCCCTTCCCAGTGATTCTTTTAAAGGGAGATTTTTGGGGGAGGGAGCGGTGGTTGTTTGAGAGAGAAGGAGGAAAGTGGAAATCACTGATGGTAAACGAAATGGAAAAGAAAAAAAAGAATGATCGGTAATAATATGATTCACTGACATTTGTTGCTGAAGTTGTTTTGTTTTGTTTTGTTTTTGTTTTTTTTTTTTTTTTTTNTTTTTTTTTGTAACCGGAAAAAAGGCGAAGGATTAGGGTGGGTGGCATCACGTAGTGAAAATATTTCCATAAACAAGCGATGTTGATGATTTTAGGTTGGGGGTGGGGCTAATATGTTATAGTTTGAAAACACAAAAGAAGAGAAAGTAATGGTTGAAATGACTAGTGAATTCATAAGAAAATTAATTATATATTTTTTTTATTAATGTGTATAAATTGATGTGTAAACTAATTACGTCAAGGGCTGTCGATTTTGTTGAAAAATGCTGCCCGGGTACCCGCTTACAGGCCTAGTTACTTACCGCGGAACAATATCAGCCGCTGCATGCGAGCTTATTTCCTACTTTAGTTACTTGAAAAGAAAATTTAAAAAATAAATAAGCTTCTAATAGCGCTCATTTTTAGAATACTCATCAGAAATTCACACACATCGTTACATCAAATCATTCATTTTTTAATAATATGCTAATTTACTAGCAACAGTTTACAAAAAATATTTACATCATTATAATTTAATTCAGACTGCATACATTGAATATTTATGCGACCAAATATCATAACTCGAAAATTCCCGTTTAGCGAAGCTATCGTGGATCTATCTTATCGTTAAAACCAACCGTAAAATTTGTGGTTATTACACGTATATTGCACGGAGAAAATGTTTTGGTTTTTGTAATGTTTTAACGGTCAACATGACTTTTTAAAATCAACTCATATTATTGTTTACACAGTGTTATAAATCAATCTTTAAATTGTCAATGTTTACAAAAATGATTTTTAAGGGTTTTTGGAGGATATGGGTGGGAGATGCAGGGAGGTTTGGGGGAGAACCAATTAGGCCAACCAGTGGCGGCGTTAGGTAAGCGCGGCGCCTAGTGCCAGCAATGACCCCGCGGGGCCAGAGTACTAGTAAAGATCGCTAAGCACCAGTATGCTATGGAGACACTGCCATTCCGATGACACAGTTTTCTAAAAATAACTATTTTAGTAAATCTATTGTGAATGACGTGTACACAAATAAAGGGGATTGGCTGAATGGTACATCTGACCTATTTTCCGCTAACGGTGTAATGCTTTCAAAGACGTCTAGAGCTACGCTACGGAATTTGACATTCAAAAAGGATTACAAGAGTGCCTCTTTCGTTTCTTTACAATCGTTTCCAGCATACTTTCTACCATCCACTCTTTGGTTCTACATGTATGGGCTATTAACCAGGACAAGACATGTTCTGGGCCTACCTAAGGCGGGGCCTGGGGCAGTCGCCCCAGTTGCCACCCTGAAACGCCGCTCCTGAGGCCAACGTAACCCTACCAATGGCGAACGAACTTTAATTGGAGTTGAGTAACTGGGATTGTAGCAAGGGATGTTGATGGATTGACAGAGAAAAAGAAAGTTTGGGAGAAAGAAACACAGCAGAGTGCAAGTTTTTTAAAGGGTTATTTATCAAACCTTGTGATCAGCGGGACTGGTTGCTTCATCATCAGTGTGATAGGTACCCTTAAGGTCATTGGGATGGGCACATGATGGTCATTAGGGTGGGGCTCTGCATAATAATTGTAATGGGCCGCCTTATGCTCATTAGGATGGTTACCCTTAGGATCATTTTTAATTAGATTTTTATAACAGAACCTGAAAACATCATGTGTCAATTTTATTTTATTGCTGTTCATCAAGCTTTCCTCTATTCGATGAGTTGAGTCAAAATGTAATGTCTAAATCAAGTTGTTATTTAATGCTGGTTGAAATGTTGCGTTTATCTGGTGGTATATGACAGCACCTTGGACATTATGGTACTCGTGAAGAATCGGTTCAACTGAAAGCTTGAACTAATATTTACATGCCAGACCAGACAGGGTAGGAACAATTAATGTTGTCCACATTTTCCTCTTATAGTTATCATTTACAAAGACTGTGTAACCTAAAGGTTAGAGCTTAATCCTTGTAATCTGAGAGCTTGTCAAATCAATTTAAAAAACAAGCCCAATTATGTTCCTGTCTACTGCGGCAGTTATTTTTCCCTTCTGTTTAAAAAGAAGAAAATAATCAGATTGCGGAGATGTTGAAAACTTTATCTTTTCAACAGTAACGTGAAAGTAGGATACAAAATGTGCCTCAGAAAAAACATCAAATATAAGAGACATAGAAAAAGTGGGTAGAGAGGGTAGGGTCGGGGGAAGGGGAGTCAAATATTAACGGACATAAATACCGTAAGAATCAATACGCAATCCTCCGAATGCGCGTGGCGCTGGCAAATATTGTGGAACTCATTAGGGAGTACAGAATGTGCAAATTTTCTCTTTTTAAAAAAGCGCATTAAAAAAAAACCTCCATACAAACAGGAACACCCCAAGCTGTGACGTCAGTGGACAAGTTACCCGTATGTAAGGACTGCCACTGCGGGAGTAGCAGCTCTTAATGGCTGGAGAACGAGATTAAATACAGGGGCAAAAAATTCTTTGGGATAATAAAGGAATTGTGCAGCAGGTGGGAATATGGGTTAGGGGGTTAACCAAATGACGTCGCTCGTATTTGCGGAAATTTTAGCTGCATGATGACAAGGGCTTATAATTTTAGCTACATGTTGAAAGTGGTTGTAATTTTAGCTGCATGTTGAAAGTGGTTGTAATTTTAGCTACATGTTGAAAGTGGTTGTAATTTTAGCTACATGTTTTAACAAGTAGTTGTAATTTTAGCTACATGTTTTAACAAGTAGTTGTAATTTTAGCTGCATGTTGACAAGTGGTTTTTATTTTAAAAGGTGTTGTATTTTTAGTTCTTGACTTTTATAATGTAGTTTTCATGATTTTAACATTTTTATCTCTCACCTTTTTCAATTGCCCCTCAAAAGAGTTCAGTCTTGCACTTTCAGACATAAAAAATCATGTATTTTCAGCTGGCTTTGAAGAGTTTAACATCATGAGACTAATCCAGCGAATAGGCATCACAAATCTCGGCATCGCCAAACTCAACATCACAAATTTTTTGCATCACCAAACTCAACATCTCCAATTTTTGGCATCACCAAACTCAACATCTCCAATTTTTGGCATCACCAAACTCAATATCTCCAATATTTGGCATCACCAAACTCAACATCTCCAATTTTTGGCATAACCAAACTCAACATCTCGAATCTCGCCTCACTAAACTCAACATCTCCAATTTTTGGCATCGCCAAACTCAACATCTCCAGTTTTTGGCATCACCAAACTGAACATCTCCCATTTTTGGCATCGCCAAACTCAACATCTCCTATCCCGCATCACTAAACTCAACATCTCCAATCTCGCATCTCCAAACTCAACATCTCCAGTTTTTGGCATCGCCAAACTTAACATCACCAATCTCGGCCTCACCAAACTCAACATCTCCAATTTTCGGCATCACCAAACTCAACATCTCCAGTTTTTGGCATCAATAAACTCATTATCTCCAATCTCACATCACCAGACTGAACATCACCAATCTCGCAACACCAAACTCAACATCTCCAATTTTTGGCATCACTAAACTCAACATCTCAAATTTTTGGCATCACAAAACCCAACATCTCCAATTTTAGACATCACCAAAATCAACATGTCCAATTTTTGGCATCACCAAACTCAACATCTCCAATTTTTGTCATCACCAAACTCAACATCTCCAATTTTTGGCATCACCAAACTCAACATCACCAATCTCGGCATCACCAAACTAACATCTCCAATCGTGGCATCACCAAACTCAACATCACCAATCTCGGCATCATCAATATCGGTATCACCGATGTCGGCATCGCCAGGCTGAACATTTCCAATCTCAGCATCACCGATCTCTGTATCACCAATCTCGACATCGCCAGACTCAACATTTCCAATCTCGATATCGCCAGATTCAACATTTCCAACCTCGGCATCCCCAGACTTAACATCTCCAATCTTGGCATCACCAGACTGAACATCTCCAATCTTGGCATCCCCAGACTGAACATCTCCAATCTCGGCATCACCCACCACGTCATCAACAACGCCGGCATCGCAAACTCAATGCAGATCTTTTAACAGGGCTGACAATTCCCACAACAAGTTTTATTGTTATCCCTGATACTTAAAACGTCACGTTCGTCTCACATTTTTTCTCTTTAAAAAAATAACCCAACTATTGTGGAAATGTTTTTTTAAAAAAATATTTAAAAATAATCCAAAACCTCATCGGTTGCACAGTTGTATACCGTCATCCTCACCTGTTACAACGCTCGTCTCCTCCTCCCTCCACCACCCCTCCTACATTTTACCCACTTTACATCGCACCTGATGTATCAACAACTAATTTCAGCAACGCTGTTTATTTTTAAACAATTCCCCCCTCCCCTCCCCCCCCCCGAAGTTTTAATCTCTTAGACTCCTGGAGCAAGAGAGTTTGGAAGAGAACCATAAGTCAACAAACACATAAATATTATAATAGAAACACAAAGCCCCCCCCCCTTTTTGTTCCACACACATTAAAAATTTTTATTAAAAAAAACTCAAAAACACTGCTTCATAGAAAAGAAACACACTGGACAGGTGAGGGAGTTGACTTTCCTGTGGGCATAATAATGATGTGTTTTCATTGTTTCAACTCGTTGTTTTTCATTCTGGTCAGCAGTACTGGACTCCTCAAGTCCGTTGAAGTTCGCAGGACTATTGGAATTGTAAACAGAGGCGTAACAAGAAGTAACAACGACTTGGCATCGGGGCAGTTGCCAAGGACGCCGGGGGCTAATCTTTCAAATTATTCAATTTAATATATTCCTACCTTTGAATATATATATATATATATATATATGTGTGTATCTATATCCATTGTCAAGGGACCAAAAATATAATTAGCCAAGAGCGCTGAAAACCCAGTTACGCTTCTGATTGTAAAAATTCTAAGGACTCTTTGACGGGCAAAATTTGAAAAAGCAGATTGAAGTCGTAGTAATAATGTAGCATCTTGTATGAATGATTTAAAAATAAACGAAAGCAATATTAATGTTTATACCTCTCCACAATATTTGTTCAGCTATTCTAAGCATGACGGGAGAAAACTGAAAATAACATTTATATTTTATTAATATATATAAACACCCAGTGGTGTGGTTCTGTAACGTAACGCTACGCTGAGGAGCGATGTACGACAGTCTACAGCAGTTAGTTTAGTTGAAAAATCGTGTTTTGATGAGCGCTGTAAAAATATTTAATATGATGACGTCATTGTTTGGTGTGCATCGGTACGCAAAATACAACCCCTATTATTATTATTAAATAAATACTTTGCGTACATTTCATAAAGTTTAATAATTCGTATTTATCAAAAAAGGACAAGTTAGTTGGTCTTTAAAAAAAAGGTTGGCGCCGTAGGCGCCAAAAAAAAGGGGGCGCCGCAGGCGCCACGGCGCCTGGCACAATCTAGTATGTAAAATAATTAGTGGGGGTGGGTAGGGGTTGGGGGTGCGAAATGGGAACTGTAGCAAAAATGATATTGATGAGGGGGAAAAATGTATTCCAGGTACATGTGGCGATCTGTTCACTCTATTTGTGGAACATGGAGAAAAGTTCAAGAATCTGCCTTTAATACTCTTTAAAATATTACACGCATCACACGCCCCTCAACACAAGGGAATTTATTCTTATGACTACCGGAGGTTTCATTAAATATCCCATGGTCTTCAAAGCGGAAAATTGATTGTGCATGACTGAAATTTTTGTACGAAGTTAAGGTCCATTAGCGTTTAAATGGAAAATACAAATCAGTTACCGAATCATAAACAGAAATTACACATGTGCAACTTAAAAAAACTGTTTTTTTCATCCGGAAATAATTTCCTGAAAATAATCTGGAAGTAATACAATTCCAGTTTATCGTTTGAAATGTTAGCTTTGGTGGCAATAATAATTTTTTAAAAAACAAACAAATATAAACAAACAAAAAAACATCAAAAATTATTTTTATAATGCTTAATGACATGGACGATTATCAAAAGTTACGGTACGTGGGTTTGATAAATTTTTGTACCAAATATAGATAGGCCTGTATACGAAAAGAATCTCCGTATACAAGCCCATGGGCTTATACCCGGATGGGCATATTTACTGAAATCTCCGGCACCGGTATTGTTATTATTATCAAATTATTTATTGCAGTCTTTTTGTGTCTTTTTGTACGCATTGACATGACTCTTGAATGCATTAAAAAAAATTCATAGACTCGGCGGTGACTGTTACCTATGAGGGTAATCGTTAGCCAGGGGCTAGAGTTCATGACATGTACGAAGGAATGCATAATACCTAAAGCACGTGGCTACAAATGCATAAGAACTTTTAAAAAAAATCAGGTAGAAACAATCTTTCTCCACTCTCAGTTACGCCACTGCTGACATACCCAGCTGTGAAACACGTTGTCGTTATTACCACAAGCCGGCCTGCCGGCAAACCTCTCCACCTCTCCCCCAAAACACACACACTCATCATATAGACACAAACACACGCAGGAACAGGAACATACACATACATACACACGAACCTAAAATCACACACACGACGACGACGAACATACACACATTTCAGCGTGTCTTTTGCGTAACTCAAAAATGTGTATTTCCTCAAAGAAAACAGATGTTGCCAGCAACCTGGTTAATTTGCTGATCAGTGAACGACATGCTGGAAATATTGAGAACAATTACAACAACAAAGAGAAGCAATTAAAAAATAACAACGATAAAGTCTCTGGAGTTTGTTGTTTTTTTCTTTTACCTGACAAGGAATGAAGATCCTTCTCGTGTGAACCTCACGTGTAAATTATTGAAACACTTAAACAAAAAAAAATATTTTTTTAAAGCTCTGTTTTGAAGATCGGTGCGCATTGAGCTTACGGGACCAGCATGGACATTAGCTGGATGATAATAGCATGGACAATTAGTTGGACTATAACAGCATGGACAATTAGCTGGACTATAATTGTATGGACAACTAGCGCTGTAAAATCACTTCCCCGACATGAAATGATGCAGGTCTTTGATAAAGGTCAGTTATATTGGTCTTTATGAAATCTTCATAATTGCCGCTACACCTATCCAGAGTGTACTTTTAAAAGGACAGCGGTGTAAATAAAAAGCAATAGCTCCGACTATCTCAACAGTCAGAAGTTAAAATAGTATAACGATTATTAATAACAATTATAAATTATAAAGGAGTATAATGATGGAGAAGTTCCGTTACCGGCGAAAGAATACCTTTATGGCGATGCCCGCTTGATTTGTCTGTGATGTAATGAACCGGGTCCTAAGAGTCTAACGACTCGACCCCAAAAGAGAGTGAAAATTCCCTCATTCTCTCATTCTCACAAGTCCATAAGATTTGGTCCAAGTGAAGTGAGCAAACTGTAATCTCATATCACACGTTAGTAATTTTATTTTAACTAAACGATAACGATGTCTGGTCAAACCGAAAATAAAGCTACAAATACAACTAGAAAGTCGTAGGCTTAATAAAATTAAATCGCAAACCAAGGAACCGACTTTATATGAACTTAGAAATTCAGTTGAAGAAATAATAAAATATGTACATAGTTCATAGCACTGTGACATGCATCTTAATTTCATTTGTTTTTTTGCAGATGTCTTGGTTGTTTCAAAAATAATCATTAATTGTATTATAAACAAATGTCATATTTTCATTCATTTATTCATGTAGATTATATGTGTTTCGCATTGATTAAAAAAAAAACACCCTTGAGCAAATGATGGATAGATATAAATAAAAAAAAAAAGTAATTTAAAATATATAAACATGTAATAAAAACTCGAATGAGTATTTAAACGCAATTTTCAACAAATAATTTCCGACATTTTTATTGAAGGCATAGCATTCTGGATTACATTTAAAGTCATTTCAAAACAATAATTCTAAAACTAAACTAAACATTTGCTATCTACAAATTGCTGCTAAAATACGGTAGTCGAAATGAAAGAGATTTTTCAAAAATCCCTTCTCCAACACTGTTCTAAACATTATTAGCTATCGTTTTGCGTTTGTTTTAATCCGATAGATGTTATGGTTTGCCAGAAATTGACAAAATACTGGTATTTTTTCGGTTTACTATCCTATTTTCTCTATGACGTCATATCCCCTCACGCTACGTCCCCCCAAGAATAAGTCAATACAATCCGAACTGCTGTAAAAGTCTAACATCAGCATTCATAATGCAAGAAAACCCGATTAACTATTAATCTATTCTAGTTACATTAAAAGTAATTTCAAACCAATAATTCGGAAATAAAACAAAGCAATTGCTATCAACAAAATGCTGCTAAAATTACGGGAGTCATCGAAAAGAGATTTTTCAAAAGCTTCTCCTTCAACATTGTACGTAATATTTTAGCTATCGTTTTGCGTTTGTTTTAACCCGATAGATGTTAGTCTATGGTTGGCGCAAAATTTAAAAAAAAAAAAAAAGGAAAAAAAAACTCATTTAAAAAAAATATATTTTTCAGGATATCCAGTAAACCTTTTCGGTATTTTTTGGCCCTGTGCACGCCCAGTGGCGTAGCTGGGGGGGGGGCGGAGGGGGCGGTCCGCCCCGGGCGGCACTCATTCAAAGGGCGGCATTTGTGGGCATTTGAAAAATAAACCCAGTCATTTCTGAAAACCACCCCTTTTCTTTTGAAGTGGGAAAACCATAGTGAAACAAAAAGAATCTCAATTTTAAGTTTAAATTAAAGGATTCGTGCAACATTTATTTGATTACATAGTGGTTGTTATAACTAAAGCAGAACAGTTTAAAAATTTAAAATCGCTAAAAAAGGTGACTATTTGTCGGCAAAATTAAGCGGTATATGTCACATATGGCGCTTTTACAAGAAAACTGAAGAAAAAAACACACACATCACCGCTGGTCCGAATAAATGTAGTATTAATATCGCACGACAGTTTTAGCGTGGAATTTCGACATTCGCAGAAAGATGTGCTAACATGTACCTACATGACGTAGTGGTTCAAATATTGTGTTTAAATTGCAAGTAGTAAATTATATTACTGTTTCAGGTTTCATAAAATTATTGTAAGGCAACTTATTAAAAATTAAATTAAACTTTTTTTTATTGCATTAAAGTAGGGGTGTTATCGATTAAATTAAATTTAATCGTTAACTTTTGAAAAATTACCGATTAATTAATCGATAATTTTGTTAAAGCTAGAAATAAAGTTTATGACGTCATTAAACTGAAAATTTCATGGGAAGTAATAAAAACAGGCAATTGATATTTCTATTGAGTTATTTTTAAAACATAGTTAACAATAAAAATAAGTAATTCATTTTAAAATA
Source organism: Radix auricularia (assembly GCA_002072015.1). Classification (NCBI taxonomy): domain Eukaryota; kingdom Metazoa; phylum Mollusca; class Gastropoda; family Lymnaeidae; genus Radix; species Radix auricularia. The sequence continues at coordinate 287,531 of MUZC01000597.1, read as the reverse complement.
TAAAAGTCATACAGCCATACAGAAATTGTTTGATGATTAACAAAACATGATTATCATTTTTTTTAAATGCCCATAACTTAAGTATTTAATTTAATTTAATTTAAAAGATATAACTTTGTTAGGATATATATTTAAATATAAGTAGTTCAACATAGTGCCTATGCATTTAATTTTTTTATTGTTAAATAAATAAAAACAATGTTTTTTTTTTATATCATTGTCCTTATAAACCAGGTTATTTTCAAGTTTACACTTTGCGACTTTTGTTAAAGGAGAAGTTTGTACGTAAAAAAAAATTAAATAAATACTATTATTAATTATTTATTAATAAATCGAAAATTTAAAAAAACAACATTTCTTTAATTTAATTAATATTTTATCGATTAAAATAATTTTAATATATAAAATAATTTACCGATTAATCGAGAAATTAATCGGTAATTTCCGCAGCCCTACATTAAAGTAAAACATATAGCTTGTATTTTTCATTAATATATGGTTATTCATTAAAAAGGAATGATTATTCATTTCTCCGTTAATAAACACCACAATAACATAAATAATTCCGAAAAAGACATACTTAAAAATTTCAAGCGTCTTGGAAAATTGACATTTGAGGTAACTAGTAAAACGAGATCAGATGCTGGACTTGTACTCTCTTACTGGCCATCTTTTACTTTTCTTTGGTGTCTCAATTTATAGGAACCCGTCTTTTTTTAATTAATGCAAATTATGCAAACCCATTTGACGAAACAAAGATATGTGCTTATACAGAACGCTGTTACAGAGAGTTGGAAATATCGACTACATACGAAGTTAAAAAGAGAAAAATATTAGTGGAGAAAAAATTTAGAAGACGTGTTTCTATCTTTAGAGCAAGAAGTACAATGATAAATGTTTTTATCCATTGATGTAATTATAAAAGAAAATAAAAGAACGATGTGATGAGTTAGATGTCATTTCAAGAAATATTCGTGTATAATACTATACCATCTAGGATTCTAAATGAAGAATTTGAAATTCAATTAAATTTCTTTACTTACATTGAATGTTCGAGATTGAAAGAGAAAGGATTCAGGTTTTTATGGCAGTACACGGGGCCGGTCTTGGCTATTGCGTGCATCTATGCAGCTTTGTATGCGAAACTGATTGCGTGGGCCCCAGTTTGGGTAGGGATAAGGTATTAATAAGGATAATAACGGAAAATTAAGATAGGTTGGGCCATATGAAAGCGCTTGATCCACTGCGACCGCATAGGTTACAGGAGCCAAAGACCAGCTCTGGCTGTACCTAAACTACAAGAAGAGGCATTATGTTTTAAAAAAAAAAAGAGGAGCATACCCCCTTGATGTATTAAAATATATTTAACAGTAACTATTGGAAAATTCTTTATCCAACATTACAATTTTGCTAAGAATTTTTTTTAAAACAATTGCTAACAGTATCTAGTTGTGAAAGGAGCTTCTCCAAACTGAAGTTGAAAAAAACAATATTTTCGCTCCACAATAAGTGATTTAAGAATACAAAATCTTGCAATATTGTCCATAGAACATGATATTACACATAATATAAATTTTGATAACATATTAAACGATTTTTCGACTATGAAAGTTAGATGAGTAAGTAAATTTATAAGTAATAAAAAAAATATGTTTACATACTGATGTATACAATTTTTTTTAATTAAAAAAATCATATATTTATAAATAAAAAATAAAAGCATATTAATTGTTGATGTTTTTGGGTGTAAATTTGGAATATTTTTTGTCTCATTTGGGGTGGGGGGACGACTTGTGACCCTATAACTTTCTTGTGGCCTTCAAAACAATTATCTTGTATTTTTATAATGTGTATTTATAGGTTTATCATCTTATGCGGCCTCTTTTATTACTGCTTACATAAATAGGGCATGCAATGGTAAAATTGTTCCCCACCTTTTACAATGTACTTCGTTTCAATTACAATTATATATTCATGCTTATTAATTTATTTAAAAAATCATATGATTAACTTAATTAAGAGGCCGTCCATAAATGACGTCACGTGATTTCGGCTGATTTTTAAACCCCTGCCCCCTCGTCGCACGGCGTCACGAAACGAAAACTTAGACCCATTCCTAAATGTGACGTGACGAAGTCCCCCCCCCCCCCCATACAAGCGGTATTTTGTATTTGAAAACCAGTAGCATGTTTAAAATCATTTTTTCTGTTTGTTTGGTCATTTAAATATGTTTTTAGTTTAAGTTTAAGGTTTCACTCTAACATCGTAACACGCGTGAAACCACGTAACACGTCATTGAGTAAAGTTTGGGTAATCATATATTTCAGTGTAGCTTTTATTTAAAGTTGCGCGTTTTGAATGACATCAAATTTTAATGTGGGACTCCCCCCCCCCGGTGCGTGACGTCATTTATGGGCGGCCCCTAAAATGGCGGCATATTGGAGACCGCCCCGGGCGGCAAAAGCTCTAGCTACGCCACTGTGCACACCCTTGGGACCTCCTTAAAAGATTGGCAAAAGACCCGAACCCTTTATCTAGTATGGTTCAGGAAGAGTTGCTGGCCATACATTTCAAATATATAAACGCATTTGTTTCTAAGCAAAGTGCGTTAAAATATCATCTATAATCCTATATAATAAAAGGCAATTTACTGTCCGGTCATCGAAAGCGATTGGTCCCTCAAACTCCTACAGACTCCCACAGCCCATCAGAAAAATTAAATCTCATTTACATATTGAACAAGTTTACACGGATGTTCAAAGCGAGTCATTTTTGTGCAGTAGTTTTTTCAAAGACTTTATTTTGAGCGGTACACGTTATAGTCAAACACTGTGTTTTTAAGGGTTATTTATAATAACTATAATAAATAGTATTTTTGAAGTGATGCACATTTATGGCCGGTCGAGACGGCTTATGGAGGGGAGGTACAAAATGCCAACGAAACAACGGCAGAACGTCCTTGGGCGGGCTTTGCTGCTGTATAACGATTGGCCCCTCAAACTCCTACAGACACCTACAGCCAATCACTTGCGGCGAAAAATTAAATATCATTTACATATTGAACTAATTTACGCGGACGTTCAAACCGAATTATTTTTGGTGCAGTATTTTTGTCATTATTTAGTACTGTGTTCCCATCTTGAAGTGTGTCACTCCTGCTAATCACTACTGTTACTCCTAGAGAACATGCCACCAAAACGACGGCGGAACGTACTTGGACGGGCTTTGTTGCTCGTAATATATACTATACAGTAAATAATTCGATCGTTTTGTATAAGAGTTATTCGATATTAACGCGTGCTTGCCATGTTACCTCAGGTTGATCAACCTTCTCGTGAGAACACTGTAAAAAGGCCTGCTAGAGACCAGGTTGCGGCTAAATCCGACTTGCCGCTCCCAAAAGGCTTATATAGCAATTAACTCTGTGTTCTCTTCCTTTATTATTTAGGTTTAGTTTTATAATTTTTATTTGTTAATTTAGGGTTGGGGTTAGGTTTAGTAATAACTGTGAATTTAGGGTTAGGAGTAAGGGTTAAGTTTAGGTTTAGAATTTTAATAGTTGAATTTTCCTATATCTTTGTAACGTTGCATATCAACAAAGCTGGCGGCCATGTAACGTGGGAACGTTAAATCGGTTTTTATCCAGGTTGCATCAGGGTATTCTTTAGCATGCATGTATTCACCTTTTCTAAAATCTGACTGTTCGTGGCCGTTTTTTACTGTGCTCATTGGGCAGTACGCCTCTGCAATCGTGATTCTAGTCGTCGAAAGTAGGCAAAATAATTTATTATATACTTGATATAATCGATTGGATGGGGAAGGCAGAATAATAAAAGATTCGATGTGTCTTTTAACTAGTAATCATTTGACATTTATTTCATTTCAATAAATTGATATATATTTTTACTTTTTTTTTCTTTTCTAAAATTAATAACATCCCCCAAAACCGCTTTCAACTTTTCAGACTCGGCAAGACACCCCCTTTTATGATTTCCAAAACAAAATATTTTCATTTTCCATCTGGAAATGGAGAAAGCCCCGGCTTCAAAGTGTCTCGTGACGTAGATCAGAGAGCCCTTTGACCTCGCCTTGTGTCCATTCGTGTCCTCATCAAAACAGGGGTCGCAATAAACGCTCGTCAAGCTTTTCATTTCCGGTTTTTCTATACGACCTCCCCTCCCTCCCTCAAAAAAAAAAAAAAAAAAATTCTTATCGGTTTGTGTTGTGGATGAGATCGGCCGATGGCGTGGATGTAAAGGTTGATGTTGTAGGGATGCGAGCGGTGACAGTAGTTGGCGCTGATGTGTGACGTGGGATATTGTTGTTGTTTTTTTTAAATTTATCTTGGAGAAAAAAGTCTTTGTTCCAATGCTTCACGGGATACGATGAAAGGGGAAGATTTTAGTTTGTTCATATTCTGATATTAAGTTTTATTGATTGGCTTTACGTATTCATATTTTGTTTCTCTGTTACTGTTAATGTACACCAGTCAAAAGACATCTCGTCACCTACAACAGCTTCACGGACTCATGAACAATAACTCATCATTAGAGCGTCAATGATTACGTGGCTCTTCATAAACATAAAAAGAAAAAAAAAAAAAGAAGATTTCTAAGTTTGTCATTTTAAAAAAAAAATGAAACTATTGGATTTAAAAGGATTTTTTTCTATTTAATTTTTTTTAATTTGACCCGACAACAACATGGGCTCTAAAGTCCGGCCCGCAGGCTAAATGCGGCCCACGCTTAAATAATTAACAATAAGGTGTTTTGAGGTTAAATATATATTTTTCTAATTTAAAAAATGAGTGCAAATGAACGCATAAATAAAAGAGGTTTTATTGTTTATCAACGTTAGTGTTCATTTCAAAAAGTCGATTAAGCTCTGCTACGTGTACCAAATTCAACGAGGTACTATTGCAAAAATCGATGCTATAAGTCATAATATTGTGTATTTTTGCTAACTCTGAAAAGTATACGTCAAAATTATATTAATATGGCGTTGTGTAATTAAATTTTTTAAACATTTTATTAATCACATTTTTGAGCTAGCATTTTTGGTCTAGTTATATTTCCACCACTCGTTGACTCAGTAGCACAAGATGTACAGGGCTCGTGTGGTGAAAAGTCACGTGATATGAAGGAGAAGATTCGATTCGTGACATCCAAAAACACTAGCACGATCTGCAGGTAAAAATTGTGTCTTAAAAAAGCTTTAAACATTAACAAATTTGTGCAATCTGTGGTGGCGATAACTGCATCATGAGAAACGCTGGAAGACTTGAAATTTAGACAAGTTCATATATTTTATTCACAAGTAACTTCGCCCCCACTTCTGTCTCTCTCTCTCTCTCTCTCTCTCTCTCTCTCTCTCTCTTCTCTCTCTCTCTCTCTCTCTCTCTCTCTCTCTCACTCTCCATTTCTTTAAATTTTGCCCCTCGCACATGAAGATCCGAGACTGGTAAAGGTGGCATTGACTTTCTCTTTAGTTGTATGTGAGGAAGAGTTTGACGATTGCAGCAAAAGTAACAGCTTTTCTCAGCATAAAAACTGCTCAGTTATTTTTAGACATATAACTACATCCGTCAGCAATTATCTGATTTTATAGCTACACGACCAGCTCTTATCTGACATCCGTCTAGCTCAGTGGTTCCCAAAGTTGTCATTATGGACCCCCAGGGGTCCCTGGCACAGTTCAGGGGGTCCGTGGAAAATTTAAACTGATTTAGGGGTCCCTGAACAACGTCAGGGCGTCCGCGCAAGGTTTAATATCAGTTTTTAAATTATAAACATTTAAATAAATAAAAAGATAGTATCTGAATGATTTTTCCACTAATTTAATACAGATCTTATTTGTTATCAGTCATGAAATACAAGGTTGTTTTACCTAGAAAAGAAAATAGAACTAAAGTAATTTCCACAACTATAAAAAATCATTATAGATTTCTAGTTGGTGTTTTGAAAGTTCAAGTTTTGGTGCGTAAGTAATGCGAAATTCCTGTAAGAAGTTCAGAAAATACAATTTTTTAATGTTAATCAACGATTTTTTATGTGTTGGAAATTTATGGGTAAATTAATTTTATCCTATCATCATTTTTTTTTGGTCAAAAGGACTTTACTACAGCGTTCAATTAAAAAATGTAATAATCATAAACAGTCGTTTGTTAAAAAAAATATGACAATGGCGAAGACTAAATGCAGACAATCTAGTGTTGCTAAATATGTGAATAATGGCTAAATGTTTGGAAACAGATACGAAAGGTTAAACGTTATTTACTGACTTTAAATATTTTTTTAAAAGTTAAAGCCATACCATTCGACTTTATGGCATATTATATACAAACTGTCACGAATGTACTTACAGTACTATTTGTCTTTTATCGACATTATTCATTCGCAAAAAATCTAACTGAAAGTTTGCATGGATCGCTTCATTATTTCATTGGAGTAGTTAATAAAATCAAAATACATTTTTGGAAAATGATGAAGATCATAAACGTTTACTTATTCACACAGAAGTGCGTTGGTTATCACAAGGTGCATATTTAAATCAATTTATACTCTAATTTGATTCAGTTTTGAAAGCAAAAACAATTATTTGTTACACAGATAACTAAAAAAAAATTCTTTTTGAGTAATTTATTTGCCTAATTTGAATTAAATCATTTGAACTAAGAGGAGAATTTTCTGCTTCAAAATATTTCAAAATTCCAAAGCCGAGATGAAGACTTGCTTGCTTACTGTCAACAATTAACGGCCTCGATGAAGACTTGCTTGCCTACTGTCAACAATTAACGGCCTCGATGAAGACTTGCTTGCCTACTGTCAACAACTAACGGCCTCGATGAAGACTTGCTTGCCTACTGTCAACAATTAACGGCCTCGATGAAGACTTGCTTGCTTACTGTCAACAATTAACGGCCTCGATGAAGACTTGCTTGCTTACTGTCAACAATTAGCGGCCTCGATGAAGACTTGCTTGCCTACTGTCAACAATTAACGGCCTCGATGAAGACTTGCTTGCCTACTGTGAACAATTAACGGCCTCGATGAAGACGTGCTTGCCTACTGTCAACAATTAACGGCCTCGATGAAGACTTGCTTGCTTACTGTCAACAATTAACGGCCTCGATGAAGTCTGATCAAAGATTTGAAGACACTTTTCACTTGTATATTTCCGACTGGCTGTTGAACCCTCTTGCGCTTTGACAAGCTCAGATCCCATACACAGTTGAATACATACTAATACAGGAGCAACTTATTGAAATATCTAAAAATTAGGAACTTAAACAAATGTTTGAACAAAAATCCCGCTAATTCTGGTAACAAAAACAGATCCACTATGGGTTATTGTACAGGAGTTGACTGCTAAGGTCCCGTCTTCCTACTTGGTATAGCAAGGATTCAATGCCGCTATAAACATCATCACATACACACATAAAAACAAACTAGAAATCGGTGATCCTTGGGATTTGTGGTTGCTATTTACAAACATTGAGTCGGACATAAGGACTTTCATAAATTCTCATCACGTTCATACAAGTCATTAATTATTTTAAATTTAATTTCAAATAGTATTTTTGTACTGTGCATTTATGTAGTTTATTCACTAGGGGTCCGTGGGCATGTTTTGATATATAAAGAGGGGTACATGAGTCAAACAAGTTTGGGAACCACTGGTCTAGCTACTTCTCCTCAGATAGTGTCAGATATGTACCTACATCATTATGCTATCATCTGGCATCTGACGAAATCTATGAACCATAGTCTGTCATTTTACATAATCAGCAGTCATTATCTAACTGACTAATTATCTGTTATCTGAATTAATTCATCAACCATCATCTGACATCTGATATCTTACATCTGACTAAATCCATCAGGAGTAATCTGACATCTGTTATCTGTCATCTGGCTAAATACATCACCCATCATCTGACTTCTGTTATCTGTCATATGACTAAATCCATCAGCCATCATCTGACATCTATTATCTGACTAAATCCATCAGCCATCATCTGACTTCTGTTATCTGTCATCTGACTAAATCCATCAGCCATGATCAGACATCCAGCTAAAACAATAGCTCGACGTCAGGACGAAGACAAAATCCCATCCATTATTTACAACGCAAACCAACGGGTCCGATCAGGGCCCTAGCGCGTCCATAACACAACAGTCAGAAGACGCCATCACTCGGTTACCTAGCAACCGTTATCGCGTTTCAAGTTATCCCCACTTTTATTGCCGCAAGTCCTTACGGTTGTTTTTGTTCAACCCCCCATCCACCACCATCAAACCCCCACCCCGCACCAACCCACAGGACCGCGCTCGTAGAACGAATACTCTTATCACCCATGTTGTTGACATTGTCTCTGTCACACCCATTTATGTCCAGTGTGATGTCACCATCGTTTCTATCACACCCATTTATGACCAGCATGACGTCATCATCGTCTCTGTCACACACATTTATGTCCAGCGTGATCTCACCATCGTCTCTATCACACCCATTTATGTCCAGCGTGATGTCACCATTGTCTCTATCACACCCATTTATGAAAAGCATGACGTCATCATCGTCTCTATCACACCCATTTATGTCCAGCGTGATGTCACCATTGTCTCTATCACACCCATTTATGACCAGCATGACGTCATCATCGTCTCTGTCACACCCATTTATGACCAGCGTATCGTCACCATCATTTGTGTCATGTCCGATTAATGACTAGCGTGACGTCCTCTTTCTAGTCACCAGGTTACTTACCCCCAAAGCCTGTTGCTCGTCAGGCTCACGTCACCATTGGGGACTCTATAACATTGATATTATAATAAAGTGTCATTTGAGTGGTGGGACTATGTTATATTAGTGTTTTGAGTAGTGGGACTGTGCTATCTTTGTGTTTTGAGTAGCGGGACTGTTTTATCTTTGTGTTTGAAGTAGTGGGACTGTGTTACCTTTGTATTTTAATACAGAGCGGGGTGTGGGATAAATGGGAGTCAAAGGATAGACATATTTTAAAGAAAAAAATATTTATAGACTTGATCTTTGCCCACATTTTGACAAATAATTATCAAATCGTTGTAAATAGATAAGATAGTTGCAAATCGTGGTAAATAGATAAGATAGTTGCAAATCGTGGTAAATAAATAAGATAGTTGCAAACCGTGGTAAATAAATAAGATAGTTGCAAATCGCGAAAAATAGATAAGATACTTGCAAATCGTGGTAAATAGATAAGATACTTGCAAATCGTGGTATATAGTATAAAAGATTGTTTCTAAAATGTCACCTTGACGTGTGCATTTTGGCTAGCTGTATTTTGGCAGTGGCGTAGCTGGGAATTTGTAGCGGTTTGGGGGTCCGGGAGGGCTTACCATGGTGGGGGCGTAATTTTGAGGCCACTCTCAATTGGGGGCCAGTGGGACTTCCAAATTTTGCCCCCCTACCCCTCCACTACCTACGCAACTGTATTTGGGGAGAAGTCCCTCACATATCCTAAGATCGATTATCGGTGGCGAACTCAGCGACCACATTAGGTCAAATCAATCAAAATCCCATGGATCCAAATGAAAGATGTATGTCACAACCATGATAAACCTGGGGTGTCACTTTGGCTGACACAGGCCATGTATTTGAAAATGAAGTACATGTATATGTGGAAACATATATTTTTTTCAAAAACGTTTTCTTATTTTATATTAAGATTTTTAAGAAAAAGTTATTTTCGAGTCCGTGATTGAGAACGAGATGACAACGCTAAACGCCTGAAGTCTTCAGTTTTCATTTCTACTGAACGATGATTAATGTTTCGGTGAAGGAGGGACCTTCATCATCCATAGCATGTCTATCAGGTAGACATTTTCCACCGGGTACCAAATCCGAATAGTGAGATGTACTATCTGCCGGATCCGGGTACGAACCGAGTACTAGGGGTTTTAAACGAAAATCGGAAATCTGAATTAATTAGTCGCTAGAAGTAAACACGAAATTGTCGACAGAGAAAATCTATTTATAAATTTCATATCTTTTTTTATTTCAAATGATTAATTTCTATAATATATTTACTTTCGTTATATTTTTAAAAAATTATAATTATACTAAACTTGATATTTATCGAATTCTAAAATTGTGTTTTTTAAAGAAAGTTTTAGATATTAGGCTATTTGCGTGGTCCGTATTTGCGGAGGCGAATAGTTCCGAAAAACCGATATCCGGCATGGGCGAATTCCGGTTGGGCCCTAATTAAGAAATTAATTATTTCAACGCTGCCCATAAGGTCAAGGAAAATCGCCCACTTTCGCCATTTACGTCTTTCGCAAACTTCAATTCACGAGTCTTTTCAAGTGAAGATTGTTTCCTTGACTTCAAGACTGGCATGGCCTATCCGAAATCGAAAGCGTTTCAGAAAAATATATGTATATGTCACTGCAATATAGTTTTACCGTTTCAAAAATGGGTGTTTGTCTCCTGCTTGCACGATAACTGTGTTAGAAGCCTGTTTACTTATTTCCTTATACCACTAGACCAATGTCATCAAATTGAACCATGTCTCATTATTGATGTATCAGCGGTGTGTCTCCGTGTGCCAGTAGCCGGTGTGTCCCTCCTCACTCATCCAACTTGTCAGAAAGCGATGTGTCGCTCCCTCCCCTCCTCTCTCTCCCCCCTTTTGCACATGTTTCGGGGGGGGGGGGGTGTAGTGTCTTCGTTAAGGCCGGCATTGCGTTACATCCCCCTGAGTAAAGTGCCGTGTGCATAATTCATGTGACTCCCTCCGGAACGCTCTCGCCGCGTCATGTCAGGGACGTGATCCATGACCCAATAAAACGGATTGCCAATAGGAGCTAATTTTCGGACGACCCGATTACTTGCATGTTGATTTCACATTGTAACAAAAAGTAAATCTTGTCCGGGAAATTTAATCATGGTAAAAGAGCATCCCATTGTCTGATTGGAAAACATGTTCAGTTTCGAAGAGCTTGCAAAATATGAAGAGATCCTAACATTAAAAACTTTACAACGTATTTTATTATTATTATATGTTTTTGTTAAATATTGAAAGAGATTTCATGCCATGAAATATTAAAGGAATTTTCCAATGTGCTTTTAACTTTAAAAAAGACAACTAACACCAATTAATTTTTGGTTTCTTAAGTAATTTCCTTCGGGGTTGCTTGTATTGTGGTCCATGTCATGCTCCAGTAAGTTGGCCGATATTTTAAGCGTTTCTTGACATCCCATGTCAGGCAGCTTGTTTAGTTGTGTAGCCACTTTCAACACGGAACGGCTGAGGTAACCAAAATAATATATATCTTTCTTTTTTAAAATCTTAGGTCCATTTAAAAATCTTAATTCTCTCACATTTTCACTTGAAGTTCTAAGCTTATAAGACCCCCGCATGAGAAACAGATTAACATCTAGAGCTTGACTTACGACCTATACAACTTACGACAATACGACTTTACGACCACAATCACCAGCGATATTAGATTTGAGATTTACTTTAAAATAGTGTAGGGATAATACGAATGGCACAAAATAAAAATCGATAATTATGATTCATAATAATAATAAAAGAAATGTATGAATTTATAATTTATGATAAAATTTAACTTAGAAGGAAATATTTTAATACATCACGTCACACTACAGTACACATATGGTACTCAAACGAAAGTAGCCGTGGTCGCAAGTCGAGCACTAGTTATTTTCCCATTTTATTAATTAGAAAAGTTAAGGTCCTCGGATATTTTAACTATTACTTTAAATACTGTTGGGAAAAAGCAGTGTAGCTGTAATGCTGATTGCTCATATCTATGTATAAACACGACCCATTTTTATAAAATTGATTTTTCTGATCATAGGATTTGAGCCTCATTGTCAAGGTTTGAGAATCACTGACTGAATTTGTTGTAAAATTGTTGTGAGAATGTTGTGAACTGTATTCAGTTAAACGGACACTTGAATGTCACGCCATGACTTTGCAGAGTTCGCCCAGGGGCTATATATAGTGTGAGACTTAGCAGGGCGAGCGTGAAATGTGAATACTGTGTGGAGTAGCGGTCAGTGTGTGTGTGCGGCGGACGTTAGGCCAGTGCAGTGCTTGTCATACATTGTTTTATCGAGGTGGCTCGAATGCGTGACACTCAATGAGAATAGGGACCGATGTGGAATAGGCCTGTGTTGGAAATACTGGATGCCTGGATTGTTATTATGGTGTACGACAGCTGTTGTATTACTGACGCAGTATCTGTACATGAATTGTTACCACAATAAAGAATCCTGTTATTTTGACAAGAGTCGAGACTTCTGTCTTAATTATATCCAGAACCCAGAACGCAACACTCATCTTTGAAAAAACTAATTAATAAAATTATTTAAAGATAATTATATCTATTTCCATCTTTAAAGCAGGGGCGTAGCTAGGGGAGGGTGTCCTAATTTGAAAATCCCCCGCGCCCCCACTTGAGGGGAGCCCCAAAGGATATATTGTTTTACATTAAATGTTAAATATGACGCCATCGGTCAAAATGATGGAGCCCCCAAATAGACCAAGCCCCCCCCCACCCGGGCCCCCAAAGAGGCCATGGTACAGACAAAGCATAAGCAAGGAACCAATGGAATATTTAGTTAATGTCTTATATTAGCTGCTAGCTATCATTTTATATAAAGGGATGCTTGCTGGATAGGGCTCCCGTTTAATTGCACCCGTGGTCCATTAGCCAGGTCTTTGCCCCGAGATAGGTAACTGGGACATCCGATTGGGGTTGGGCTGCTCCAACAATTGCCAGGGAGTCTGCCTTTTCCATATCTTCGACATTCACGTGGCTTCGGATCCACTGCACTGTCACCTTACCTCCAAGTCTCTCGAGCTTAACCACGTCTTCCAAGATGACATCTAATAAGTGGGTGCTACGGTTTTCGGACAGCAGGACCTCGAGAGCTAATCTCGAGTCACAGAACAAGACCGTGTCCAAACCTACTATGTCTGACCATTGCAGTGTTGGTGCACACTTTCCAGGGCCCTGTGTATAGCTTTAAGCTCCGCATCGTAGTTTGACTGGCACAACTAGAAAATCTCTTGACTCGCACCACTAGAAACACCTATTGACTCACCACTAGAAACACCTATTGACTCGCACAACTAGAAACACCTATTGACTCGCACAACTAGAAACACCTATTGACTCGCACAACTAGAAACACCTATTGACTCGCACCACTAGAAACACCTATTGACTCACACCACTAGAAACACCTATTGACTCACACCACTAGAAACACCTATTGACTCGCACCACTAGAAAAATCTCTTGACTCGCACCACTAGAAACATCTCTTGACTCGCACCACTAGAAACATCTCTTGACTCGCACAACTAGAAACACCTATTGACTCGCACCACTAGAAACACCTATTGACTCGCACCACTAGAAACATCTCTTTACTCGCACCACTAGAAACATCTCTTGACTCACCACTACAAACATCTCTTGACTCGCACCATTAGAAACATCTCTTGACTCACACCACTAGAAACACCTATTGACTCGCACCACTAGAAACATCTCTTGACTCACCACTAGAAACATCTCTTGACTCACCACTAGAAACATTTCTTGACTCACACCACTAGAAACACCTATTGACTCGCACCACTAGAAACATCTCTTGACTCACCACTAGAAACATCTCTTGAGTCACCACTAGAAACATCTCTTGACTCACCATTAGAAACATCTCTTGACTCGCACCACTAGAAACATCTCTTTACTCGCACCACTAGAAACATCGTTTGACTCACACCACTAGAAACACCTATTGACTCGCACCACTAGAAACATCTCTTGACTCACCACTAGAAACATCTCTTGAGTCACCACTAGAAACATCTCTTTACTCGCACCACTAGAAACATCTCTTGACTCGCACCACTAGAAACATCTCTTTACTCGCACCACTAGAAACATCTCTTGACTCACCACTAGAAACATCTCTTGACTCACACCACTAGAAACACCTATTGACTCGCACCACTAGAAACATCTCTTTACTAACCACTAGAAACATCTCTTGACTCACCACTAGAAACATCTCTTGACTCACACCACTAGAAACATCTCTTGACTCACCACTAGAAACATCTCTTGACTCACCACTAGAAACATCTCTTGACTCACACCACTAGAAAACCTATTGACTCGCACCACTAGAAACATCTCTTGACTCACCACTAGAAACATCTCTTGACTCACCACTAGAAACATCTCTTGACTCGCACCACTAGAAACATCTCTTGACTCGCACCACTAGAAACATCTCTTGACTCGCACCACTAGAAACATCTCTTGACTCGCACCACTAGAAATACCTATTATCTCGCACAACTAGAAACACCTATTGACTCGCACAACTAGAAACATCTCTTTACTCGCACCACTAGAAACATCTCTTGACTCGCACAACTAGAAACATCTCTTGACTCACCACTAGAAACATCTCTTGACTCGCACCACTAGAAACATCTCTTGACTCGCACAACTAGAAACACCTATTGACTCGCACCACTAGAAACATCTCTTGACTCACCACTAGAAACATCTCTTGACTCGCACCACTAGAAATATCTCTTTACTCGCACCACTAGAAACATCTCTTGACTCACCACTAGAAACACCTATTGACTCGCACCACTAGAAACATCTCTTTACTCGCACCACTAGAAACATCTCTTTACTCGCACCACTAGAAACATCTCTTTACTCGCACCACTAGAAACACCTATTGCCGCGCCACTAGAAACATCTCTTGACTCGCACCACTAGAAACATTTCTTTACTCGCACCACTAGAAACATCTCTTGACTCACCACTAGAAATATCTCTTTACTCGCACCACTAGAAACATCTCTTGACTCGCACCAGTAGAAACATCTCTTGACTCACACCACTAGAAACATCTCTTGACTCGCACCATCAGAAACATCTCTTGACTCGCAACACTAGAAACATCTCTTGACTCGCACCACTAGAAACACCTATTGACTCGGACCACTAGAAACATCTCTTGACTCGCACCACTAGAAACACCTATTGACTCGCACCAGTAGAAACATCTCTTTACTCGCACCACTAGAAACATCTCTTGACTCACCACTAGAAACATCTATTAACTCGCACCACTAGAAACATCTCTTGACTCACCACTAGAAACATCTCTTGATTCGCACCACTAGAAACATCTCTTGACTCACCACTAGAAACATCTCTTGACTTGCACCACTAGAAACATCTCTTGACTCACCACTAGAAACATCTCTTGACTCGCACCACTAGAAACATCTCTTTACTCGCACCACTAGAAACATCTCTTTACTCGCACCACTAGAAACATCTCTTGACTCACCACTAGAAACATCTCTTGACTCGCACCACTAGAAACATCTCTTTACTCACCACTAGAAACATCTCTTTACTCACCACTAGAAACATCTCTTGACTCGCACCACTAGAAACATCTCTTGACTCACCACTAGAAATATCTCTTGACTCGCACAACTAGAAACATCTCTTTACTCGCACCACTAGAAACATCTCTTGACTCGCACCACTAGAAACATCTATTGACTCGCACCACTAGAAACATCTCTTGACTCACCACTAGAAACATCTCTTGACTCGCACCACTAGAAACATCTCTTGACTCACCACTTGAAACATCTCTTGACTAGTACCACTAGAAACATCTCTTGACTCGCACAACTAGAAACATCTCTTGACTCGCACAACTAAAAACATCTCTTGACTCACCACTAGAAACATTTCTTGACTCGCACCACTAGAAACATCTCTTGACTCACCACTAGAAACATCTCTTGACTCGCACCAGTAGAAACATCTCTTGACTCGCACCACTAGAAACATTTCTTGACTCACCACTAGAAACATCTCTTGACTCACCACCAGAAACATTTCTCCCCCCCTCCCAAAACGCTTTACACATCACCTTCCTTGCACCTCTTAAAGAAATGTATATTCTCGCGCTGCTAATACGTCTCTTTCCTCACAATGATAAAACTCATATATCTCTCTGTCTACAGAAGACACACACACACAAATCAATTGATTTCTGTCATAGCATGATTTTACTGATTTTCTTTTTTTGTCGTAGGGGCTTCTGAGGCTAATGTTTGATAGCAGCCAAAACGTTTAAGGCCCTTGAGATTCTTGCCGCCTGCAAGATTTATCAATATTTCTCACATAAATTCTAAGAATGACATCCTGCTTCCTCCCTCCCCTGACATCGTCCTAAAAGAACCACTCACCCCCACCCTTTTCTTCCCGAAGATATACAGTCGCCATGATACTTCAGAGCCATGACTCTCTCTTGTAAACAAAATGTGAATCTCTTGTGAGCAAGTTGGTTATTTAGAAGAAACATTTCCGCTAAGAGAAAATGGTACGGTCTTTAGAACATCCAAATGAGACAATATACTAAGAGACCTAATGATATAGACCTTAGAACATCAAAATGAAATAGCGTAACTTTGAGACCTAACGGTATGGACTTAGAACTTAATTTTTTTAAAACAAGTAATATAAACTCGAATGAGCAGTTAAGCGTAATTTTCAACACACATCCTTGGGACCTTTTTAGCATATTTGCAAAAGACCCGAACCCTCTATCTGGTATGGTTCAGGAGGAGTTGCAGGATCAAGCGTGACAGACATTTCGAATATATAAACGCATTTTTTCCCAAGGGAAATTGAGTTAAGAACCGTAAAAAGCAACAATAAAGTTTTTGACTAAAAATACTTTATTTATGAGACATAACTAAAAGTATGTTCTTTAAAACACGCATCGCCCGACAATCCAAAAAGATATAAAGGATTTATTGTAAAAAAAACAACTACTATAGTCTGGCTGTTAAATTTCAGCTCGATTTTATCACGGGAAAAGGATTATAGAACATATTTAATATAGTGCGCAACGTAAGACAGACGAGCAATTACTAGCATTTACATTTACAGATCGGGAATATATTTTTTAAAAGTATTGTCAATATTATATGCACCGCATGGTGGGGCTGCAATGTATTTAAAAGGTAGTTCGCAATATAATACGCACAGCATCACTCTAGAACAAAAACTGACATTAACATAGAGATAAATTGAGATAACCTAAAGATTCATTAATTTAATTACTAAACATTCGATTGATCTGAAATTTTGACAGACCATTTTTATCAGCAGCATGAGTCTGCCTGCAAAATTTCAGCTCTCTAGCACACTAAGAAGTGGATTTAAAATCGATCCAAAGTTTCTCTCAGCAAACAAGCAAGACATCAAGCAAGCGAGCAGACGCCACAAATTAATATAAAGGAATTAAAAATGGAACTCTCTATCATACATAGACATGCAAAACATAAATAATATTTTTATGAATATTAATAAGCATTAAAAGTTTCACAAATTTGATCATATACATGCTGCTATCATATTAATTAGAAATATTTACCAATTTGTTAAAGAATAGTTTCAAAGAGCAATGGACGCCCCACGCTTTGATGTGCAGTGGGTAGGTTCACGGATTTCACCTGTAATCATAGAAAAATTTTATTTTCTCATTTTTTTGTGCACTTTCGATCTGTAAATAAAACGTGTACTTTAAAAATAAAATATTTTTTCAAAAGTATTTTATTTTATGAATGATGTCAATGTATCTTCAAGTCAATGGTGTCACACTTGTTTGGTGTCTCCAAGACTGACTCGCTTCATTGTGTCTGCGTGTCTCATCCACGTCATGGTGTGAGTTTCTGGACCAATCAATTTCCCCGACACATTTAGAGTCATCAAACGTCAGCCACGCAAAGTTCTTCATTTAATCCTGGTCTGGCACGCGTCTATGCACATTGGCCGATGAGGGATGCTAGTAGGTTTAGCGCTATTCACACACATTAAGCTCTCAATGAAAAAAAAAGTTAGTTGGTATTTGTGGGAAATTGTCTGCAGTTTGAATTTAAATTAGTTGCTTTTTTATTCTAAATTTCTTAGATTTCAATGCGCTTATTTTTTCCCACTCTGATAATTATTATAATCGGGCTCCTTCCATCTCGAGAGATTATGTTGCATCAAAGTTGGGTTGGGTTGCATTTTCTCGCGTGGCTGAGCAGTCCTATCCTTGAGCGACAGTTTTTCCCCCAGCTTTTGGACACGAGTTCTGTGCCTCCCAATTTTTTGGCATTTCTTCTAGCTCTTCTGTCTGCAGCCTCCTGCATACTTCGTTTCACGGCTATTACGACACCTTCCTTAGACTACTGTGCGCCCCGTAGATCGCTCTATCTACACATCTATTGAAAGGTATTAAGTTTTGAAAAATTGTCCATTCTAGATATCCTTTAATTACAATATATGTTCTGTTCGGGTATCGAAGTATAACGACACTTTTCTATACTTTTTAGATTACAGTGACTCGAGAATCGATACTCAATATCTACAACTAGTGACTACTAATGTAAGTCTGTATCGAAGTCCTATTCTCTATGAAACAATATACAGAAAAATCTCCACGCCAATGACTTAATATTCCCCCCTCACATTTCCCTCCAATAAATATTGATCTTTTTACCCTGCCTCCTACCCAGGTAGAATTAAGATTTAGAACTGCTGCAATAATTAATCTGTAAATCAATTAACTGATCGAAACCTTCGATTGACCAGTTTCATCACTTAAATATCCAATTTACCAATTAAATCAATCGATCAATCCGCGGTTGTTGAGTAGACACTTGCCCCCACCTCCAGGCGAATTTATCCTTTCTTTGATCAAAACAGGAACCCCAACACTACCCACACCAAAAAAAAAAAAAAAAAAACATTAAAATAAAAATCATTGTAGCTGAGAACAAAATTACAAAACAAAAACTCTGAACAATTTGCCTGCCATCGCCAAGAGTGTCAAAGAAATTGATTACACTGTTGTCTTCATGATACCATAGTTAACTTTGTTCCCCCAGATACAATGTGCGCTGTGAAAAAAAAGAATCATATTAGGGATTTCTGGCATTGTGTATACATCGGATGTCCAAATTCATTAACTTAGTAGCGATCAAAGTTTTGTCTTTGCGAAATTTCATGCGGTATCTTAATTGACGCACCAATCTGTCTTTGAAAAAAATTAAGGGACATCCAGAAAGGATATCCCAACAGGACATCCAGAAAGGATATCCCAACAGGACATCCAGAAAGGATATCCCAACATGACATCCAGAGAGGATATATCATAAAGGACATCCAGAGAGAATATCCCAACAGGACTTCAAGAAAGGATATCCCAACAGGACATCCAGAAAGGATATCCCATCAGGACATCCAGAAAGGATATCCCATCAGGACATCCAGAGAGAATATCCCAACATGACATCCAGAGAGGATATATCATAAAGGACATCCAGAAAGGATATCCCATCCGGACATCAAGAAAGGATATCCCAACAGGACATCCAGAAAGGATATCCCATCAGGACATCAAGAAAGGATATCCCATCAGGTCATCCAGAGAGAATATCCCAACAGGACATCTAGAGAGGATATCTCAATAGGACATCCAGAAAGGATACCCAAACAGGACATCCAGAAAGGATATCCCAACAGGACATCCAGAGAGGATATCACATCAGGACATCCAGAAGGTTATCCCAACAGGACATCCAGAGAGGATATCACATCAGGACATCCAGAAAGGATATCCCAACAGGACATCCAGAGAGAATATCCCATCAGGACATAGGGCATCCAGAAAGGATATCCCATCAGGGCATCCAGAAAGGATATCCCATGACATCCAGAATGGATATCCCATGACATCCAGAAAGGATATCGAGGATAGCTAGAAAGGACATAATAAAGGAAATCCAGGAAAAGATAGCTAGAAAGGACATAAGGGCACTCAGCTTGGACATCAAGACAGAACATCCATAAAGGAAATAAATAAAGAACAAGACTGACATCTAACAACTGTGGATGGAAATGCTGTCAATGGCAGTTTAGTAAAAATTATTTTTATTAACTTCACCGCCTTGTCTCTCTTTCTGTCTGTCGTGGAACCGCGGGGAAAAAAAGTTAAACAAATGACCCGATTACCATGATCCTATCAAGCTGAAATTTTACACATTGACTTGTGTCACCTAACAATGCAATGTATCAAAATTTCAGATCGATCGAATGTACCGTCATTAAATTAATGAATTTATAGTTTTTTCTCTATGTACTTTAGCATGTAAAGCCCTCTTCTATAGTTGACTTCCACGGATCGCTGGAGGCTCACTCCAGCCTTCGATGACCACATCCCCGTGTTTTACAGCATGGGTAGGTCCGTCACGTTCAGTCTGTAAATGATCATGTTGGTCAGTCGCGCGATGCGTAATATTTTGAACATATCAATACTTTTAGTTATGTCTCACATATAAGGGTTTTTATAGTCAAAAACTTTGTTTTTACGGGGTTTTTTAAAATTTACTTTGGATCATCATCGTGTTTTTTGTTGTTGTTGTTGTTGTTGTTGTTTGTTGTTGATGAAAAGGCGAGTCTTTTAACTAGTCATTATTCACTTAAGTGGAGTTTTGGTATGGGATGTGGATAGATATGACTGGAATGGGGTTAAACTGGGGGGGGGGGCGGGTGTCTTTAAATTTTAGGGCTTCATTATATTAGTCCATGAGTTTGGGGACGAAAAAAATAATCCATTCTCAAAATCTATTTTTGGAAAATGATATTTAAAAAAAAAAAAACGTATTTTATTAATAAGGCACGTCGTCGAAGAAATCGACAAAAGTGGATTTTAATGGCATTCAAACAAGTACCATATGCAGGTGATTATTAAACATTATTGTATAAAATAATTTTACTGTTGGTTTTTATTAATTTTTTTTACCATTTTCATACAACAATATGAAGTTTTTCTTTAAGCTTCACAATAATTCAAGAACATCGATCTTATTTATTGGAAACATTTGCTATGTATTGCACGAGTTGGATTCAATGTTAGAGCAACACTCCCGTCCAATTAAGTCAACTCCAGTTTAACTTGGCCCCAAAACAACGTGTTTCCCACGTACGTGGTTGGGGAAGGCTCAACAAGGACGGACACGTCACTTGAGTCCTAAATCGTTGTTTAGAATCTCATCAGAACTGAAAATTCTAGTTACATTACGGAATGTTACATTGTAAAACAATTTTCGTAAACATTCTTTTTTCTTTTTTTTTCTTTGCACAAATGCAGGAGAAACCATGCGTTTGTAAAGATAAAGATTTTTTATTTTTTTTAAAGTCTAATTTAGATGTAAACAAGTTTTTTTTTGGTCTAGTCAATTCAACTAAGCTGGACTCAAATTAACGTAAAATTTACAAAGATCTGTTGTGATAAATTCTCACAGAACATCTATATTTTAAAAAAAAAATAATAATATCCTAATGAAAGAGGTTCTAAGGGATATACCAGATATTTCTATAAATAGATCCCCGCCATTCAATGACTGGGCATTTACAGGCAGATGCGTAACTGAGTTTTCCGCGCCCTTAGCTAAATTATTTTTGGTGCACTTGACGAATAGATATTGACAAATCCAAAAGGTAGGAAAACACTACATTTGCCATTGGCAACTGCCCCGATGTCATGTCGTTGTTACGCATCTTTATACAGGAATTTCTAGTGAAATCCGCCCTTGTTCGATTGCTAGATTGGTGAGTGAGAAGTGCTTTAAATGGTATTGCCATCGAGTTATGCAAGAATCTTTTGGAAAGGAACAACGTAATTTCGTTTTTAGCCGAATATATAGGATTGGCTTGTCTAACAGACACGTCTTTAAATGGTAAAATCATAGCACAAACATCATCATATACTCACTCGAAATGTAGAAGTTTAGTTGAACACATCCTGTTTCAGCTGAAACCATTTGCTTTATGCCCAAAATATGATAAAGATCTGGGGGTTTTCTGTTCGTTAAATCAAAGCCGTCTTCAAAATCTGGGGTTTTATAAGTAGTCAAAATTTTAAAAAATATCTTTTTTTAAAAAAAAGCTTTTTACGTAACGACAGTAACGTCCTCACAATGTCCGCCTTGGTACATAACGTCCTCACAACGTCCTTCTTGGTACATAACGTCCTCACAACGCCCGCCTTGGTACATAACGTCCTTACAACGTCCGTCTTGGTACATAACGTCCTCACAACGTCCGCTTTGTAACGTAACTTCTGCACAACGTCCGCCGTGTTACGTCACGTCCCCAAAACGACTGCCTCATTATGGGCCCTATTCAGATAGAGCGCAGAAATTGACAGGTCTAAAAGCTGTTAGGTCGGAAGAAAGAAGGGGATTGGGGGTTAGGCTATTTAGTCAAACGACGTAATTTGTACTGACATTCGTTGGAAGTCAAGAAGCAACACAAGAGACATTAGCCAGCAGGGTCACGTGACGGCAGGCCATGTCCGGCCACAGGTCCGTGAACCTTGCTGTGAAAGAATCGGGAGAAAGCGGTCGGTTTGATATCTTTATTTTCCTAGAATCTCACGCGCCGCAACTTGTCTAAAGAAAAATCTAATAAGCGATCCCCATCCCGGGAACAGGGCCTTGTCGGACCCCACGATCCCACGTGTGATTGAAGAAGAGGAAATTCAATTTAAACGAAAATTCGAGTTAAATCAATCACTACTTGGTGCCCTGCTGGGCAGCCCTAGTCACAAAGTTGAAATACTCTCTCTCTCTCTCTCTCTCTCTCTCTCTCACTAACTCTCCTGTTCTCACTCTCTATCTCTTTCGCTCTCCCTCTTCCTCTTTCCCCCACTCTCTGTCTCTTTCATTTGTCATCTATTTCTCTCTCTCTCTCTCCCTCTCTCTCTCTCTCTCTCTCTCTCTCTCAATAACTCTCTCCTTTTTCTCACTCTTTATCTCTTTCGCTCTCCCTCCTCTTCTTCCTACTCTCTCTCCTTCATTTCTCATCCCTTTCTCTCTCTGTCTCTCCTTTCATGCTCTTTTCCCCGCATATGTACGAGTGTGTTCTGTGTATTTGTCTCTTACTGTTAGTGCTTCCCATGTTGAACAAGGTGCCTCTATGTACATCTCATCTTTGTATGTTTCATTCTGTTCTAAACTCCTTTTATGTGTTTTTTCTCCATATTTTTGTCTCTCTAATAGTCTCCATCTTTTCTCTCTCTCTCTCTCTCTCTCTACCGTATCTACATGTCTCTCTATCTTTCTCGGAATATCTTTCTCTTGACTGAAATTTATTTTTCAACAGCTAAATTTTTAAACTTCAATTTCTTATTATGTGACGTCATCAATCAACTGACACTCTCTCTCCTGCCACCATCAACTCCCCCTCTCCCCCCCCACCAATTCAATAATTCACTTCCGTTTAGTCTAACCTTCAGCAGAGTTAACTCCCATCCAATCAGTCTCTCATTTAAATACATTCTCAAACATTTCCTCGCCACCAGGAACGCTGTAAAGAAAACAGAAACACTTCTCAAAGTTAAAGAAATGGATTGTTGGCCACAGCGGTTCCTTGGTCGGTTTTACTGAGTACTTGTCTCATCTCCGGTCATCAAATCTGTGGTCAAGAATCATAACTGGGTTTTTTTAAAGGTAGGAGAATACTAAATCTCAATAAATTGAAGGATCAGCCCTCGGCGCCCTTGCCAACTGCCGCGATGTCAAGTCATTGTTACTCCTCTGCTGTGGTCACCTCAGGTTTTATATCTCTGGTCACCTCAGAGATGATATCTCTGGTCACCTCAGAGATGATATCTCTGGTCACCTCAGAGATGATATCTCTGGTCACCTAAGGTTGATATCTCTGGTCACACCAAGGGTGATATCTCTGGTCACCTCGAGGGTGATATCTGTGGTCACCTCAAGGGTGATATCTTTGGTCACCTCGAGGGTGATATCTGTTGTCACCTCTCTTGACTTCTCTGTCTCATACACGTCCATTTTTCTTGTCCATCGGCTATCAGCTAATGATTACTAATGTTCTAAAATCTAGTCCCATTCATATGTTTAGGGGCCGTCCATAAATGACGTCACGCGATTTTGGCCGATTTTTTACCCCCTCCCCCCCCCTACGTCANCCCCCCCCCCTTTTCAAAAAAAAAAAAAAATTCACAAAACGCACTTTATTTTTTATTTGAAAATAAGTATGTTTCAAATCACTTTTTTGACATTTTAGTATTTACTAAGTGTAGTTCTACATTGTAACACTGTAACACACTTGAAGCTATGTATAAATTGTAAGCCAGTGATTTTCGTATCAGACGACCGACAAGCTATTTTACCAGGTAGGCCTACCATTGCATTTTTTCCCGTTTTGACATCATTTTCTCTGTACTGATTTGATAACAAAATGAGCCCCTACACAGATTAAAGCCCTATAAGATTAAGTATGAATTCGGCTTGTTTTATATATATTACATTTTAATTTAAAAAAGGTTTAGTTGCCAAGGCATAGCAAGAAAGCTAACGAACAAGCAGCGGTAATGTCAAAAACCATTTGATGTGATTAACCTTCGCGATTAAGCTCGCTAATGTGACTATTGATGTTACAAGGATCGTTGCATTGTTGATAGACCTAGAATATATAGATACAAGACAATTGCTCGAATTGATTTCGATCTTCTAACAGTTTTCCTGCAAAGTATATGCACATCAAAGGCATTTGATCTAAAATTATCACATTGATATCATCAGGCTTGTCCATGGGAATGGTTTTCCCATGGGATTCCCATGGGAAACGTCCCATGGGATAGGGTGTGATGGGACAGGCATAAATTGCCAAGACATGGGATGGGATGAGACACAAAAATATGTCCCATTGACAAGCCTGGATATCATATCTCATGTTTTCTTTAAAAAAATATTAGGTATGCGCTGGAAGAGGAATATGGCAAATACTGTACGAACCCCACATTTGTGCTGGAAAGTAGGGTATCATCTTGTGCGCAAAATACAGTATTTCCTGCAAGTTAAGACTGCAAAAATACTATGACACTATTAAAATATCCAATATTATCAAAACTGTTTACTCCCAAGCTCACAAGTTTGTTTGTTTTTGTTTTAAATTCTTTTTTCTTCAGGATTTCACGTACGTCTCAAAAGAGTTGTAAATATAATGTCACCAATGACCGAGGCTTGCTTAAATTGTTGCACTCTCTTAGGGAATTTATAATCTAATGAAAAATACATGGCTACCGCTATTAGTCTGTTTATCCAAGGGGTCGGTTAACAGCGATAAATGATCTCATTTGGGGTAAAAAGAGAACTCTTGGGGGTAATGCTGAATCATTGTGGGCATAGGAAATTTGCTAGAATCCGCTACTTTTGGGTTAACAGTAATGTTAACATAAACTTTTATAATTTTAATATCTAGGTATCATATTGAACCGGTCCGTTTTTTTTTCAAACCGTATAACCGGCCTTCAAAAAACGAAATGTGTTAACATTCTTAGATTATATTTTTATTTTAATGCATACAAATTAAACATTGACTATAAATCATTACTGTTAACTTCTTTGTTTATAAAAAAAATATTTAAAAATAATTTTTAAAAAAACGTATTTTTCAAAAAGAAATACCCCAATTGACTGACGAGCGAAAGAGGTCGGCGAACAGGGGTAAATTACCTCATCTGGGGTCAAAAGGGAATTTTTGTGGGTCATGCAGACTCTTTTGGGACGTATACCATCCACTACACACCACTAGATATATTCAAATACGTCATGTGAACGTGTACGCTTGGAACATTTTCCCACTATTGAACCGGTTCCTTCCAGATAATGCATTTGTTAAATTTATCATCTATGTAGATTTCTTATTTACGTACTATACGAAGACACCTAAATCCAGCCTACTTTCATTTATAATGACACAAGTGACAATAATCTAAATCAACATGACTTGACTGTATCAAGTATCCTTTCTGTCAAATTTAAAATAAATGCATTTAAAACTGAGTTCAGAAGAAAGTTATTTTGTGCTCCTGTCGAATTGCGATGTCGAGAATTTGATGCATTCAATAAAGTTTTGATAAATTTTAAATTCGACACATTTATCATTATATTTAGAATGGCCAGAGGCGTTTGACCAAAACCAATCGAAAAATTATATCAAACTTAAAACGTTTATAATTGTATCAAATAGATTCCCCTCCCCCACCCACCCCCAAATGGATATTCCGTGTCGTTTTGACTTAAAATATCTACATATAATTCTATTCAGATCGTTTTTAGACACTTGTCCTGTTTTTAAAACTCTCCAGTTGCAGTTTCGGAAGGGGGGGGGGGTAACCGACAAAAATAGTCAGCAGACTACTGCCGTGAGTGAACGAAACAACACTGCGGTTATATCACCAACCTTTGATGACAACATCAAATGACGTAGGGTAACAATTTCGTATGTTCTCTTGTGGGTTTTCAAACTTAAGAATTATAATTATATTTAATTTTCTTGTCTTGATAACTTACGCCAACCGGCGTCTGATGGNTTTTAATTAAAGTTACCCTTTCGATGTGACGTCACATTTCTTTAACCCCCTCCCTCCCCCACGTCACGCATCGTCACAAAAGTGAGACCCCCCTCCCCCCCCTAGGTGCGTGACGTCATTTATGGACGGCCCCTTACATCTGCTTTGACATCCATTCTGAAGTGTCTGGTTACGACTGTGAACACTTCTACAGTAACTAGTGTAGTACTGGTAGCTCCTCTATGAATTTCGCTCCAGGTTTATACCGGAAATCAATCCACAAAGCTAACTTTAAAGTCAATTTCTCCAAAATTGTATTTTCGACTCTTTGTGTTTTTTCATTGCTTGCGTAAATTGAAAAAGTTTCATTTCTGAGATTTTGTGCCATTATAATTACATGGCGTTACTAAGGTGTGCCGGATATTGTTTTTTGCCGGATCCGGATAGCTTAGCCGTCATAGTTGCCGGATCTGGATACCTCCACATTTAAGTGTAAGCGCTAAGAGGGTGTACTTCACTATTTTCTATTTATTATTTAATACTAGTTATTAAAATATTTATTCTCCAATAAATAGAGAGTATCCACTTAGATGCTATCTACAATTACAGCATTTGACATTGTCAACGTAAAGGATGAACATTTTTAAATGAACTAAATGAACGAACCTGAACGAAGTTGAAGCGAACAGAGTTGTACTGGGAATTTAGTGTGGTGTAGAAGAAGTCGTGATCTAGCGCCGTAACGAAAACTGTTCTTTTATTTCGACGACTTAAGTTTAAAATGCTTTTAGTTAACTTAAAATACAAAATATGACAACTAATTGTGAAAGAAGACAATAAATTTGAGCTTTATTTATCAACTAATGCCTTCATCAGAACAATAACATGAAATACGTACTTCCATAAGTCTTAAAACATATTATATCATAAAATGTATATTTAAAATGAAAAAAAAATGAAAAACAAAAATCAAACTAGGACACAGGATATAGGAAAAAGTTACCTTAGTTTGCTATCTGAAATAGTGAAACTATATCTATACTTGTATCATTTTAACTAAAAGTTCTCGTATTGAAATTGATTGTTCTACTATATTTTGCATGGATTCAATTGATTTAATGATCAACACTTGTTAATTTTTTAAATTTTTTTTATATTCATAATTTAATGTATAACTTAATATTTTACTTTACTTGCATAATTGTAACATTCACAATAGACCAGAGTTTTAACAATATAAGACTGAATAAGATATAACACTTGAGACTAGTTAAATTGTTATTTTTAAGTTCGCAAATCAAATCACAATTGATATCCAGATACTATCCGGATCTGCCGTAAGTATTTGGCAAATCCGGATAGTGACTAAAATCCTGATATCCGGCCACTGCTTAGTCGTTACCCCCCCCCCCCGAATCCACCCATGTGGGCTGATGTGTGTGTATGGCTGTTCGCAATATGTTGAACCGGCTGTGTTCTTCTTGGGAGAATTTACGGTTTGCACCGCTTCATCAGAGGTAACCGGGTGCTCGACAAGAACCATGTCACACGATGCCACAAATTTCTCCACCGCCCTGAAGTTACCTCCCTGGCCGATGAGCCTACCTCCACCTCACCCCCTCCCTGACTCCTGGCCACCCTCTCATCACTCTTAGATCTCTTGAATCATTGAGATTTTTCTTTTAAATATAACGAAACCCCGGCCTCTGAAAAATGCGGTCTTTTTTTCCTTTTAATGTAAATAAATGCTTTGTTAATGTCCCTGGACAGTTTATTAAGTGAAGGCAATGCCTCGGGGAAAGGGGTGAGGGGGGGAGGAGATGGATAAAGCAAGCCCCAAAATATAGCGTTTCTTTAATGGATGCCCCGAAATTGTTGCTCTGTTTCTGGCGGGCTCGAATTATGGTCATTATCTAGCTGACCACAATCATTTGATGGGCTGTCCTTAGTGTTGGACCAAGAGAATGGATATCAGTTAATGGGAGTGAAGAATCTTTAAAAAATATTTTTTTATTTATTTTTGGAATCTCAATTCTTGAAATTTATCATAAATGCTTTAAGTATCACAACGTTAGTCTTTCCGAGAAGTTGATCAAACTTCGACTTCGGGACCGAGAGTTGTCGTATGCTAATTTTTTTGGCACATCTTCGGCTTCTGTCGAAACACACAATTTCTGTTGATTTTCGGTTTAGAGCGAAACCGATTTAGACTTTCGCACGTCTGCAAATAATAGCCTGACCGGCAATTTGATATTCATGTTTGGTCTATATCCTTCTGTTGTGATTTTGTATCCTCTGCTGATACTACTCGCAGCTTCATAGTAAACTATTAAAAATTTTGGGAGAGGGGGGATATTAATTAATTAATTTTTAAAAATACAATTTTGAGTAATTTTTTAAGCCAATTAAATAAATCCATTAAAAGCTTTAGCTTTATTCACATCATTCATTTTTTACTTTACATTTTATTTATAATTTTCAAACTCATAAATATTTTTATAGTATTTGATAAGAAGTATTTATAATTTATAACTTAGAGCAAATTATATAATTTCTTTTAAAAAAGAAAGATTTTTCAACTTAAGCATTAGAACTATGTGGGTTTAATAAATCATACTACAAGTGCTGGCTTGTAATGACAATTTCGTAAGATTGGAAACCAAGATCTGCACATGGCAATGAATTTTTTTTTACCCTAGATTTTCGTGTAATTTGAAATTGCGTTTAACGGACGCCTCTTCCTGTTGACACACCGAGTAATTTAAATCACGCGCCAGATACTTAATGTCAGAGTTCGCGCTGTACGCATGAGCTAGATAGAAGGATAAGACGCATTACTCTAAGCAGGTGTAGCAGATTTTGCTGACGTCACTGCCCCCCTCCGCCCCGTCTCACCATTTCCTTCAACCTCCCCTACTTGAATAATATTTTTATTGCTTTTTTTTTTTTAATGATTAGATGTATTTTTCCTTTATTTTTTTTTTTCAAATTAAGGTTAACGTTTCAAAAGTTTTTGAGCAATTATTTAATTTAAAGATGTTTACCTGGCTAACAAACTATCAACAAATTCTTACTGCCAATTAACTTGATGCTGAACAAGTATGAAAACTTAACTTGTGTATGACATACAAATGAATTTTCCTCTCCTCTTAAACGATAATGAGAATGAAATTTTGTTCATGAAGAATTCACCAACTTTTAAAAGATACATAGTAAAAGTTAGAATCATAAGCATGAGAGAAGAGATGCCTATTACTCGATGACTTCCATCTATCCACTGTAGTACAATAACAACTGTGTAGACACGAAACATTCAGTGGCGTAGCGAGGGGAGCAAGGGATGCAAATGCCCCGGGCGGCACTTGGCTAGGGACGGAAAATTCCTATTCGTTTTTTAGTTTCTCACAAGAAAAAATTTATAAGATAATTGAGATTTTCATCGAAGTAAGAGAAAAGCCAAATATGAAAAATAATCAAAGAAATCAAGAAAATATTCTAAAATAATTGAACTTTTCTGGCAATCCATCAAACTCCTTATTAGCTATAATTTCTTCTGAAAGTAATAAAACAGTGCTGAAAAACTAGAGGCTTAAGTAGTGTAGGAAGTAGGAACATGACACTGAGAAGGTTGTAATTTAGTTGATTCTTCGAATTCGACAGCCGATACTGTTGAAATAGCAAAAATTACTGTTCTCTATCAATAAGAAACACGTGCCAATCGAATGCTCTGAGTGACAAAAATGTTTTGGGAGGGAAAATTCATTGTTGTTAATTAGCTCCTAAAAAATAAATTTTAATATAAAAAAAAGAAAAGCCCCGATATTTTTTTAAATTAAAAACTCTATTAAAATACGTGAACATTTCTAATGCAAAAACTTCTAACTACATAATGAATCACAAGTCTTCCGTAAATGCTACTAAGCTGAAAAACATGGGGGCTGAAGTAGTGTACGAACATGACACTAATGTACCGGTACATATAATTAATTCAAGTTTGTTTTTAACGTAAGTATTCTAGTGGAAAAAATTAATCTGTTTGCGTACTTATAAGGTTTGTTCTTCCAAGGCATCATTAATGTCTTTTATTTTGAGGAATAAACAAACACAAAATGAACAATCTAATGGAATTAAAACTTGGCACAAATAAATCCAAAAGTAGACACTCAAGGAGAAGTGCTCAACATAACAAAAGCTGTTTGCATTTGGAAGGAATCAGAAATCGGATTTAAAATGATAAGAAAAAAAAACTATTTAATAAAGCACAAAAATAAATTTGTTGTAAACGAAAAAAAACCCACCAAAAATATGTGGAAAGAAGTTCTTGTTAGAGTGTTTGACATGATTAAATCCTGGCAAAATTTAAGTTCGGTGGTCACACAGAGTACAATAATGTTGCAAATAGATGCATTATTCTGAAAGCGATGCATCTGCTTCAAAAGTACGATCGAGAACTAAAAAAACATCTAGTGAACCAAAGTAAATGAAATTTTTCCCTCTCACAATCAAACTGAGCTCATAGCAATTTTAAGAGATGCAGTTCGCAAAAATCATCTTTCAGGAACAAGATACCAAATTTGTAAAGACTGAAAATTAAAAAGAGTAGACGTAAAAACTTTCTAAGATTTCATTGAAGCAAAAGTGAATCTGCACATGACATAACTGAAATGATTTTAAATAAATGATGTTCTTAAAATAATGGACTGCAGAGGCCCAACATATTTTAAAATGTAATACTTCTTCATGGCAGGAAACTATACAAGAGTTAAAAATTGATGCAATAACATAAAATCTCAATGTCAAATCTCGCTCTAACAGTTCATTAAATCTAATCTGTTTACATATGCACCAATTGAAACAAATCCTCTAACTATATAATACACTAGAAAGTCGCCACTCATTCTTTTCCATGTCAATACACTTGGGAATATCTAATTTTTTCTACAAGCAAGACATAGAACAGACGTCAGGACACAAAATAGTGAATATATTATGGAACTAGGGCTGTTATCGATTAATTTAATATTAATCGATAATTTTTTTAAAATTACCGAATAATTAATCGATAATTTTATTAAAGCAAAAATAAAATGTATGACGTCATTAAACTGAAAATTTCAGGGGACGTAACAAAAACAGGTAATTTCCATTTTTTCTAAAATTTAAATATAAGTAGTTTAATATAATGTCAATGAATTTAAATGTTATTGTTTATAAAGTAAAAACAATGTTTATTTTTTAAAATATTATTTTCCTTAATAAACAGCTTATTTTAAAGTTTACATTTTAAACAAAAAATTAAATTGAGAAGTTTGTACGTAAAAAATCAACCTATTGTTAATTATTAATAATTAATTATTTAATTGATGACGTTATTTACAACATTTTTCTTAATTTTAATCGCTATTTATCGATAAAATAATCTTAATCGATAAAAACTTTTACCGATTCATCGAGAAATTAATCGATAATTTCCGCAGCCCTATTATGGAACCATTTTTAGGTTACTTTGAAATCTATACAAAAACTGAAAGAGGCAGACGAAAAGCTCAACACATGAACAGATGCAGAAACTTTGCTAGTCGCATTTAAATCGGAAATATGCACTTGATGAAGTCAATGATGCCAGACATTATTTACAAACGTATTGTACTAAAATGCTTTGTAGTAGAGGATACCCTCAGTGAGGAACTAATGGAAAACTTTTAGGATGATTTGTCATTAGCTAAAATTGTATGTGGAGACCTCATCGAACCATCCAAAGAACAAAAGAGGAAATTTTTGGTGATTTAATTGAATATGTATCCATGTTATGTAGAAAAATAGTTGAAAAGAAAGGTATATTCTATAACAGACGAGAGAACTGTAGAAATTCATATGATGTTTTGGCAGATATATAGGATTTGGAAAACAGATATACAATGCAAGGTGTTGAAAAAGCTTCTCTAAAATTAATTTAATGAAAACTTAATTACGATCAATGCTGTATAGATCTACACAAAGACTGATCATCTATAGCTATTATGGCTATTGAACATTGATACATGAAAGGTTGTGCCATGATGAAAAACAGAAAGCTTCAATTTTATTTTTGTTTTATTTCTTTCATAAAAATGTATAATGTCCTTATTATAACTTGCTAATAAAAAATATATTTTCGTTATAGCCTTAACATTTTTAAAGGGGGTGACAATTTGGGTTCTGCCCCGGGCGGCACATACCCACGCTTCGCTGCTGGAAACATTCTCAAGTTATCTGAACATTTCACAGCAGAGTTAATTTAATAGTTTGACACGTGCAGTCGTACCACAGAATGGCCCTAACAGTCGTACCACAGAGTGGCCAGAGTTTAATGACCCAAATGGGCACTGAGCATTGCCCAACCAACTCTTATTTTAACCTGCTAGACCACAACAGGGACTCGAACTGCCGTCATTGCAGCCAAGCCTCTGAGTTCTCTGAGACGGTCACACACCTGCTGACGTCGTGTCCCGCGCTAGACATAGCCGGGGAGGTACGGGACGCAAAAGAGTCCAACGTGAAGACAATGTTGTATGGCTCTGCTCAGCAGATGGAGCAGGTTACCTTAAGTATTAGCCAAGGCCTTAAGAGATTAATCTCAGTTCTCAAAAATATGTGTTTAGTTTAGTGGCCCTAACAGTCGTACCACAGATTGGCCCTAACAGTCGTACCACAGGGTGACCCAAACAGTTGTACCACAGGGTGACCATTACAGTTGTACCACTCTAATATATTACATTTTTTTATTTTAAAACAAGCTTTAAAATATTTCTTAAAACTAGGGCGGGTACTGATTTTTTATAAAATGTTCGATTAATCGGGGAATTTTTCAAAGATTAATCGATTAATTGTGATCAATTATATTTTTATAACGAAATTGTTCAAAATTGTGGCGTACTTTAAGGGGCAGGTCCAACATTTATGACAGTTTGTGACAGGTGGGTGTGGGGGGGGGGGTAGAAATGTTCAAAAATAGCGTGATGTACTGTGTGGACGGCCCCATATATATTATTAAATATATAGGAAGATTCATAAGGTGCAAAAATTATAATCTGAAACAAATACATCTGTAAATATTTGAATATTTTAATGCTCAGACTTAGCATTAGCCCAGTGGAATGTAGTTCAAAATGTATAATGCATGAATGCTCGTTCATTATTTTGTTTAAAATTACATTTGTTTTGTATTCTCCCCCATCTTTTTATTTTGTCGTGAATGAATTAGTTCCTTTCAAGGTATGAGAATCCCTGCGAATAGTTGTGACATAGTTGTGAACCCTGGTCAATTAGTGACTGGAGAAGAGTTCACTTGGACATAATAATGGTAGTTGTAGTCACGCATGATGTCATTAAGGAATAGAGTCGGACTACATACAGTGTGGTTGGGGAGACACACACAGGAGAGTACGGCCATAGTAGTAGAGAGACCTAGAGAGAGGTTGATCGTAGAGAGAGTTAGGACTAGCCATTGGAGATGAGCACGTAGCTTTTTTAAATAGTTCTCTATCGAGGTGTGCTCGAGTGTCTAGAGTGGTAGTGAGAATATGCACTCATGTGTAAGTGGCATTGTAAGAATATACCTTTGTGTTCATAAATATGTGGCTGTAATTGTATTACTGACCTATTAAATGCTTGAAGTAGACATTGACAAGAGGCTAGACTGCGTCTTCATTTATCCAGAGCCCAGTACAAAACAGTTACTGAGGCGTTGGTAACACTAAAAAGTGCAAATCTAAGTTAAAATCTTCGCTACTCATTCAGCGAGACCAGCAATGCCTCAGTAAAAGAGACGTTAGTTCATAAAATAATTAATAAAAGGTATAAAGCAATTAATGATATTTAATTTGAGTTCACGCAGAGGCACATATCACGTATGTAAAAATAAATAAAGTTTTTTTTTTAAAGTGACCTTTGAACTTTAGCCTTTATGTGTAACGAGGGTGCGGCTATAAATATCGGGCTTATCTTGTTATTATCTCCTTATCCCACCCCTTTCAGTACCGAATGTCAAGTGAGGCGATAGATGGGCTAAACTATGCGAGCCACTTCCTTGAAGGACAGCCAGTAAACTCTACCACACAAATCCTTCTTCCTCTTCCCCTTCCCACAACGTTTTTTTTTTTTTTTTCAAAATCATTGTCCTTCATAGCTAGTTAGCACACTCGTAGAGTTAATTTTTTTTAATTTTTTTAAATTTATAAGCAGTTTTCTTTAATAAATGATGCATAGTTATCATTGGCATTGATAAAATTTGGGCCGATAATGTTACAGGGCCCCTACGATAGATACTAATTTTTGGTCGACATAGACTCCTCAGACATTCATGTTATTTTTGTTAGGGACTTCAACCCATCAACCCCCCTCCCCACCCGCAAATAAATAAAACATTTCCTCTGGCAGTGTTACTAATGGATAACCTCGTGAACAATTATCCGTATAGCAGTTTAACATAAGTGAAATAGCAGAGGACAGAAACGTGGAGTTGAATTCGGAGTTAAAGCTCCTACTGCAAAGGAAAGAGAGAGAGAGAGAGAGAGAGAGAGAGAGAGAGAGATTGGCGGAGGAAAACATAGACAGAAAGAGAGACAGAGAGGGGGGAGAAAAGAAAGGAGTGAAAGAGTGTAGGCGATAAATATAGAGGTAGGGAGATAAAGGGAGTAGATGGAAGGAGGGGGGTTAAGGGATAGTGAGAGGGAGGTAGGGAGGGAGGGAGGGGACAGGGAAAGAGAGTCTGAGAGAGGGTATGAGATATACGGGGAGATAGATGAAATGAGAAGGGGAGGGAAGGACAGATATAAAGAGTAGGTGGAGATAGAGTGGGGGGGGGGAAAGAGAATCCGTACTTAAGAAAAGAATGAGTTCATTACTTAATAACCTAGACACGTGCAGTAACGACCAACAGTTGAGTTCATGTATAGAAGCAATCTTGGCTGAGACAACCAGACATTGGCCTGTAGCCGTGACTTTGTCTTCATTCCGTCTAACTTTGACCTACTAAACGGCGTATAAAAATGTCGCCTTTAAAATACTGGGATATTAATTAGCTTATGAAAGTTCTATGAAATATTTTTAAAAAAATGAAAATCTGTTATAGACTATACAGGTTTTTAAGGATTTATTTAAATTCTACTTCAGAATAACGTCAACTTTCTTACTGGGAGCTTTAATGGTTGTTTTCTAATGAAAAGATATCGCCTTTCAATAATCCGCGTAGGCAACTATTTAGAATGTTATATTCAGACACACATATTATTTTATTTAAGTGGGTTTTTTTTTATTTGGTTACTATTTTTTTTTTTTTAAAGTTATCAGTGTTATAAGATCTTCCTGTTAAAGGGTTGAAGGTCTTACACAATGCCGTTTTTTTCCCGTTTCTTTCTTTTTTTTTTTAATTTTTTTTTTTAATGAGAAGCTAGAAGGTTTAAGTGAGTGTCACGTTATCAACTTGTGATGCTAATTGTTGAGAATCTAGAAGGGTTTGGGGGGGGGGGTGAGTTCCACGTTATCAACTTGCGATGCTTGTAGTGAGAATATAGAAGGGTTCGGGTGAGTTCCACGTTATCAACTTGCGATGCTTGTTGTACTTTCCCATCATTCCCCATTCACATCAACACAGAACAAATGTAGTAATATTAGTTGTACACCATGTCATTCTAGATCTATTTAAGAGACATTCACTTTTAATAGGAGAAACGCAATCATTTAAATTACGTTTTCTACATTTTTAAAAAAGGTTAAGTAAGATGATTATAGTATTCTCCCTACTAAAATTGAAGACACCTAAAATCTATTTTCAATCCCACCAGGTTGTCATCGTACACTGATAGTCCCTCCCACGGTGGAGTTTTTCCTGATTAACCTGACTTCCGTCCGTCTGTGGCTTCATTAGATTCGTTAAGACACCTGGTTGTGGAATGTATCCCCATCACTTACAAATTTCCCAATAAAATGTCCACACCAACTGTCCTCACCAAATGTCCCCACCAAATGTCCTCACCAAATGTCCCCACCAAATGTCCTCACCAAATGTCCCCACCTAATGTCCTCACCAAATGTCCCCACCAAATGTCCTCACCAAATATCCTCCCCAAATGTCCCCACCAAATGTCCTCACCAACTGTCCTCACCAAATGTCCCCACCAAATGTCCTCACCAAATGTCCCCACCAAATGTCATCACCAAATTTCCCCACCAAATGTCCTCACCAAATGTCCCCACCAAATGTCCTCACCAAATGTCCCCAACAACTGTCCTCACCAAATGTCCCCACGAAATGTCCACACCAACTGTCCTCACCAAATGTCCCCACCAAATGTCCCCACCAACTGTCCTCACCAACTGTCCGCACTAAATGTCCTCACCAAATGTCCCCACCAACTGTCCTCACTAAATGTCCTCACCAAATGTCCCCAACAACTGTCCTCACCAAATGTCCCCACCAACTGTCCTCACCAAATGTCCTCACCAACTGTCCTCACCAAATGTCCCCACCAACTGTCCTCGGCAACTGTCCCCACCAACTGTCCTCACCAAATATCCCCACCAACTGTCCTCACCATCTGTCCTCACCAAATGTCCCCACCAACTGTCCTCACCAAATGTCCTCACCAACTGTCCTCGCCAAATGTCCTGACCAACTGTCCTCACCAAATGTCTTCACCAAATGTCTCCACCAAATGTTTCCAATAGTACGCACTCATCCCAATTATTCATTTCATGTTCAGCTCTACCCTGATTGGGTATCATGATTTGTCTGTGCCCTGAATCATTGCTTTCTGCCAATAGAAGATTTAGTGCCTCACCCTTGGTGGCACCTGGAAGACGACTTTATTTATAATTTATTATTTTATTTTTTTAAAAGAAGAAAAAAATTAAATTAAATAAATACTCTTTAAATCTTGAATTAAATTTATAAACGGGAAAATTGCTTCTTTTTTAATTGCTATTTTCGTAATAGTTATTACTATTATTATTATTATTATTAAAATTTGTTTGACGTGCAATTAAAATTCCTCAATCTCCCCACTTATTCCTCACGCTCCCTGATTGTATGTCAGTTGATTTTCTTTTTATTTTACACACATGAAAGGCGAAAAGATCTGCTTTCTACGAAGGTTTAACTGTTGTTTTTTTCCCCTTTATTCTTTCATGTTTGATGAGAAGACAAATTTCAAGCAAATAATATTATAATTTGAGAATATAACGTCCAATGGAAATTTTAGGGTCTGTGTAGAAACTCAATTTCTTCGAAGTTAAGTCACTCATTTTGAACTAATGTCTTAAAACTGTATGATTAATTCCTAGTATTTTTGTTACACATGTCCCCCCCCCCCTTATTTTAACTATCATTGACCGTGTAGTTTACACAGCCAGTTAGTTATATACAAGCTGAGTAACATATAAGAAAGTAAGAAACTGTTCCATTCTATCCTACTACTGCGGTAAACTATCACGTGAGTAATCTGATCTCAGATATCAACCTGTGAAACTTTATCATGTTGTTTATTGGAGTCACTTTTTAAAAGGTCTGTAGTTAAATACACGATTATAAAAACGTATTTCTACTTTCATTAAGTGGTGCAGCTAAAGATTTGTAGGGATTTGGGGGCCGTGGATGGAGTTTGGCCTCTCCGGGCGGTGGTAAAAATGTTCGGACACTCCATTAGGAGCCCCCCTCAAATGGGGGCCCGGGGACATTCGAATTTGAGCCCCCTCGCCAAGCTATACCACTGCTTTCATTTCAAGACATTCTGCATCTTTCTGAACCTTTTTTGTTGTGCTTTACCTGATGAGATACTATGATCTCCACGACAGAGCAAGGTCGTGTGGCTGGTGTAGCTGGTGGGGCTGGTGTAGCTGGTATAGATGGTGTGGCTGGTGTGGCTGGTATAGATGGTGTGGCTGGTGTGGCTGGTGTAGCTGGTATAGATGGTGTGGCTGGTGTAGCTGGTGTAGCTGGTGTAGCTGGTGGGGCTGGTGTAGCTGGTATAGATGGTGTGGCTGGTGTACCTGGTGTGGCTGGTGTAGCTGGTGTGGCTGGTGTAGCTGGTGTGGCTGGTGTAGCTGGTGTGGCTGGTGTAGCTGGTGTGGCTGGTGTAGCTGGTG
>MUZC01000597.1:185546-244980 GCA_002072015.1 Radix auricularia | reverse complement strand
GGGGGGGGGGGCAGGAGGGGAGGAAAACGTAAACAATATTCAATGAAGTAGATTACCTCCCATCCCATCCCCATTTACCGCATGGGTTCTCGGTCTGTCGTATTGGTACCCCTTGTGTTACGTTGTGGGTGGCATAGGGCTGGTAATATCTATATATATGGTATCGAAAAGTATTTATTTCAACATATAAATGGGGTGGGGGGGGCGTTGAGCATCCACAAATTCAAAGTCTAGTCAAGTCTTGAGCAGTAGAAAAATTCCTGCCGGTCCGTCATACTAAAAAGTTTGAGAAGCACTGCGCTAATAAATCAAAGAGTTTTCAGAAAGCATCATCATCATTTTTCCTTTTGGTTTCTTGTGGAACATAGGGCCTCTGTCAAAGCTCGCCACTGTGCACGGTCCCTTGCCAGTCGCTTCAATTCTTCCCAGCTCTTTCCAGTTCTTCCAGCCTCATCTAACATGCTCCGTCTCCATGTACGCTTGGGTCTTCCTCGCTGGCGTTTGCCCTGGGGGTTCCAATCTAAGGCCTGCCTCACCCTGCTGTTATCTTTCCGAAGGGTGTGTCCAATCCATCTCCATTTCCTTTCCATGATTTGTTGATCTACTGTCATTTGTACACACCTCTCCCACAGTTTGGAGTTCTCGACCTTGTCGTACCATTTTTCTTTCGGTTGTTTAATTAAATGCCAAATTTTTTATTAAACTCTTCGACATCATTCACCTAATTTTCAAAGTTATCCTTGACCAAATTCACGACAAAGTTGCTTACATCAATGGGGAAAACATCTTTCAAAACCGACATGTTTTTCAATGTCAACCGATAATTCAGGTAAACACACCAGATTATGGCAACCCGTTTAAACAGTTGATAAGTGTCTAAATAAGATAGCAGTGATTTATTTTTGTATAATCAAAACTTCGCACGCTCGTTAACAGCAAATAATCGTGGTTAAAAGATAACTCGGCGTTAGCGTTAAAGTCCTCATCAACAGATCTTTGAGTATTGAAATGTTTATCATAATATTTAGTTTCTTCTATTTCACTCATCGACTTCAGTTGTTCAGTATCCAGAAATGGTTCAATAGCTTGGGCCGTCCTTCGACATAACGTATACTCCGGTGCATTACACGACTTTTAAACCCTTAAACATCTTTTCAAACTTCGAGATCATCCTATGCGCCGGTTGGTCTTTTATGGTTAAAAAAAAATAGCTTAAAATCTTTATTTTAACATGAAATTTAGGGGTCCTCATATACACCCAGTCGTCTTATACGCAGGAATATACAGTAACTTTCTGTTTTCGGAAGTCTTTCAATGGTGTCTTTAAATACATTACTCATAGCTGTGATATTGTCGATTTCTATTTTTTGCCCTTGTACGAATGGCTATTCCTAGTATCACCGAAGAGATCCGTCAATGGGATGACAAATGTCTTTGAATCCTGTCTATAACATACCATACTACATCGATCTTCTCATTTCTGAAGCATAAACGAAATTTTTAATTGGCAGTTATTTATTTCAGTGAGTGGAGAAATCGCTTACTTACCGATTCACATTCAATGTCTTTA
Organism: Radix auricularia; assembly: GCA_002072015.1. Classification (NCBI taxonomy): domain Eukaryota; kingdom Metazoa; phylum Mollusca; class Gastropoda; family Lymnaeidae; genus Radix; species Radix auricularia. The sequence continues at coordinate 243,410 of MUZC01000597.1, read as the reverse complement.
ACACAGTCTCTTGTTAGTGGTTCTTTAACCGATCCAGGAGACCTGCTAACGATTTAACTATGGCTCACAGTTTAGAATGGACAAGCCCCACGAGTTGACTTGAACGCAAATCTGAGAGCCCAAATTCGTTACGTGAGATAGATATGAGAGTTACAATTCTAATGTAGTTCTAGTGTAGTTCTAATGTAGTTCTAGTGTAGTTCTAATGTAGTTCTAATGTAGTTCTAATGTAGCTCTAATGTAGTTCTAATGTAGTTCTAATGTAGTTGCGCTCAAAATGGGAAAGTAAACTTTTAACATTTCGCTCTTTTTAAAATTTTAATAATTACTCCCCAGTTGAAGAGAAATGCCATTTGTTTTGTTTTGAATCAATCATAACTTTACAGTCGATAATTAAGTTTATGCCTGTACTACATTTAGCTTGCATCCATCAATCACAAACAAAACTCTATATTTCTTAAAAAGTGTAGTTTATAAAAGGAAACATCAAATTTGAGCCACGCATAGATTTGACATTCCTGTGCCAACAAAAAAAGTTTTCATTATTCGAAGCCAACAACTCAAGCCATGGAACAGAAATCAGTAGCTGTCTTATGATAAGCATCGCTTCTAACCTCGGTCCCTTTAAGCCGTTTAGATTCTTAGTTTTTAAAATAAAATCTAGGTCACATAAGGAAGGTCAAAGTAATTTTTTTCTTAACTATGTATGGGGCTTTTCGTTTTTAAGATCTCGCAATCATTCCGTCAATGTTATTTTAAGTATAGACATATTTATACATAAAAAGATGTGTAGCTTCAGTGGCATTTTAAAACTTGAGATATTTTCATTTCAATAACGAAATAATTTAGAAGTGTAACTTTAATATAAACGATGACTCGATCCATGGATAGAAACATGACACCATAACGATCCCTTTCCAGTGTCTCTCGGGGAGACACTGTCCAATCCTTCCCCGGCGCGTCCCGGGCGCACAATATGATAAGGTCAAGTGGCTTAATCGATCTCTGGACAGTGGTCACAACAACGGGGATTAAACTTGGACAGTGGTCATCAGAGCCCGTGACGAAACGAAACAAGTCGTCTGACTCCATCACGTCCGCTGTGGCGATCAATGTGCTGACCCCTGGAGGCTGATGCTTGGCTACCGGACTCGAGAGCTTCGTTTTGTAACGAGTCATGGGTACTGGTCAGAGGGGGACGGGCAAGGGATGGGGGAAGGGGGGTCGACCGGGAGTTGAATTAAACTCTAGACTAGGTTGCTCTTGTGTGAGTTTGTGTTAGGGTTTTTGTATGGTAGGCGTGTGAGGTTTTATATGAGAGTGTATGCGAAGGTTCCTGAAAGGTTATGAGTGAGGATTTGTGAGAAGGTTTACGTCGGTTTTAGTGTGGCATTAATATGAAGTTATTTTGAGTTTTTTTTTTTTTTTAAGATAAGACGTGGGGAGTAATTTTAGGGAATGTGTTATGGATTAGATGTTTGCGTGTGTAGTTTGTAAGTATATGCATGCAATATTTGTAGTATTGTGTGGTGCGCGTGGGGTGGGGTATACATAAATAAACTATGATTGTGGAAAGATCGCTGAGAGTATTTGTGAGTTGTTTCTATGTGTCAAATATTGTTGAATGTATAACGTGTGTGAGAGATGCGTGTGGGTTAAGTATGAAGTACCATGTCTGAGTGTGGTAGTTGTGAAAGTTGAAATATCAAGGTATATTTCTTAAAGATTTTTTTAAGTGAGTGTGTGTTTGTGTGTGGTTTTGTGTGTATGAGTGTTGTGTGTGTATGTATGTGTGTGTGTGGTTATGTGTGTGTGTGTGAAGGGGGAGGGGGGATAGATTGTGAGGTTATTTCGGACATTCTGTAAGGGTTTGTCTTAGTGTTTGAACGGGTACTTACTATTTTCGACCACAACAGAATTGGGTGGTGGGGGGAGTGTATGCGAAGGTTCCTGAAAGGTTATGAGTGAGGATTTGTGAGAAGGTTTACGTCGGTTTTTGTGTGGCATTAATATGAAGTTATTTTGAGTTTGTTTTTTTTTTTAAGATAAGACGTGGGGAGTAATTTTAGGGAATGTGTTATGGATTAGATGTTTGCGTGTGTAGTTTGTAAGTATATGCATGCAATATTTGTAGTATTGTGTGGTGCGCGTGGGGTGGGGTATACATAAATAAACTATGATTGTGGAAAGATCGCTGAGAGTATTTGTGAGTTGTTTCTATGTGTCAAATATTGTTGAATGTATAACGTGTGTGAGAGATGCGTGTGGGTTAAGTATGAAGTACCATGTCTGAGTGTGGTAGTTGTGAAAGTTGAAATATGAAGGTATATTTCTTAAAGATTTTTTTAAGTGAGTGTGTGTTTGTGTGTGGTTTTGTGTGTATGAGTGTTGTGTGTGTATGTATGTGTGTGTGTGGTTATGTGTGTGTGTGTGAAGGGGGAGGGGGGATAGATTGTGAGGTTATTTCGGACATTCTGTAAGGGTTTGTCTTAGTGTTTGAACGGGTACTTACTATTTTCGACCACAACAGAATTGGGTGGTGGGGGGGAGTGGCGGTAAGGACATCAGTCCCTGACAATTAAATAAAGTATTTAATTGGAACACTTTGAACAGTGCTGTCCCTAGGCCCGGTGTCAACGCATCATACATTAGCCATCAATGCATAGCTTTTACCGTTTTTTTTTTAAATAAAAAAATATTAACAAAGATAAATCGAAGAAAAAAAATTAAAAGAAGTAAACAGATCTGAGCAAACAGCGTTTAAAAAAACAACTATGAAACTTAAATTAATTTTTTAATTGACACATCAAACTCAACCGTTAAAACATTTAATTTTCGTACTCTGCAAAGTTGAAAAACCGGTAAATGACTTCCTCAAAGCAATAAAGTTCTTCATCTCCACGCGCGACCATGAAAACTGCACTGCTCTAAGTTAGTTGGAGCATAACTCTTGATGAGTTTCCTTTGTGAATTGCTTCTCTTACCCCAATACCAAGGTTTACAGCTCATAAGAAACAAGTGTAGGCTTAGCAAGAGGCAGTGGAGAGATTCTATAGAAGTTACATTTTAAAACTTCAAATAACAACAAACTGTAGTCAGAGCTGGAGACCAAAAAATTACACGTATAAAAGAATAACAATGATTCTTAAGGGGCTTCGTAGATAGTGTTGACAAATACGTAAAGGAATGAGCCATGGATATTTGGTTTTAAATATACTTCTTTGAATTACACGCATGGCAGCTCAATGAGCTACATGACTACACAAATGGGGAGTGGGGCGACACCTTGGTTTTGTGACACAAATGGTCATTGAGTCACTTTGGTCTTGTGACACAAATGGTCATTGAGTCACTTTAGTCTTGTGACAGAAAAGGTCATTGAGACACTTTGGTCTTGTGACAGAAAATATTATTGAGACACTTTGGTATTGTGACAGAAGAGGTCATTGAGACACTTTGGTCTTGTGACAGAAAAGGTCATTGAGACACTTTGGTCTTGTAACAGAAAAGGTCATTCAGACACTTTGGTCTTGTGACAGAAAAGGTCATTGAGTCACTTTGGTCTTGTGACACAAAATGTCAGTGAGTCACCTTGGTCTTGTGACAGAAAAGGTCATTGAGACACTTTGGTCTTGTGACAGAAAAGTTCATTGAGACACTTTGGTCTTGTGACATAAATGGTCATTGAGACACTTTGGTCTTGTGACAGAAAAGGTCATTGAGTCACTTTGGTCTTGTGACACAAATGGTTATTGAGTCAACCTTGACTTTTGACACTAAGTCATTATGACACTTTATTCTGGCGATATTCCACCTGGCCCCGGCATTCTGTTATTGTAATTGACTTCTCAATATATGAAACTGACCCGAGAGAGCGCTGTCATTTTTAAAATCTTCCATTTAGTATCATCACGGTTTCAGACCATCTGTAAATTTACAGTAAGTAAAAAAATTGGGCCTATAAAGTCTTGTCAGTGGAAACTTATGAATATTTTTATTGAAATAAATACTGTACATGAAATATTTGAAGCTTGTATTACACATTCTCTTCACGTCGACGAGTAAACTGTTAGTATCATATACAGGAAAAATAACTCTTAAAGCTAATTAATCTACAATGGCCGAATGACATAAAAATGATAGTGTTACAAACTTTCTTTTATTGTTTGTTTAGTAAAATTCAATTTAATTCGATTCATAAGACATTTTATATTTCATTTAGTATTTTATCTCATATGCGGTACATTTTTGTCAGAGTGCATGTAAATAACGCTAAAAATCTGTCCTCTAAGTTTCAAGTTTCAATTAATTGTATTCTAGTTTTTATTGCCGCTGATAATAAATTAAATTGATCACATGGAAGCATTCAACATGTTTGGAAGAAATAAACAACTAAAAAAAATAATTTTAAAATCCGGCTACGTTTTAGTGCTGCGCGTTTTTAAAAAAACAACAACAAAATATATAAACGCATCTGAGTTTGGCACGCACTACAAAACTCTATCAGTGACATTGCTGCTTACAATCTAACAATTATTAACTAAGCGTTAAAAAAAAATCCTTAACTCAATAAACGGAAAAAATGACAAAAATGACGCACAATTTTGTTGTTGTTGTAATGAATTGTTGGTTGGTAAATGGTCAATGTGACCGACTATTAGGACAAAATTTCTCCCTCATCATTTTACAGTAACTTAAACAACATGCACAAATCAAACGTATGCAAACAAAAAAAAATTTGTAAGAAATGAAAAACTGTACAAAAAGTAGAGCAATTGCTTCCACACGAGTGCAAAGTTACAACTCATTAGCTGTCTGTGTCTGGACTGGGTATTAGTGGCTCAAATTGTTGTGGTTAACCCTAATAACGATGGTTGGCTAATGATGCCGTGGTATGTGTACTGGACGGGGAGGGGGGAACTGATGGGTGGGGGTGCACAATGAGCTACGGGCGTCCTGTGGTCACGTGTAACAATTTCTCCGACAGAATTACTGGTCCATGCCTGGGCTGAGTAGAAAGTGTGGCTATGCCCATATTTCCCGCTCACAGACCCCGTTCTCACGACAGTGAATGAACATTTACCAGTCAAGTACATAGAGAATATACACAATATTCGACATGCAAATGATTGCTTAAATATTTTTTGAAGTTTAAGAATGTAAACTTCCCTAATCATCGAGTGTGTGATGAGTTATTGTAGTCGTTGCCTACAGCTTATGAGCTGATTTCTCAGCATTTTTCCCCTTAAGCTACACGTAAACAACAATTAAGAGACGCAAGATGGCATGTTCTGTGACATGATACCCTGATATAAAAAAAAACATCCTTCAAAGTACTGTAGGAGGGGGCCGGCGAAGAGGTCGACCAAAGAAAAGTTGGTTTGACAAACATTAAGAAATGGACACGGATGAGGTTGAATGAATTACTGGCCGCCGCTCAAGATAGGCAAATGTAGAGTTCGTTGTCTGTTGATGTGTCCATGCGCTCCCCCCCCCCCCAACGACCGCAACGGTCAAGGGTCTGATGATGATGTTGACTTTGAAAGTTTAGGAAATATTTTCAAAATAAGCTTTACAATTACGCTGTAACAAGTAGGTCAAGTAGCTCGGTTCTGAGGCCTGACTCTGAATCCCAACTTGTTTATTGAGTTTCAGATCTATTGACTTTCAATTCGACTATATGTATTAACACTTGCTAATGAATAAATACGTCGTACACAGATGAGGTGCATTGCCTATAGGCAAAGATATTTCCAGCAGTCGTTCTCAAATTAATTGAAATAAACTGATACAAAATTCAAAGGCTCAAGACCAACATTGACATCCTGTTATCCTACATGTTTAATCGATTTAACAAGATAGATATTCAGTTCACGCCAAGAAAGGGGGGGGGGTGATGGTGGTTAGATTTGTAGACATTACGTCAGAGCAGATGTACTCTAACGTAAGGAAATATAAAGTTGAAGTGGGGATGTAGAGGAGTCTCATGTCAGGCCTCGGGTTGGTGGACAAGGGGGGGGGGGGCTCTCAAATATTGAGAGTTGGCAGTTTCGTTCTTACTCCAAAAGAAGGAGGGATCGGGTGAAAATAAGTGTCCCTCCCCGGTGCGGCGCTAACCCTACAGCCCTACCACTGAACAGCTTCCGCCAGGGGAAAACACGAATAAAACACATTCATCGGACATTAAACAAGAAAGCAATTTCGGGAAAGCCATTTCAAGTTTTAGATGTAATATATTGGTCAGTCATCAGTGGCGTACCCATGGTGAAACTGATGAAGGATGTGCCATGGGCTTTACGTTGGGTGCGGATGATTTATTGCCAGAAATTGGCATTGTTCTCTACAAGTGTTTCACTTAGTTAACGATAAAAAGGTACTGGTTTAACATTCGTTGAAATCCTTATTTATCGAAACTCTTGAACACCCATTTTTTAAAATTCTCCACACAGATTTATCACAAGAAATACTAATTTTTATTTTTAAATACAAATTTGTGTCCAAGAGAAGTTCATCTAGATTTCAAGTTAAATAGCATGTCAAGAAATAGATCGACATCAAATGGCAAACTTGTTTGTGAACATGGTGAACCTCTATTACAGAGCTGCACCAAACTCGCCAGTCACACATTGCTTCCAACGTCATTATGCATTAAGGTCTATGTATTTCAATTATATTAAATTTAAGGTCTACAGTCTACAGTGATTCAAATTGTGTTCCAGCCCTGAAATACATTGATTACATAAGATTATTAAAGAAACCCTCCAATTCTTTTCCACAATGACATCATTTTCTGTAAAACAAAAAGTAAACAATAAAAACTATAAGGTGATAGCCGGATATTGGGATTTCCGCCCCTATCCGGATTCACCAAAGGGATCATCCATAAATAACGTCATGCACCTAGGGGGGAGGGGGTTCCCCAAATTTGTGACGATGTGTGACAAGGTGGAGGCGGGAGTTTAAGAAATGTGACGTTACGTCAAAACACGCTACTTTAAATCAAAGTTCCACTAAAATATTCGATTTCTTACTATTTATGTAATGACGTTTTACATGGATTCACGCGTGTTACGATTTTAGAGTGCAGCCTTACATGAAATAAATACTAAAATGACAATAAAATGATTAGAAACATGCGCGTTTCAAATAGAAAATACAGCTTTTAGGGGTGGGGGGGNGGGCTAAATTTTTGTTTGTGACGAAGTGTGGCGAGAAAGGGCGGGGGGATAAAAATCAGTCAAAATTTCGTGACGTCATTCATGGACGGCCCCACATACATATGGCTGATCCGGATACGGATCCGGATATCAAATGAGATTTGATTAGCAAACTTAAAAATAAACATTCAGCTTGTGTCACGCTTTATGTCTTATTCAGTGTTATAATTTTAAAACTCTTTTCTATTGTGAATTTTACAATTATTCAAAATAATTTAATTAACAAATTAAGTTATATATTAAATTATAAGTATATATCAAAATAAACAAATTAACAAGCGTTTATCATGAAATCATTCAAATCCATTCAAAATATAGTAAAACAATCGATTTCAATACGAGAAAAAATATTAAGTTAAAAAGTTACAAGTTTGGATACTACTTCACTACATAATATAAAAAACCTAAAGTAACTAGCAGCATATTAAACTTAAATCATCTGGAAACAAAAACAGTTTTTATTTTGGCTCTAGATCATGACTTCTTGTAGGCTACATCTCACTACACACTCAGTACAACACAGTCCGCTTGGTGTACACCAAAAGTTTGTTGAACTTCGTTCAAGTTCGTTCATTCAATTCATCGTAAAATGTTGACCGTTGACGTTGACAAAATCACAGACTGTCATTGTAGATAGGAGTTACTCTCCCATCCATATGTTCGATAATAAATATTTTAATACACGGTATTAAATACTAATTAGAAATTAGTAAAGTACACCCCCTTAACTCTTACACTTCAATGTGGAGATATCCGAAATCCGGCTAATATTATGGCCAAACTATCCAGATCAAATGGCAAAAAAACTATACCCGGCCACCCCCTTAATAAATTTATTGTGAAGGTTCACTTTGCTTGTCGCTACTGACTGACCCACTCCCCAAAAAGCAAACGAAGATTTAAGTATAAGAGAAAGTGAGGAACGGTATAAAATTATGGTGAAAATGGTCGTGGGGCTCCAATGTTTTCCACGCTGCTATAAAAATGAATTTCAGTCGTCCGACGCAACCATCTCCACCCCACCCCAACCCCTAAACCCACCCTCGTTATCTGAAAGAGTGGAATTTTCTTGAGGAAGTGGGTGGCAAACATCTTGGCCCAGTCATAGCTACGCTAATGAAACGACTCTTTAAAAAAATTGCTACGTCATTTCTAAACAAAGTCATGTAAATTCGAAATTTATGATTCCTGGGAACATAAGTCCTGCTTCACTTTGATCGACTTCATCAATTATTTCATAGATCTTTTCAATTTGTGCAGAAAAAATGGCTCCGAGGGTGCGCCAGTCTTTCAGGTCCCATTTAAGTGTTATGAATTAAACGAAACGACTGCATTAAATATCGATCTACAATAAATGGGGGGGGGGGAAGGTGGGGGAATTACTTTCTAAAGCTGAAACTTAATTGACAATTAAAGAAATAATGATTTTTGGGTGGGGGCTGACGGCATACATTATTTATTGTTTAGGGGTGGGGGGAAAGAGTTAAGAAGATGCGCCTGGACCCTGCAACCGGTTAGTGTTGATGGAACAGATTGGCAACCGTTTCAAGCGGTAAGTGCTGAACTGACATGGATGCCAGCTCATCAGCTTATATTTTCTTATCTGACATGGAGTTTAATGGAGACGTTAATGGGCTGTGTGAAGGAGGCATTGGTGGGGAATTCATTTAACAGCTAGTATGGCTGGACTACGTGTTCTGTTTGTTTTTGTTGTGTGTGTTATTTATTTAAAACATTGCCGCCCTGTAAGTATTTGTGTAAGATCATCATACCCCTTCCCTTCATGCTTAATATGTGCTTACTTTATAGGTTCACTTTGCAATTGATCACTATTATCATTCTTAATAGATTGATGGGGGGGGGGGCGCAAATAAACAAAGGTGTGCTATACTTAAATTACTTCCAGTAAACTATTGGTATTTTTTTAAAAATAAAACACACACACACAAACACATTTTATCAAGTTACGCCATTGTGATACCAATTCAAACTGCATGAACAGAATCGATATTTGTTCTCCGCTGCATGTAAAGCGCTGTAACTGTAAGTCAATTAACACTGATTGCTTTCTATACTTTCATTGGCTTATGAAGACTAAGCTATTTATATCTGTGTCAAAAAAACGGTTCCTGATAATTTTTTTAATGAAAACTTTTATGATAAAAAAATGTTATTGGTATCATCGGTTTGCGTTTATCTGTAGAATTACTCGAAGCGGCTGTTTCCTTTAGGTTAAAAAAAAAAAAACGAAATGCAAATACAACAATTAATTTAACGGGCATGAGAAATTAACAATGGATAGAGAAAGTTGGAAATTAACAAACAAAAAAACAAAAATGTTAGCCGAAGCCAATTTGAGTTGACGCGGCACATCCTTCAGTGTATTCTTACATTTTAGCTATGGTGTATTCCTTCGCCCCGGAATGAACTATTTTAACGCCCCATTGAAGAGAATTGAACAAGAATAGCCTACATGAACATTTTGATTACTGCATACTTTTTATTTCAAAAATCATATTGTAAAAAAATTAATGTAATTTCTTTTCATCTTAAGGGCTTGTAGGCCTTGTTTCCTTTATGATCCTTCATGAAGCATCTTTAGATGAAACTGTTTACTACTTAAACCACTCCCCCTCTAAAAACAGATTAAAGGTCACATTTCTAAATCTTTCACGTTTCGCCACACCAACCCAACACTTGTTAATCCTAAGCCCCCTACCCCCAACAAAACGGATGGACGTTAAATAGGTAAGATACATCAAATGGATCATTCACAATTCCAAACTAATGAGCTGTCTTAAATAATTGTTGAGATAATATTTTTATAAGCCCAATGCTAGGAACAAAAACAAGTCAAAACAAAAACTAAAACAAACCTTTTTTTAAATACATCAACTTTTTATTTAAATGCAAAAAATAAAATTTTGAACATTACACGTTTTTGTCAAATATATCGTTTTTTTTTCAACCAGGAGGCCATTTCATTGCAATATTTGGCCATAGGCTACAAAATAAAATTGTTCATGGTTTGTGACACACACACAAAAGAAGTTGTGACATTTGAAAAAACTTTACATATTTGTAAGTGTTAGCCAACTGAGGAGGATTAACCATAGCATTTTGTTTATGGGATTGTTTTATCTTATCTTATCTTAGATATACAGAAGCTCCTTCTATGCAGAAGATAATTGCGTCCACAGACCATGAGAGATATCTGTTGGCAAGTGATGCAGCGGTCACAGGCCACGGCTATAGGGGTTCCATGCATTACCCCAGCCGCCTAACTATTGTCTAGTTAGGTGCCCATTCGGAGCTGGGTGACTCGGGGACTCCTCAGGCCCCGAGAACAAATCCTCACCTTCGTGTGGATTCGAACTCGTGACCATCGGTATGACAGTCGAGAGCGCTACCTCTCGACCACCACGTTTTGAAGGAATTTAACTTTGATTTTGACATTGTAAACCTTTAATTGTATTTTAAATAGAAGTATATTCTGGGCAACAAACCCTTTGAAAAGAAAAAAAAGCTGACAGATATAAAAAATAAAACTGCTCAGTTGGTCTCACTCCTACAATTTTTTAAAAATATATTCAAGGCATCAACAAAAATTCAGTGTTTCTTTAACACTTTCTTTAAAAAAAAAAATGAAAGGTAACATTAAATTATATATTGCTAAACTGAGTATTATTGTATTGTCCATGGAAGTATGAAAAAAATAAATATACAATGCTAATCAAGAATCAGCTAAGGCTAAAAAAAAATAATAATAATAATAACAATATATATATCATTGCAGTCAGGTAAACAACTAGGCTGCACACGTAGGCATCAGATATATCCTAATAACAATAGTATTTAAAAGATGTAGTATTCAACTATGTTACAAACCAGAAAGGGAAAAATTTCTTAAAGTGCCAAGAATTTTAAATGAAAGAAAACAATCTTTACCCCCTATAACATGAGATTAAAATAGACTTCTTTTTTAAATTTCCTTTCTTAAATCATTTTCATTACAATATTGCAACGTATTATGCTTTAAATTTTGCAAATCAAGATTTTTAACTGAACAGTATTAAAATTTCAACAACAAATTAAAAAAAAAGATATTAAAAAATTCAAAAGTTAACACTTTCAAACAAATCACCAAATTTATCAAGAGCTGAGGTCTGGTTCTAAACTTTAAAACAAAACAGTGAAAGTGTCAAACTCAAACTTATAATAATTATGCTTCAATTTAAAGAGTATTTTAAAAAAAACAACACTGGGAAGGTTACACATAAAGTACACAGAGAAGCAGTAATGGTAATTTTTTTTAAAACATCAAAACAAGCTCCATGAAAGATAAATTACAGTATATTTAATATACTAAACAGAACAAAAAATTTAATAGGGAATGGCGTCACATATTTTTGTTTAAATCAATTACAAAACCATTGAAAGACATTCAAGCAATTTTATTCCCTTTAAAAAGGAAAATCATTTAAACAAAACTCACTCTTCCTTTGATGAGCCATCACAGCACATCTCAACAGATTTCAGGCACAAAAAAAATTAATTTCATTTTTGCCAAATCCCACTGGGAACCAATGCTTTTCTGCCATTTGTAACATTTTACGATTTGTGCAAGCAGAAGTAATGGGGAATTTATCAATTTGATATGTTAATTGTGTAGGGAAGATTTAGGAGGGATCATCATATATAAAGATTACACTGAACTTAGTTGTCATTTCAGTTAGTACTAAATATAATGTCATTGTAAAGTTACAATTTCACTGTTGAATCTATTGATGTTTAAAATAAGAATCGCATCTTTTAAAATCAATTTTGAAATATTATGGTTGTATAATATTGAAAGTATTCGACCAATAAATACAAGATAAAGCGGTCCCTTTCTGCATGAACTAATGAAAAGGTCAAAATTTCTCCATAACATTTTTTGGCCACAATTAAAACCTAAAATGGACCTCAAGGAACTTGCTCATTACATAAAAATCTAACTTGGTACTAAGCAGGTATTTTTTTCAGCTACAGACCAATAGGCATTCAGTATAACTAAAAACTAGTTTGAAACGTTTTTAATTGCTGGTCTATTTATATTATATAAATATATCTTTGTAAGCAAATTAATTTTACATGGAAGACAAAATAAAACAAAAATTTGGTAGGGGTTTAAAAAAAAAAGACAATTTGGAAGTAACTCCTTATAAACTCTTGATCATCCACATATTTAAACACATAAAATGCACTTTTAAAATATATATATTTTTTCAATTTGATATACAATCTAATTCACTAATTTTTGTATTACTGTTATGATTCTGAACATTGATAGAACATGTGCATGACACTTAAGTGTTTAAAGTAGTTGAAACAGCATTATAAATAATGCATAATTTGCATATAAAAATAACAAGAGAAGGCAATTTATGATGGAGACTGCTAAAAAAAATTTATTATATAATTTCTATTTCAAAAAAATATGGCATATAATATATTTTTTTTAAAAATAAGTACAGAATTTTTTAATATTGTTTTTTTAAAATCATGACATGAAAGTTTCATAATGCCTTTCTAAATAATAAAGGCTTTTTTTTTTTTAAATTTCCCAAATCAGAAAAACCAAAGCCTCGTTTTAACAATTTATCACTATAGCTATAAGAGTAAACAGTAAAATATAAAAAAAATTAAGTGTTGCAAGCTATTTTGAGTGAAATACCAAATTCTATTAACTAAAATACTCTGTAGTATTTTTACATAATACTTGGTGAATAAACATGGATTCTAATATTTAACATACATGAAGATAGATCAAGAAACTTACAGAAATTGATAATTTATCGAGTCGGAATCTTCGACTCACGTAGACGATCATCTGATTTATATGTTTGTAATTAAGAAAGTAATAAATCTTTTTTTTAAAACAAAAACAAAACATGTTTCGTTAAAAAAAATATTTTAAGAAAAAGTATGTGATAATGTATAGCAATAATAAATATATAAAACGGTAGGGACACTAGAAAAAGATATAAAGAAACAGCAACAGAGAAAGCAGAGAGTTAAGAGAAATAGAGGGCAGAGAGGAAGATAGAGAGAGGCAGGAGGTGGAATAATCATTTTAGGGCATCAATAGAGACACTTAATTCTATATTAATTTTGATCTGTTAAGCAAATACATTTTAAAAAAAAAAATAATCTTGTCATTTAAATATCAAATTAAAAAAATAGCAATATACATTAAGTCATTTTTTAAAAAATCAATATATTTCAGGAAGCTATAATAATACATTGACAACACGCTAAAACATTTATTATATATTAACTTTTAGCTTTGTAAGTTAAGATACATAATCTTGCTTTTCTTTTTATTTGCATAAATCATGTCAATAATAATGATAAATGATTAGTATATAAACACTGCTACAGATACATAATTAGATAAATATATATTTATTTATATATATTTTTTAAAATATATATTTGAATGTAAGAAGAGAATTGGATGAGTTTAAAGAAGAAAAAAAGAGAATGTTGAGAGAGAGTCAATGTTGACAATGATAGAGAGAATATGAGAGTTGTGAACTTTGAATTGGTAGGTTGAATCATTTCATAATTTGAATCAATTATTTCTGTTTCTTTGAGTCGGGGGGGGGGGGGGGGAGGGGGGGGGACTATGTACAAGTTTGAAATAAATATTTTTCATAAGACATACTTCAAGCAGGATAGATTTTCTGTAGAGAATAAATTGACATTTGAATAGATGAAATACAACAGTATAATTAGACCTTTGGGCAATAAGAAAAATGTCTTGATCCCTTAAACAAGTGTTGCTTACGTTCTGTTTTGTTTTTTTGGAAAAAGAGTCTTTATAAACCATTTATTCACAAGCTTTTTCAAAAGCAAAATAAATAAAACATTTTGTAACTTCTTTCCAATTGATCATTAACCGAAAACTGGGAAGAAGAAACAACTGATCATATTTTCTTTTTTTAAATGAGCAAAATTACTTGATAGTTAAAATATAATCTCTCATCTTTAAAGACATACTAAAAAAATATAATAACTTTATGAAAAATAAAATTTTGCATAATAGACTTTGATTTATAGATTAATAAATTTGTGGTATCTTCTCAGCTGGAGTTGACTGAGCATGTGTAATTGGAATGAAACAGTAAGAAAAAAAAAGAAATTACATCGATTCAATCAAAACAAACTTGGGCATTTGATAAAATATGAATTTTTGTTGTTTTTTCTTTTGATGAAAAAGATAAATTAATTTTAGAACTATAAACAATGGATATTTTTATTAATGCAGTGAATGATTTTGAGACCAAAGTAAATAAGATATAAGGATATTAGAAATAAATGTTGAAAAAAATGTATTTTGTTTTTTTTAAAACAATTCAAATTTATAAATTTTAATAAATATCTTGTAGTATTTGATAAATATAAAATTCGACAAACTATTCTAATTAGGACATTAGGACTAAAGAATTTGATTATATGTTGATTAAAATTCTCATACTTGTATGTAAATATAAATATATATTTATATACTCATTCAGCTACTCTATATCAGTCATTCATATATATATTTTCTTTGTAGACATTAATGAAAGTTTTCTGTTTTTTAAAAAAAGCTCATATTTCCAACTTTCTTGACCTTCTTCCTTGTCATATCGATGTAGTCATTTGATGAGATTCATTGCCAATGATTTTTATTTAAAGTTGACGTTTTTCAACTTGTATGAATGGCAAAAAAAAATAATAATAATTTTTAAAAAATACAAGGCATTATTTGATAATAACAAATAAAAGGAATTAGTAAGTACTTGTTTTAGGCTGATCTTGCTTTGCAAATTTCATGAGCTCTTTTCAACACATGAAAACATTTGAAAATTATAGCATTTGTCAAAATAACCAACACTGCAAAAACTTCAAAGGTCATTCAGAATAAAACTGCATTTAAATTTTTGTTTAAAGAAACCTTTTTAACAAAAAATTAAAACTTTTTTTAATGCTAACCTCAGGAGAAATTTTAACACACAAAATACTTTTTAAAAAAATATATTAAAATTCTAAAACCTTCCAGATTCTATCAAATTTTCCATGTTTAAATTATTTTTTTCATGTTAATTTTGGTATGGTTGTTACATGTGCCAATGCAATGAACAAGATGTTTTCAATCTTTCAACCTGGTGTCACACTTCCCATTTACATATTCCTGAAACCTTATCCAGATGCCAAGCATCTAAGATATTTCATTATTGAAGTTTTCATCAACAAAAAGTGCAAAAAACAAATTGTCCTTTTTTAAAGACAAATATTTGATATAAAACAACTTCACAAACAAAGAACAAAAAAGTTCTTTTTAAAATTTTTAAAACATCCTGACAACAAAAATAAAAATAAATAAATCCTTAATTTTGGATTTCATAGCTGGATTTTCTTCTTTAAAAAAAAAAAAAATAAAATAAAAAAAAATATGCTAAATGTCTTTTAGCCAGAAATTGTAACAGAAATAATGCATACTTCTAATCATTATCAAAATATTGATAAAATAGGCAGCCTATTTAGTCTATGTACATCAACTATATATATATATATGTATATATAATAATATTGGATATATACAATGTAACAATACTGGAAGCTAGGATTGGTTTCAAGAATTTATTTAATATCTATTAACTATAACTTTAACCTTTATTCACAGAATCTAGGTTTTAAATTTAAAATACTTTTGTTAAATAATTTTTCAGATATATTCTAAAGTTAGTCTCATGATAAAGGAATAATCTGTGAGGATCTAAAAATATTATAAAGATTTCTATTTCCTTGTTCAAACTTGCTCAAAACAGACACATTCAACACCTGTATAAACTTTTTAAACTGTTTTTAAAATTAAAAATCATAGACGCTTGAAATACTTTGAGAAAATAGATAGAAATACTTCAATAAAAATGTTAACCTCCTACAGCCTAATAATATATGGTCATTTAAAAAAATAAATAACTCCCATAACAATTTTGCAGACTGCTCAAGCCCTGATGCGGAGGACATCTGCAGCAGGATCTTTGCAGACTGGGCATTTCCTGTCAATGTCTATTGGCTTGTTGACAATGCCTTCAGCACATTCCATGCAGAAAAGGTTATGACCACAGGGCACTAAAGCTGCCACAACTTCTGCTTCCTCGCAAATTTTGCACAATCTCGGTATGGGAGAACCTTGAGATCCAGACGCCTCACTCAGAGAACAACTCTTGCTCGTTGGGCTGGAGTTACCACTGGGAAAACCATTCAACTGTCCGGAGAAAAGCCCGGAATCTCCCAGTGCGTTTTGGAAGGCTCCTAAGGAACCGCAGTTGAGGTGGCCAGGGAACCCCCCCCTGTCTTCGTACGGTCCGCTTTTGAGCCCATTGATGCCTTCATTGCTGCTCATCAGGCTCATACTCAGGCTGGAAGTGACGTTACTGCTGGACTGGAATAAGTTGCCAAGCACCAAGCTACCCTTCGTGGAGGTTGTCGAGGCTGTTGACAAGAAATTCGGGAAAGCATCCGGCGTATCGTTCATACTTCTCATGGATGGGCTGCTCAGTGAGCCCGCAAACGGGTTGCACAGGTTATAGCTGGAAAAGGGGCTGTCGTTTAGGTAATCTTGAGGAGGTGAAATGCTGGCAGAGCTGTTGGAAGATGACGGGATACTACCCAGGGACATGCTGTACTGAAAATTGTTGCCACTTCTTAGAGAGTTTGCAATGTTGTTAGACCCGGAACTTCCTGAAATACCTGTACCCGGCATGGGTGAGTAATCTGATGTGGCATTGCTCCATGTGGTGATTGCAGTGCTCTGAGGTTGCTGATCAATCAAGCTGCTGTATCCACGCCAGTTGTAGTTTCCATTCGTTGGTGGGCTCACGGATGAAAATGAAAAGCCGTTTCCGTTTGAGGAGTTTCCATTAGATACATTCCCTTTGCTGCTAAAGTTGCTGTTGATTGACATGGTGCTGGAGCCGTTTCCGTTCTGGAGTAGTGCGTCATTGCTGTAATAAGAATAGTCGTTACCGTTTTGTTTCAGATCATCATTCCAGTTGGCCGGCAGGTTGGTCGTATCCTGAAGGCGACAGTGCCGGGTGCGGGTTTCGATGTGACGCAGTATCATCATTTTAGCTCTCTCCACGTTCTCGGGCTGTCCCCTGATCTCAAAGATCGGCGCCTTGTCCCGGTTGGGCGTCACGATGAAGGTGTCCGTGTCCTGCTGAATGGCCTTGATGGTTTGTCCTTTGAGCCCCACGACCAGGCCTACAACCCTGTAAGGCACGGTGACCTGTATCATGACGTCGCCTTCGCGGCTCACCGGTTTGGAGGCGTCGAGGCCACCAGCGGCTTTGTGGTGGTTGCGGGAGGCACGAATGTGAGTGAAGTGCTCGGCGGCACTCTGTATCTCGTCAATCACATGCAGCACTGCTTCTTCCTTGCCTGTGACCACGAACACTGGAGACTGGGTGCGCATGGGTGTCTTGATGTACGTGTTGGTCCTGGCCCTTAAATCTTTGATCTTGCATCCTGAAATGAAACAATAGGTTGATCCCTGTCAATTTGGTAACACGCATTGATATATAATAATAATTTAATTTTTTTTAAAAATCAAATCACATGAGAAAAGATTATCTTTCTAGTTTCTGAATACTAGACGCAAATACAGTTTCCAACAGTACCCTTCAAATACACATGGGAAGAGGAATAATGTTGAGATCATCAAATAGGTTTGTCGAACTAGAACGCGGGCAATGCTAACTTCAAGCCAGTTCATATTGTTTCCCAGACACTAAGCTAACCTACTGGTGTGAACCCCACTCCACTTATTCACTAACCTCATGTCTCCCAATTCCACTATATGCAAACTGAAAATTGACAAAACCATGTTCCTCAACAAATATGCAATTTTCCTTACATCCTATACGAGAATTTCCGCTCCTAATCACCCCTACGGCAGACAACAGCCCTCCAGACCCATGCTTTTTCAACAAGTCTCGACAAATTTCCTCCTTTTATAAATATGTGCATATTAACGAGAAGATTTGGCTTCTTTTCTTTTCTTTCTTTTTTTTTTTAACACAATGAAGACGGAGATCGATAAAAATTATGCGTTGTATAATTGGCCATGCGCAAGCATATCTTTAAAAGTGGGCTTTAAATTTTCATGATTTGACCTGGAGTTATGTCGTTAAGTATTGGCGTGGGTCATAAATGATGAATAAAAATGTTGGTTACAGGTGGTTTGTCATATTTTCCTAAACGTGACCATACCGATGAAGGTTTTGACTTTTTCTCTTATAACCATTATGGTGTATTCCCTCTACCCGCATTAATTTTACGAGTTGCGTTAAGAATTTAAGCGCCTTTGGGAAACTTGGGTCCCTCGCTGTCACAATAAAACAGTTGGTAAACACGTTGTGAGTGAACAGCATCAGTCATTCATTCGGTTACGCCCTCCCTCGTGGGAATCTAATGACCCAATTTCCTTAAGTCATCCTTTTTGACCGACAACCCGTAGACGAAAATTTCAAGCGCACATGCGAACGAGATGAAATCCCTTCAACACTACACCTCACTAATTTTTTCTTGGGGGAATAGAAATCGTATTAGTAATTAGTAGTAGCAAAAATAGTAACAGTAATAGAATTACAATTTTAGCTCGACACTTTTCAAGAGTGTGGCGTAACGTTAAATGTACTCAACAGCTTAATGTGTTTAATTGTGTTTATGTGAGTGATAGACAACATCCTTGTGAGTTGCGCTAAGTGACTAATCAAATCAAGTTCTATCCCCCCCAACCATCCCCATCACAAGTATATATACATATACAACTTCCACTGCACCTCGAGTAAATATTTGCACGTTATCAACTAGCTAAATGACGTAATCAGCCAGCCAAATGAAGGCCGACACGTGCAGATAGCGGGGATATTATAAAAATTGAACTATCTCGTTTAAGTCTGATCTAATGCGTCACTCGTCTTTACATTGGTTAGTGGGGGTGGGGCTGGAGGGAGAGAGAAAGATAGAGAGAGAGAACGAGAAATTGAGAGAGAGAGAGAGAGAGAGAGAGATGTACAGTTCTAGTCGCAGTAATGTAATATACAATCGATAACGCATTTAAAATTAATTGAAATGCAGTTCTCGAAAATCCGAATGTATCCATTTTGGTTTACTCCCACCCCACCCCAACTCCATACAAATCCTTCCATGGCAGCGAAATATTAAAGCGGTTAAAACTTAACACTTCGATCATTTACTAAAATTTAGACTTCGGTTGAGTGTATGGGAGGGGATGGGGAATCCTGTACATTTTTCAACGTTGCGGGTCATGCAGGTACTCACTATGTGTTAATTTTTTAAATTTTTTTTTTTTTAAACTATAAACTCCAAGTGAGTTAAGATTAACGTTGGTCACAATCGTCAGCTCACGTGTCAGTATTAGACTTGTATCAATAAATAGTGGTGGTGATTATCTCGCACCACCCTGCGCACTGCCTCATGTGTCAGTACTAAACTTGTATCAATAAATAGTGGTGGTGATTATCTCGCACCACCCTGCTCACAGCCTCATGTTGTAGACCCAATAAACATAATACTATGGCATTCCACTCCCGGTCTAATCAGCATTAAATATAATACACGCACACACACACACACGTCAACCCTGGAAACGTTTGTTGAGTTATTAGGTTGAGTACTAGGCCTAAAATAGCAACTCATGTTCCATTGCAAACGGGTGCACGAGTCGGCCCTACACGTGCGTACTTGGAACGTTTCTGCGTGATGCGGCCCCCTCTCCTAAACTTCGGTGCGGGCCGGAAACCGGGGGGGAGGAGAGGAGGTGGTTCTCTCTTGGACTGGATGTCGTTTATACAGCCGCTGCACTTAATAACAGTGGATGGAATGCGAACTGTAATCAGATATTCCGCTAGGAGACAAAGGTATGTTATTACCCTACAAACACAGAAGCACGCAACTGAGGGTGGGCAGGGGCACACCCCCCTTCACCCACCCCCGAGCAAACGCACAAGAAAACCCGGCGCAGACTAAACACCTGTGGTTTGTTATTATTGGGGTTTAATGTTGCACGACGGGATGAGAGCTTTAAAAAAAAATAAAACAAGTTGGCGGTGTAATTAAAATAATGTTAGAGACGCAAATGATACCGGGGAATGAAATATGATCAACTTTCAAAAGACGTGTGTGAAAAAATATTTTTGGCAAAAATATAAGGATGAACACGAACGGTGCGCTAGCATAGTCAAGAACTATTTTCTTAATTTGTTATTTTCCGTCAAATTAGTCTAGAATTCTTTCTCTAATTTGTAAAATCTATAGATACCAATAGAGGAAACGCGAAATTATCTCCACCCGATCCGCAGCGGGATGAAAGCCGTCGCCATCGACTCCACGTGGATACAACAAATTATTCGGTATGGATGCCAGGTTTAATCCAGATCCATTAATACTAGAAGAGACGATGTCCAAGTAGCTGAATTCAATACCATAAATATGCATAACTGAACATAGCAAAGCCTATCGGTATATGTATCAATGACTTTTTGTTATTTAATTTTATTATCTTTGACACTACCTTGGCATGTCTGATGTCGTTAGACTCATTGTGTTAGCCATTTTAGACGCTTATATATAACGACATGATGTATTGTTCCGCGTGTAACAAAAATTGTCCCTAGAGTCTATATCAATAAGTTAAAAGTACAAAGGACTGAAATTGTTCTGTATATAACAAAGTTTTTCCCTTGTCCACTAGAAACACTGCTACATGCACGACAGACACACCACCTACCCATTCTGTGCTAACAATAAATGTTTTTTTTTCCCTTTTCCCCTCGAAACACTGCTGCATACACGACAGACACACTACCACCCATTCTGTGACGGACCAAGTTTGACTAAACCCTGAACTTAGGAAATGTCTGTAGTCGTACAATTGAAATTTTCAGCGAAAAGAACAGTGTGGTTCGATCACATGGTTTATGTTCTACTGTTAAATAAATGATTACGTTTTCAAATTCAAAATCTGATCGTCTTTAAAAATAACTAAATAATCAATGCAATGATCTACAAGTAGGCGAATTTATCCTGGAAAATGAAATAAGTAGCGTGCTTAATAAAATTCCCTATATTCTAACTGCGCTAATGAAACTGTTCATACTCGGGATCTAAGGGCTTTCGGTTCGAATATATAATTTAGTAGAGAACATAAGTCTACTTTGAGCCTTGTGAATTTATAACATTGTGCGGTGATAATGATGAGAGTTGTTGAATTCATAGGGCGTGGGGAATAGTGAGTGAGTGTGTATCAGTGTATAAGACTGGGACTTTTATAGAGAGCGTCACATGAAATTGAAGATGCATTTTTACAAGTTGTTTTAGAACAGTGCTTCTCAAACTTTTCAGTGTGGCGGAACGGGAAGAACTATTTTCACTGTACTGACGTGAAAGAAAATATTTACTTTATTTTATGCGTTTCTTTTTATATGATTAACAATAATTGTCACATTCTATTGGGTTAGTATTAATGGTTGAAAAAAAGGGTTTATAATTATCTTTTTCTGTCGTTTCTTGATAAGTTCTGCGAACCGGCAGGGGATGGACCACGGACCGGCAGCGTTCCGCGGACCACCACTTTGAGAAGCACTGTTTAAGAGAATCGCCTTCGCCAATGTTTGGGGGCTATGCCTTATTTCAAATATTGGAGAGCCAATTTTACAAGGATCTAGAATTAAAGTTTGTTTTAATCCTTGAATCAAATAGACAATTTACAAATAATATTAACCTTACATTGTAGCACAACTTTCGGGGGGGGGGGGGGGCGGGGACCAAAAAAGAANGCTCATTAAAAAAATGCTCCAACCAAAATCACTTAAGTTTTTTGACTATTTGAAATAGTTTGATTTTTTTTCTTTCCACCATTGAACTTTTCATGATTCTCGTAAATTTGCGGCTGCAGTGATAAGGAGATTTGACAAGTTTTACCGTAACCATAAATGAATTATAATTGATAAAACATGCTTTATCACTCATATATCTGGATATCAAATGCAATAAAACTGTTTCTTTTTACACGCTGTCGGTAACATTAGCTTGTTAATTTATTGACCTGTTCGAAAACTAGAATAAACGACCTGTATATATTTCAAAGCGAAACGTTTTTAGGTGGGGGGTTTTTTCCTCTACAGCCTACAGGCAAATATGGCGATTGTGGATATAAAATTCCGATATTAGCTAGTTATAATACATGGCAAGGGGTTAAAGTAGTTCAGAAGGAAGCAAATAGTAACCTCAACTATTCTAACATGCGGGTACATTTTTTTAAAAAATCATCAGATACCGCAGAAGCTGTTTAAAAAAATAATTAAAAAATCAACCATAATATAATTATATTTAACTTTATGACGGGATTTCCTCATGATAATCAGCATAACGCAGTTTTAATAAACGTTACACAATTACTTTTTCATTGCAGTCGAATGCGGGCGGGGGTGGGGAGTGGTTGGGCATTAATAGCAGGAGATGAATAAGGGCGGTATCGCGACTTTTCATTGCCGCTGCTCTGTCTACTTTGGGGCCAGTCATCAGTGAGCTTAGGCGAGAGGCTTAACACGGATGTACGTACGTCACCGTTTGCTTACAGCTTTACCAGGGACTGTTAGGAGCAACTAATTACGCAAACACATAGGAGCCGAATTGAGTAGTCGCGAGTGACTTTCTATTTGCGGACTCATCACGACGTTTTTTTTTTTTTATCTCAGCTAATGCACAAGCCCTCCTGGCCAGGCAGCTGGAAATCTGCTCGATGACATGTATAGACACTACAGAGTAGATGACCTCAGTGAACACTCGGCAGCGTACTATTTACAAGGTTTCTCAAACTTTCGCAGGCGGATAACCCGATGCGTTTAAAGATACGTCTCCCCCCCTTCCTCTCTTGTCATATACTGAAACAAAAATTAACGTACAATCGTTGAAACATCATTGGATGTCAAGGTGACAATTGAGAAATTGTCATGGTGACAATTGAGAAATTACTCTTTAGGCTTTTTCTTTTTTTAAATATTTGAGATCCGTTGGTGGCTAGTCACTGTTGCAAATTATTTTAAGTTACGGGCATTAAATCATAGAATATACTATTTCCTGGTTTCTCTTCAAGTTTCAATCACATCAAAACGCACCACTAGACGAGGCTTTATCGATTGCAATAATGTTGTTTTTAACCAACGTTTCTGGATCGGCTAAAAGTGTTCTTTCTTTCGGCCTATTTTTTTTAAACCTACGTTGAAATAGCATGTTCAAATTTCCACACAATAAAAAATGTTGAGGCCTGAAGCAAAGAATCAATTTAAATTTAGCTGTCCTCACGAATCCTTCAACATCTTGTAAGTCTAATCAGTGTTCTGATTTTTCAACTCAGACACTCAATGAAGAACAATATAAAAAGTTAACGGAGGTAATACAAATAATGAAATGCATCATACGTTGTTGACCAGTATGTCGTAAAATGCGACCACATAGCGAGAATGATATTGACAGTAGCAGATGACTAGAAATGGTGTCACACAGATCTAAATCAGAACTATTTTTTTTTTTGGTCTTCAGCGTCATCTTTTTTAAATCCCTTATATTAATTTCACCGTCGGCTCTTCGTCCGTCCGACGGAAATACAAAAGTATAAAATGACCCACTTACAGTCATGCTATCGAGCTGAAATTTTGCATATAGACTTGTGTCACCTAAAAATGCATTGTGTCAAAATTTCAGATCGATCGAATATACCGTAATTAAATTATTGAACTTTTAGTTTATTTCTATATAAATGTATGGTAGCCGTCTGATGACATCCACGTGTTTGCTGGAGTTCAGTCCAACCATCGGTGACCACACACCAACCGCCACCCGTCCCCGTTTTACAGAATTTGGGCGTTCAGTTAGTAAATGTTTGAACATCATCAAAACTTTTTAGATCTTTCTCACAAATAAAGTATTTATAATTTTTTTTTTAAACTTTGATTTTACTGGTTGTTTTTATTTTCTTTCTGTTTCCCCCCTTAACTGCATCAGAAGTAAGTGTACATGGTTACGGGTTAGAAGGAATAGGGTCTCAATTTTGGGATGACACAATTAACCGGAAGTTAACTTCTAAATACGACAAGATCATACAAATCTCCAAATGTACGATTTTCAAAGTGTTCTTTTTTTTTTTTAAATAACCAACTGTTGACACCCATTTGTCCCCCCTTGAATGTGAGATCGGTTAAGTTTTTGTTCAGTTGTCCCAACATCTTGTGACAGACTTAAAGCACCGAGGAAAATTATTCTCCCGCCAATTAGCCTATCTTGACAATACTTACACGGGGTTTATAGTTAGTATTCTCTTTGAGTTTGAGGACCACTTGGCGTGTCCACAAACGTTAAAATCGACTAAATAATGAGTTTTAAAAAGTAATTTTAAAGATACAATTTTCCAGGGAGAGCAAAACGATAAAGGGGGAAGAGAGAATATATATTTATATATATTTAATCGTGCTATAATACTAATTATAACAGTATCAAGTTGACAATGTGAAAATTATACTATTTTCTTCATCACACTTTAAACAAATACAGAAGTAAATAAATTTAGTTAAGGGCTACCTAACGTATAAAAATTCATTAAAAAGACGAAAGAAACATGCCATTTGTTCCCAAAGCATAAAGCCATTTTCACAATGGCACGCCTGTTTCCGAAACTGACACCATCATTGTTGCCAGGCGTGTATCGGTTCCTACTCTCGTGGCTTAATTGTGTAATTATTAATTATATATTAGAAAATTTGAAAACAGTGTCTGAACGTTTGTCAAGATTGTAATGAACTGCAAATAGCTCATGTTCATTGGAGACGGAAACGGTGAAGGTACAGGAGAATTAAAATAACAGCTTTGTGGAGGCGAATGGCATACATTTTAAACTACACTTTCAAGATAACGAAAATCTAACTCATTTTAACATTTACTTCTTCAAAGCAACCTACAAATGTTATGAATCTCCGGCGATATAAACAATACTGGATGTTAACTGAGGTGGAGTGTGTGTTTTGTGTGAGGGGAGGCGTGTACGTGTGTGTGGGAAGGGTGGGTGGGGGTCGTTGAACTGCCACAAATGCTGTTGTAACAGCACTCAATAGTTCTCGAGTGTCGTACAATGATGCATGCTTTCTTGTTGTAATTAAGTTGGAATGGGACCGGTGAGCTGGCCCAGTAATGACCGCAATACGAGGAGCGGTACAAACTCAAGAACACAATCTCAGGCACTTGGTGCTGCAGACGTGAACAATTACCGCCACAGGTCTATTCAAGAACATTTTTAATACAAGCACATTTTTAATACAAGGTATTTGTTGTATTCTGAGCAAAAATGTGCAGGCAATCACCAATGGTTAGACTGATTACAATCACCAATGGTTAGACTGATTACAATCACGAATGGTTAGACTGATTAAAATCACCAATGGTTAGACTGATTACAATCACCAATGGTTAGACTGATTACAATCACCAATGGTTAGACTGATTACAATCACCAATGATTAGACTGATTACAATCACCAATGGTTAGACTGATTACAATCACCAATGGTTAGACTGGCTAAATCACCAATCCAAGAACTTATTGCTATTTCCAATCAAAGGACTTATTACAATCAGAAATCTTAGGACTGGAGTTATATTCGGAGAGTGTCTGTCTTCCACCGGTTGGCGATAGGGAATAAGGGAGTCGTTTTGAAATAGCTTACTCGTGTCATCGTGTTATTCTTTATTTGAACTTTAGGCGAGGGGAATTCAAATAAAGAGTCAATAAATCCCTGAAGCCGATCACACATTGACGTAGCAGAGTGTTCGCTTCGAATCCATCCTCGTGAATTATAGATTGACGAGCATGCAGGCAGTCGCAACCAAACAGCAACAGCTCATTTCGACTCGGTGACAGTTATCAACGGCTGTCGGGATTGAGAAGCATATCGGTGACAACAATTTGTGTTGTGATGAATGACATTTCTCCATCTCACACGAGGCCAGCCGTCAAGCTAAACAAAGCCACACGGGTACACATGCAAGGGGCACGGGCTCATTCACGTGCGACGTTATATGACAAGAGGGAATGTGAAGAGGAGGAGCATGTTTTGAATTTCTCCAATATCATCATCATCATCATCATTATCAACCCTTCTCGTGGCGAGTGTTGATTTTTTTTTTTTTGGTTAGAAGTCTCGACACAATGGTTACATGCGATGCAATGTTCCTGGCTATCGATCGCGGAAACCTTGGCAAATCCTGTTAATGCTATTTCTCTTCTCTTTTTCTTTTTACGTTTTCAAAAAAAAAAAAAAAAATTAAAAATAAACACTGAGGTAACGTAAAGAGGGCAAAAAAAAAAGACAAAACGAGGAAACCATGTAAATGTGCCGTTTGAAAACAGGTGATCAGAAGGTCGGTCCGGCCCGAGGGCTAATTTATTTTTTTTTCAAGGAAAAAAAAAGGGGGGGGGTGTGAACTTACGATGGGTTACAAAGTGAACATCGAGATACCGGTTCCAAAGTAAGTTTTAATGTTGAGGGAAGGAGGAGAGAGGAGGGAAGGAGGAGAGAGGAGGAGAGAGGAGGGAGGAGGACAAGGCTTAACGTTATTAAAAATACTCGGACAATGTGAGAACTATTTGGAATGAGCTGTCGACGGAGGAATTTGTGTGGTGGGAGGGAGGATAATTATACATGAGGACCTCTTACAGATGTCAGAAGTTGTGGGGGTTGTCTTCAAATCCAGAGAGAATTATATTAGTAGTTGAGACAAACTGTGTTTGTTACCGAGTTCACGATCATAAAGAAATAACAGAGCCAAAACGATGCGAATGTTTTTAATGAGTGAAGAATCACGCCAGCAGGTAGACAATAATGCAGGGCAAACTTTTGGTGTTAATATGTGGTCGTACTGGGGGCGTTCTCTCTCTCGGCCAGCTCACTGTGTCAAGCAAGGGAGGGGGGAAACGTGATTAGAATTAGAGTTTAGTATAATTGACTATAGAGGTAATTCGTTGATGACTCGTTTTATTTACCTCCCCTCGCGGAGACAGGGCAAAAAAGGGGAGGCGTCTCATTAGCAGGATTACACTAATATTTAACAGGGCTTTGACTGCACCCAGTAATTTTAGCCCAAGTCATGTTTTCCTGCGGCAACATTCTCGCCACAATACAGCAGGGGTAATTGTGGACACGAGATGGGATTAGGAGTGGGGGAGGGGAGAGAGGGAGAGAGAGAGAGAGAGAGAGAGAGAGAATCCACTTCGTGAAGGGGAGGGCAACACAAACATCAAGTCAAGTGCTATATTTAGATCTTCCGGCTTAGAGAATGCAATAAAAAAAATTGAGGAGCTGGGGCGGGGGGGAAGAGGTGGGGAGGGAGTATTTTTTTTTCCATTATGTGGGTGAGCAGATTGTTCAAAAGCTTTTGCCTTGAACTTCAAAAACCATATTTTCGCATGGCAGTAGTTCGCCGTTCACGTGCAGAGTGATCTCGTGCCAACATTCCAGACGTCTTCCAGGCAGAAATGCGAGAGAGTTATTAGAGAGTATAGCCCAGATAAAAGTACCCATTCCGAGTCTAACCGGGGTATTTGCTACGCAGGTGAGGTGTACTTTTTTTTTTTTAAAGATATGCGAGAACTAGCGAGAAATAGTTATCATTCCAACTCCACCTCCTTTCGCCTACATGATCGTTTTAAGCCCACGAGCCATCCTCTAGTTTTGGAATACAATAAAATCCTGGGTAGTAAATCCCGCACACCTTGACTAAAATTTAGTTTAGCGTTAAATGGGACTTTTTTTTTTAAATAAAAAAAAATTATCAACCGACAGCGCAATCTTAAAATCTTGTAATTCGTTTCGAAGTAACACTTCTACGAACGAGAGGTAGCTGCCGCTTACAATAACAAATGTCAGCCATTTGTTACGTTGTAAGGTTGCATCCGCCCATCTGCTTATAAATAGTTGTTTGTTTTTTTTTTATGTTTGGAGAATGGAATAAACAGCCTGATTAATGATGAAAACTTGAATGACATTTGCGTGAATGAATTCGTATGAAAGAAGCACTTTCATTACCTAACTACTGCATAAATACTCTGTTTTAGGGATTGTTCAACGCACACTACTTATTTTCTTAGAGTTAAAGAAATGCTTTATGTTATTGTCCTTTTAACGCTTCATTCAAAAGAAAACAGAAAGATTGTGGTTTAATTTACTTTCTTAATTTACCCCCCCCCCCCTCATTTATCTCCTATCCACTTGATGTACGAATCTTTCAAAACAATTCAAGAGGTTGTTAAGGACGGTTGGGATGGGAGAAAAGGATTGGGCGGTCAATTGGGGGGGGGGGCGAGCCATTCGGACCTTCTCTACCAATGATTATTTATTAAAAAAAACCCAGCTACCTGGAAACGCAGACAAACTGTTCACATCCTCCTCCTTCCCCCCGAGTCCGAGATAAGGCTTTTATCAAATGTCCCTATCACGTGCGACATTCTATACGAGCCGTGTTGAAAACCCAAAGTGGGAGGGTTGGTGAGGTGAGGGGGGAGGGAGAGAGGGGGAGGAGGAGGATGATGAGGTTGGAGAAACGGCGCAAACGTACAGTGGGAGTCTGGGACATTGATAGGGGAGCAATGAGAGGGTTGCCAGGACGGACATCACACGGCAGACCAGCAGGAGGCGGAAGACGCTAACATTTCTAGATGTCAGAAAACTTGAAACGCGTGCGACGTAAGGGGTTGCGGGGCAAGGGGAAGGGGGGGTTAAGGGCATAACGCGGGCCCCGGGGGAGGAGGGGAGGGGTCGGGTGTATTTGCTCAAAGATAGCATCGTAAGCCGAACAAGGTTCCTTTGTGAGTAAATTACTATCAAGATGCATGTTGCACGGGAGAATAAAGGAGGGTGTCTAGTGTTTTTTTTTTGCTGCCACAAAGAGAACCACTTGTTTCCGTGATGTGTGTCGGATACTACCGGAGACACACGAGTAAACGTAGCCTCGTCGTGTGTTAAGGGTGGGGGGGGGGCGTTTTAATGAAAGGCCACACACAATGAGGTAACGCCGAGGGCTTTAGAGCATTTTTCACAACAGAAAAGCCATTTAATACCTTATCAAAATAAAGGGCCTGTTTTCTTCAAAAGGCTTTCATATCTTTGTCATGTGGATATCCTTGTAAGTTTTTTTTGTGTGAATATCTTCTGTCTTGTGGATATCATTTTCCCTTTAGTGGATAGCCAGACATAAATGTGCAGTTAAGAATCTCGATATCCCCATCCGTCAGCTACGTTGATCTTCGAACAAGTTCATACAAAGAGTGGTCCGACTATTAACCATTTTTCTGTACACCGATCGGTCTTTTCATCCAATTTTCATCCCGCCCGCTGATTTATAAACGTGTACCTCCCAACAACAACAAAATAAAATGTAAAAATCTATAAAAGACAATCCAGTGTAATCTCATTTATTGAGAGAAAGAAAGTATAAATAATACGGGCTATCAGCTACACCGCTCCACTCCCATTCCGTCTCAAACGGTATCTCCCGACGGTCAGAGCACTCGCCGTCTCCTCGTTATACATTCTCCACTCCCTCTCTGTATATCTCCCTCTCTCTCTCTCTCAAACACGCACGATGCTTTCTTTTCTTTAAATCGTTTGACTATGGATGACCCGAAGTGTTGGGCTGCGAGAAGCTGCAAAGTTATATTCAAATAGTCCCGTGCAACGACTGAGTGAGTGAATAGCCGAGGAGTGAGCGAGGGTGAGAAAGAGAGAGTGAGTGTGAGTACCGAACAAACGCGCACTTGTAGTTGTAATCGATGATGATACATTCCATATCACCAATGTCTGGCGCCCTGGTGAGGGCTCCTGGCACTGTTTGCCTTGCCTCACCCTTCCTCGAAGGAGTAACACATACAAAAAAAAGGGAGAAGATAAAGACCGAGTAACACGGAAGGGAGTTTGTGGTTGGATAGGGGTGGTGGGTGGGGATCGGTTTGGTGAGGGAATGTGACAAATTAGTGAGATCTCACAACCATCCAAAGAGATGATGGGTGGGGGTCGGGTTGGTGGGGGAATGTGACAAATTAGTGAGATCTCACAACCATCCAACGAAGTGGTGGGTGGGGGTCGGGTTGGTGAGGGAATGTGACAAATTAGTGAGATTTCACACCAATGCTGGATAATAATAATAATAATAATAAAAACCTGAAAATTGAGAGATGGCAGGGGCGACACAAGAAGGATAATATAGGTTCACCAACTCCTTACACTGTTGGTGTGATTGTAAAACGTTATTTAAGCCCGCTTTTTTGTGTCTTCACTTACCACAACAGGCAGCCCCATCTAGCATTATTTAAAAGCAAAATGGTAGATATAGCCACTGATTTTATGGGTTTTTTTTAAAAAGGGGGGGGGCAACACTCATGTCAGACAATTAATTCAACAAACTTAGGATATGAATATGAGATGTGTTGTTATAATAATGAATCCATACTGGTCAGCTATTTATTTAATAGGTGAGTGTGTACCAAACTAAGTCTTAAGACTATCAATTACACAGCTGACCATTAGCCGCAAGTCTGCATAAATCCACGGTAATTTTTTTTAAAGTGGGGGGGGGGGGTAGAGTGGAGCTGGTCTCGAGGAGAGCGCGAGTGTGCACTACTGGCATCGATTAGACGGGACACCAGGAGAGAAAAAAAAAGTCCCGATGTGCCCATAGGGAGTCAGGAGGAAAAGAATTTGTGGTTGGGGTGGGGAATAAATAAATGGAGGGGGGAAAATAGGAGAAAGAGCGTACGTAAGAAGTAATTGCAAGTTATAAACGTTTCAGTCAGAGATGGCAACACTTGGATGAGCTCATTCCCAGGCTGGGAGAACGATTGTGCGAACGACCAGTGCTAAGTGGTGCACACGAGTCCACCCACAGGCTTGTTACGGCGGCAGAGCATGGAGTGTTCAATCAGGGCGCCTACTTACGTTGATTATCAAGATAATTCAGCTAGACCCCCCCCCCCATCGACCAACACTACTTTTTTTAACGGCTAATTGGATCAAGTGACTCCATGAAACGAAAGGCGTGGCCCGAAAAAAAAAGAACTCCTTTAGTGCCGTTAGGTTGTAGTCTACACAGACTGGCTGAGTGGACATTACACACTTAGTGGACGGTGTGTTCACAAAAAGGAAGTCGTTCGATAGTGTATGAGAATACAAATATTTGCACGCACAGTTTATACGACACGTGAATCTGTGCACGTGTTTTTGCACCCAATAGTTCACGTGGAGTCACGGCATCTGCTTACGAGCCTATCTTTTTCTCTCTCTCTCTCTCTCTCTTTCTCTCTCGCTCGCCAAGAGGGTCAAACAGTATATGAAATAGATGACATGGACTTAGTCAAATAGACATAGATCTATATGAACGATGATCTGGACTAACTGGAGAAAGTAAAATACATTTAAAATGTTTACATTATCCATCGTCTACAAATTTTATACTGTCAATACTTGAAGACTCCAATTATACATTAATTCAGGTCTACAAGCCTGGAGTATGGCTCATTTTAAGATTAACTACTTCAAAACAAGGTTCCCATCCATTCATCTCAGTTAAAAGCCACTACACTATCTAGAATTATCTTTTGACTTATGATCAAATACACCACAGGGAGCTCAATAATCTTTACCTGACCTAAACAACAATAGACTACAGTAATCCACACCTAATTTAAAGATTAACCCACCATGCATAAGATCTACAAGTTCACCTAGACATTTTTTTTTAAACGCCACCCCCCTCCTGGTCGAGACACCAACATCATCACCAATGATTACATGATCAATTACCTCATGGGAGGTCATACGTCACCCATGACCAAGCACCTCACCTACAGATGACCCCCCACGTCCGGGCCACGTCAGCTTGATCTACGACAGGTTATTTAAGCGCCCACATCTCGTTTCAGTGACAGTGTTTTATTTCGGACCCCCCTCCCCCAGTTGAGGTGTTTACTTATTTCATGACTAAAAAAAATAAACATGCGCCCTGTGACAACTCCTGACAGTTTGACAAATCTTAGGAAATCACGTCACGTGACTAATGACGTTAGGAAGTGGGACTGAGAAGGGGGAGGGGAGGGGCGTTGCCTCCTCGAACCTATAGCCAGGACAAATTTCGAGAATGTTAATTTCAACATAGGTCGATACAACACAATTTGCATATAGTTGGTTCATAAACTTAACAGGCATATATCGTTTCTTTGAAGTATGTATACAGAAAGTTGTAGTGGGTTTTGTGCGTGGGCTTGTGTATTGAATGTGTAAAAGTAGTTCATAATGAAATGCACTTAACAAGGGTGACAGTCATGAGAGGTACATTTTACGTAAGGTTGAAAGAGAAATAGGTATGCAGTCAGCTCTTCTTCTTAAAAAACCTATACAAAGATGGCTCACACACACACGCACACACAAATCAATGTAGAAAATCAAGTTCAATATATTAAAAAAATATTTTAAAAGCTGCAGGTGAAATTTTAATCGGGGGAGGGGGGGTCCTCAACATCTACCCCTGTAAACATTCTGTCTTATGTTATGTCTTAGCCTAAAGTTATGCTTTTAAAATGAGCTGAGCTCGACTCATACATCTGGATGTGCACTGTTTGTGACGAAGTCCCACACATGCAGTACACTTATTATAGTTATGGGACCATGGGGTTAAGGTTGCAAGAACTAAACGTATTTCCAGATACTGGATTGACTTCAGAGCTCTGTTGTATCAACCTTTTAAGGGGTTAAGTTTGCCAAGGACAACATATCCACCACCACAGTGAAAATAACCATGTCAGGTGGAGGGTATGGGGTGTGTGTGTGGGGGGAGGAGAAGGACAGGGTAATAGTTCAGACCAACAAATTGGGTTAACTCCGAAAAGGGACTCACAAAGTCACTGGGTCACATGTCTCCTTAAGTGCTGTAGCGTTATAGGGGGGACACGTTTTTACGTCTGCCTTTGGTGTCCCGTGGAATGTGTGGTGGGGGGTGGGACTGGGTCGGGTAGTAGCGTGGTACAGCACACAAGACGCCTCAAGTCAAGGACATCATCACGGAACAACAGTTTCAAAAAAATCCATTACATTCATTTAAATATATACATATATATATAAATTAAATCCTAAACCTACTGACCAACACACACAGTACTGTGTTGTGGACCCACGGGTTTGAAACATCCAGTTGACCGACACGTCAACACTCATGGCACCGACAAATCTGACCACTGACCACTCGTGTTAGTCACGATAACAGGCGACGAGGGGACCTCTCCGGTGCCCTAAAAATTCTCAAATGCTGCGTCATCTAAAAATAAAAACCCCGTCCTTTCCCTTTGTTGAAATTCGAGTCCGTAATGTGAACTATAAGAAATTTTGGAATCGTTACGAGAAAACGGAGTGCAAAAAATTGGCATTATTCCGTAATGTTCTTTCTTAAAATCTTTCAGCCAGACAGTTGTGCCAGCAATTATGAAAAACAAATACATTAGTAAGAAAAAAACATTACCTGAGTATGAAAAGCCATTGTATAAGCTTGCTTTTAAATATTAACCTCTAAACGATTGTTTTTTTAAACATCAATGCTTTGGCCACTGCTATAGTGTGCTCATTTACATCACTTAATACGCAACTCTATGAGCACGCTTTCAATAATCAATATATATATATCAAGCCACAACATATGTATGCGTTTAAACATCAATGAATGTGAATGCCGCTGCACGATTACAATCATTTATACATCAAAGTCCCGTTGAATAACACGGAGAATTATACAACTCGTTTTCAGGTAGACCATCCAGTCCGAATGCTAAGACTCGTATAGGTAAAGCTTACGTGAATAAAAAAATTTGAGATAGGCAAACGTAGTTTATCTGAGTTAAATTTGGCTCTCCTAATAATGTTGCCATAATTTTTGGTAGCACATGGGCTTGTCAAGTTGTATACTTTTTTGTGTAGATCATTTACATGAATGGCTCATGGCAAAAAACTGAGTATCAGTAGGTTTGAAAAAAAAAAATACCCAAACAAGAAACGAACCTTAAGTCGATTATCTGAGAGCCGACCTCCAACAATGCCAACACAATGAGTCACGCATGCCATGCACTTACACACAGATGCTTCAAATACACGTGTGACATTATACGTACTTCACTGAATCTCGCTCGACAAAAGGTAGGTCTCGTGAACTGTGCATAATTGGATTAATATAGCTTTATTTTTTAAAACTATTTTTTTAAACAGCAAATCTGCGTTCAGGAATATATCACGTCAGTAGAGGTTAAAGTGAAAGGATGGATTCGAGTGATTCACAGGGGTAGAACAATACTCGTGTCTGAGGGGATGAATGCTGGCAAGACAAAGAACATCGCGAGGGTGTAAAGAGCCAGTATACGGTAATAGACATGGGTTAGTTTTGGTCTGATGGGGGCAGAGAGGGCCATAAAGAACTACAACAGCATCGAAAGAGGTGGGGGGGCAATCGTGTGGCAGGTGTGAAGCGACGTTTAAACCCCCCGACGTACAAAGAAACCCTCCAAGAAAACTGGCCGCAGAGAGGAAGAGGAGGGAAGAGGGGAAATTTTTTCCTGTGTTGAGGAGACAGATACAGCACCTGTCGTTGGCCATTGTCCCCCATCGTATCCGCGCCCCCCCCCACCTTCCTCATCCTAAAAAGAGAACCACATGTCAAGCAAACCCCCCCTCTCCCACACACACACACTGATATCCTCCTTGTTCCCATGACCGGACCGTGAAACCATGAATGGACATCGGTCAAGTCGAAAGACAGGATGACAGGAAGCTGGTGTCCTTGAGGGACAGTACTGTGTAGTCCCCTCCCATTGTTAAAATTTAACAAACCACAAAGTAAAGTCTGTCAACTTCTAACCGTCTACTTCCCATAGTTCAAATTTTATGTGTATATGTATGTATGTATGTATATATATATATANATATATAAAATTACAGAACATTTAAGGAACTAAGATGATGTTACACCAATCAACAGGGGATCAGTAGCCAACATTAAGATTGTATATACATTTTCTGTGATGTTAAATGTAAAGAAATCAAATCAATCTGAATTAACTAACAGCTTCCAGGAGGGGCCGGGGCGTTAAAGCCGGCTTAAGACTTAGCGCAGAGGGCGCGCCACCGGGTAACCCGACCCCCTGACCCCGACAAAGCTCCCCAAGATTAATGCAAATCGTTAACATGTAAACCCAATTATTATCATCGTTAATCACGCCGCTCTGGGGGAAGGGGGGCTGTAAGGAAAAAGTAGGATAGGAAACCTGGTGTAAAATCTGAATGCTGCCCTACAAGCCTTGAAAACGACGGTGTGACCTCAACGTCTGCTGGCCGCATTCCGTCGTCTGATCAACCGTTGAACTTGGTGTTTTTTTGGCATGGTTCTAAATTCAGCTCTATCTGTATACAGAATCTGGTGTTTACTTGTTTGTGACGTTATCAAGCTTAAAACCTCTCAGCCAATTTGTGCCTGGTTATCAAGTTGCTATACATTTTTTTTTAAGGAATGTGATGTTAAAAGGATATAAGAGATGTGATGTTTAGCATATTAGATATCTTTGTGCAATCACTTATTTCAAGACTTGTCTAATTAGTACAATCTAAGAGTAATTTTAAACGTACTCGAAAATGACTAATAATTGTAGCTAATCAAGCGAGACCACATCTTTGAGTCTTAGACGTCAGCTTTAAGTCACATAACGAGCTTGGCGTTGAGTCGAATTTGTTTAAGCTAAGCTAAGCAAATGATCGAACCATTATCATTATTTCTCAACTTAAATACATTCCCCCCAATATTGATATCTGATAATCACTCGGTGCACAAGACAATAACATTGTCGGGATGTCTGTGAAACAACGAGGCGGTGTTGAAGAATGAACTCGATCCGACCCCCTACATCGAGTTAGTTGTCGCCTGCCGCCCCCTCCCCTCACGCAATAATTGGATAATGTTTACCGTCTTGGCAACATCAGGCAGACTCTTTAGTCACGCTTGTGTTGTACGACCGCCGAGAGTCTTTGTATAGAAAGATGATAAATATTTGCTGTTGTTGTGGGCAGTAACGAAGGGCGTCAATGACATTTGTGTTGTTGTTAAGGCACGAACTACGCCTATTTAGAAATATGATATGCTTCTAAATCAAATCAAACGCTGGGCTAATTGGTTTGGTGTAACTATCTATCGAAACTGGCAAATTGTGTTTATCTTTTAACCATTCTAAATAGGGGGGATAAGGGGTGGGGAGAATAAACATCAAACCGGGATAAATATATTCCTAGTAAACTAGACTTTGAGTTAGATCACTTACCTATTTGAATATAGCTTAAAATGAAATTACAATAAAGAATAGCAGCTTATACAAACATTTACAATGAAATCAGAATTTAAAATTAGCTCATACTATACTGATACTCATACAAAAAAATTCTCACACATTTCGCTTAGGAACTACTTATGATATCACCTCTACGTGTAGTTTTACAAATTAATAATTATAATTATATCTTAATAGTTACCTTGGCGACCAACTATTTCTGCTACATGTTCCGACGAGGGCACTCGCACTGTCCTCGATATGTTCCCCTCCTTGGGGTCGTCTATGTAAGGATTCAACACGGCATCGAAATCCTGAAAGTAGACGAGGTTTTCGTTGTTTTCTATCCCAGAGATGCTGCTGACGCCGCCGAAATTGTCCATCAACGATAGATTCTCCAGATTCCGTAAGTTGATGTCCAAAGGATCTTCGTTGATGTAGAAGTTATTTCCGCCGCCGCCGCCGCTGCTGCTACCGTTGTTGTTGAAGTATCCAACCTCCTTGTTCCGATTCATATCTGAAATTGGTTCAGGCATTTTGTCGGGTTATTTTCTTCCAAAGATACAACACTTGTATTCTTTCATCTAAACACTACCCCCTGGTAAATTCATGTGTTTATCCCTCTCGGCCACTCGGAATTACAATGAAAACTTCGGGCGTTCGCGAGTTTCTTTACGAATTTAAACCGTATCCTCTGCTAGAGCCCCCACATCCGCGCGACTGCTTCATGCTTTTTCTTTTTTATATTATTTTATTAACCCAGCACAAAGGCTACATCGCGACGCTGCAATCCGATTGGACGGGAGGCGGGGCTGACCTTTGACTCACTCCACTGCCTGCCGATGAAAATAAACACAAGCCAGCGCGGCCACGTGCCGCAACTACTCCTCTTCCACTGATTGTATTGAAAACAAAACCTTCAAATATTGCTTACTTTTTATAGTTAAACAAAATATTCATCTTTTTTTATATTCGAAAACCAACAAAACAGTTAAATTGTGTATTTAAAAATTTAAATAAAAACTATCAGTTTTTTCCCCTTCTGTCTTTGCCATGGGATTTGATAGTCATTGATAGGCCTAAGTGTGATAAAGAACCACGCCGGCCCCGGCAGATGGTTTTCGACAAAGAAAAACCCTCGTGAAAGCGCTCGCGTGCCGCTTTCAACCACGTGGTAGGCGAAGCGTGGTTTGCATTATTTGTAGTTTTAAAAGTTATTTTTAGCATTGATTGGGCCCTAAAAAGAAATTAGAGAGCAGGCGGTATTAACGAAGTCACGTACGCTAATATTATCACACTCAAGTTTTCATTAAATTAATTCAAAGATTTAAAAAAAGAAATATACTACACTACTTTATGCCGCAATTGTTTGTTTTTTTAATTGATTTCAATTTACCTGCAAACTCATTTTTAAAAATCTTATTTATTAATTAAGTTTTGTTTGTCACTGACGAGGATTGGTCATTGTAATCCTTGATATGAAAGGAACTTGCATATGGAATAATACCAAATTAAATAATTCACGAGTTGGGGGGAAGGGAAGTAGTCCACTCCCATCCACACAACCGCCCCCCCCCCCCATAACGCATCTTACTCCACGCAAGGAAAATCGTAATAGAGCGACTGAGTCAAATAATACTTCTGGGGTTCTTGGTTTTTTTTTGTTTGTTTGTTTGTTTGTTTTTTTTTTTAAATGGCGTTCTTGGAACATGCCATATTTTTTAAAACCAGTTTTCGTTATTTAGATGTGAGTCATTTGATTCGTTTTTTTTTTTTGGTCAATTCATTAGAAAAAAAAAAGACTTCTTTAGATTTTGTTACTTAAAGATTTAAATAGTTTTAAAAATTTACTGTTAAAAACTAATTTTCTCATAATATGTATTATATGCATCCCAGCTCTTTTACGTTTAATGACCCCTCCCACCCCAAGTCGGCAGTTAATTACCATGACGACTGGTCCATGGCCCACAGTATTTATCAGGTGACAAAATTTATTGTAAAAACTTATGTATAAGGCCACGACATTGTCTGAAGACTGATTTGTGTCGGTTTGGGTTGGGAAGACAAAAAACATTTACACGTGAGAGTGTTTGCAGTGGCGTAGATGGAGGGGGTGTAATTACCCCCTTACCCCTTCCAGATTCCACGGAAAAACAGCTGTTGGTTTAAAATGCCACCCCTCTTCTTCATAAAAACGCCCCCACCCCTGGGCCTGGGCGTTCAACCCATCTTCCACCGAAACCAACGACTTAGTGTATGAGTGGTTTGGGGGGGAGCGTTGATGCACCATAGCCATATGAGCCATATGGTCAACATTTGAGCCGCCCTCCTTCCGTTGGCAACACGTCCAGCGTTTCGTCACGATCCCACAGACCTTCATTCACCATTGTGTACTACTAAAAGCCTCACACTACACGAGTCAGAATTGTACCACACCCAGAAGCCGTGTGACGTGTATGCCCGGGGCGCACATCGCACAGTTTCTAAAAATGTCTACCTCCAAGTCTTAGAAGAAACAAACACCGCACATGAATGAATGAAAACACGTCGCGCCCGCCAAGAAGGTGTCTGACCTCATTCCCGGAGAATAGCAATTTGGGTTATTACTAATTTGACGCGTGTTGGTACGAGGGGTGCCGCGGGCTCGGGGGAGGGGGGGTGTGTGCCGGGTACTTAAAGACATGTTGGCGGGAATGTTTTTCCCCCCTTCTTGTTTCATTGAGGACTAGGTGGGGCCCTTCTTTAGGCACACAGCAGCACGGTGGTGGTTGTGATTATCAGCGTCTTTGATAGGCCGCGACCTGCTCTTTTAATGTGAGCCTGTAAGTCGGGAGTTGGGGAAAAAGCCGATGTTTACTGGTTTGATAATAAGACGTAAACAAAACAACGGGGGGACTGTCATCAGTGATTATTGTGTGCACTGGACCCTTCGGTGCTTGACCCCGAGAAATTGGTAGATGTATGCGAAGTATTCAGAATAGAAAAAGCAAAGGACTAAAGACTAAAGAGTAATAATTTTTTAAAAATTCTTTATATGTCGTCAATAAATTAATGAAAATGCATAAGTAAAATTGTTAGGTTTTATTGGAGGAAAGAACTGAACGCAAGTATAATTATGCCTTCATATCATAAAGGCTTTTCTAAAATTGTTACACCCTCTTGCCCCCTTGTACTGATTATGTAAAAATAAGTGATGAGTCAGGGGATTCCTTCCATGAATGACGTCAAACATGTAAAATGTCAGAGCTAGGATGTGACAAATGTCAGAGCTAGGATGTGACAAATGTCAGGGCTAGGATGTGACAAATGTCAGAGCTTAGATGAGGCAAATGTCAGAGCTTAGATGTGGCAAATGTCAGAGCTTAGATGTGGCAAATGTCAGAGCTTAGATGTGACAAATGTCAGAGCTTAGATGTGACAAAAGTCAGAGCTTGGATGTGACAAATGTCAATGCTTAGATGTGACGAATGTCAGAGTTTAGATGTAACAAATGTCAGAGTTTAAATGTGATAAATGTCAGAGCTTAGATGTGACAAATGTCAGAGCTTAGATGTGACATATATCAGAGCTTAGATGTTACAAATATCAGAGCTTAGATATGACATATGTCAGAGCTAGGATGTGACAAATGTCAGAGCTTAGATGTAACAAATGTCAGAGTTTAAATGTGATAAATGTCAGAGCTTAGATGTGACATATATCAGAGCTTAGATGTGACAAATATCAGAACTTAGATGTGACAAATGTAAGAGCTAAGATGTGACAAATGTCAGAGCTTAGATGTGACAAATTGACGGTTGTGATGGTCTAAAATGGTTAGAGTGGCGTTATCCATAAAGCAATGTGGTTATTGAACTGTACTTCATCTCATGTCTTCTACACCACTCACTGTAATGTACGCATACAAAAATACACGCTTCTTTCTGGAACACGCTTTTGGAAATACCTCATAAGATTGAGGCGCTGGGACTATGGTGCGACTTGACGTGGTCAGCTTCTTAAGGATCAATGGCTTCTGCTCAGTGCTCGATTTACCGCCGGG
The DNA here is from genome assembly GCA_002072015.1 of Radix auricularia. NCBI lineage: Eukaryota > Metazoa > Mollusca > Gastropoda > Lymnaeidae > Radix > Radix auricularia. The sequence continues at coordinate 202,642 of MUZC01000597.1, read as the reverse complement.
GATGCCGGGGATATCCCCGGCACTGCGAGGCTCCATCCCCGGCTCTGCTCTAACCTTTACCATCCCCGCCGGGGATGGCATTTATCCCCGGCTCTGCAGAAAAAAATTTCATCCCCGGCACTGGTTTTTTCCTAAATCGAGCACTGCTTCTGCTACATCTTTACCCCACCTATTTAATCATAAACATTACAATTTTGGGAGGCAAAATTTATTTAACACCTTGAGAAATAAATTACATATATATAAATTTAAGTAAAAGCGGTCTGTAGATGAGAGGCGAGCGTCAAGGGTAATAATCTTTAATTAAGCAAAAGATTAAGGTCCCTTACTTTGCAGAATTATCACTATTTAATAGGTAAAGTTCAGAAAGCAAAGCACCACTCACAGAGTCTCGCGTGGAAATCTCATCTGGCCTAACGATTATTGTGCCATCATTTAAATGTCAGTACTTGTATATCAAGTGGCGTAGCTAAGTGCCACCCGAGATTGGACGAGAATTCGCAATCCCCCCTTTTTTTTCCAAAGGAAAAAAGCCACATGTTTGGAGAATATTACAACCCAGCTGTATCATTTAAAGTCAATAAAATTCCACCAGAGGTGCATATTCCTCTCATTTCTTTATGCCAATGTTCTTATTGTCTCATTGCCATGCCATAAAATATTTATATAATACATTTATTAGGGCTGTTATTGATTTATCTAAATTTAATTATTAACTTTTGAAAATTTACCGATTAAATATTCCATAATTTTGATTACAGCTAAATATAAAGATGTATGATGTCATTAAACTGAAAATTTCAAGGGAAGTAACAAAATAGGCAATTGACTTTTTTGTTTTATTGGGTTATTTCACATGTCTTAAAGACATTAAAAAATAATATTCTGAACTAAATTATTTTTTTTTTTAAAGCAACACACACAAGAAATAAAATTTATGCATTCGATGGAAGAAAACTGCATATTAACAATATAAAATATTACTAAGACCCATTCCTCAAGTATTATTTCAAGGTATGTTACTTAAAGGTCCAATGAGTTGCAAAAATGTATACATTTGAAAACTTATTACAATTACAATTATCATTTTTTTAAAAATATTTTTATAAAAAAAAAAGATTTTCAAAGTTTAAACTTTAAAATAAGCTGCTTTTATAAGGAAAATGATAGAAAATTAAACATTATTTTTACTTAATTAACAATAATATTAATACTATAATATAATAATAATTACTAATATTTAAATACATCTCCCAAAAATATAATTTTTTTAAAATCAAATATTTAAATTATGGGCATTTTTAAAAATGAACTAAAAGGGCACAAAATGTGAAGGAAAGCAATATTGTAAACAAAGTGATTATGAGGTCTTAGAAAAGAATCATAACTTTTGAACCATTTGGGATAAAAAGATTATCTTTATGTTTTCGTTAACCATAAAACAATTTCCATACAGCTGTAATACTTTTATATTTTTAAAATTAATTAGAAATTTCCATCCACGTGCCTTAGCTTTAAAACGTGATTTAACTTATTGTTATTGCTAACTATGTTTTAAAAATTTATACTGATTTTTAAAAAAAATTATTGTTAAATATTAAGTTAAACTAAAACTTGTAATATGTTAATACAAATCCTGATTCTTTTTTTAAATATTAAAAAAAAAATAATTGTCATTGTCATGTTTTCACATATAATTTTTTACAACTCGTGCAGTTTTTTTTTCCAACATATGCAAGCTTTGATTGTATTTTTAAATTGCTTTCACAAAACAAAATTCAGTTCAGAATATTGTTATCTTTCACAATGTCTTTAAGACTGGGCAAATAAGTCAATAAAATGCCAATATCCTTTATTAGTTACTTCCCTTGAAATTTTCAGTTTAATGGCGTCATACATCTTATTTTTAGCTTTAACCAAAGATTGCTTGATACATGAGAAAATATCACTTTTCACAAACCAATGTCTTTGCTGGTAAACCCACAAACTAATTAAAATTAGATCTTTAAATTGGCTTTAAAAAACGTGGCGCGAAGTTTATTGTAAAAATATAATTTTGTTAAACATGAAACAACCTTGATTCGGTCAACTAATTATCAATCTTAAATTTTTTTTTGGGCGTCACCTCCGACGATACAACTCTCAAGGGGCCACAAAGTCAATAACGCAAGAACCCATGAAAGCAGTCTGAAGACTATAGACATTCAGGGCAATATCCCATTTTATAAGGGCAGACACATTTCTGAATGGGCGTCCAGTGGCACCGCCTTAAGTCCTCGAGGCGAGGCCGTGGAGCGCTCATCTTCTGACTTCTGGCGTAGTTCGTATAGGTACATTCCCGAAGGAATAAACACACACCAGACATAGAACTATAAAATAATTTCACATTATAGTTTCCTAGCACCATGAGAAATTGGCTGAAGTGAAATATGTCGACCGTGACGTCACGACGCTACCGGTTGCTGGAAAAGAGATTCTAAAAGGATTTTCAAAAAAATGGAAGGTTTTGGGTTAGGTATAGCAGTAAAGCTTTAGAATTTTCGGAAAATTGAAGGTTTTAGGGTTTGGGTTAGGTATAGCTAGGCTATATAATTTTAATTTTAAAGCTTTAAGGACGTGCTATAATAACAAAGATGGCCGCCGGTAATGACCGTGACGTCACGGTCGACATACTTCGTTTTTACCGGTAAATTTAGGAACGAGTTATGACAGAACAAACTACGAAATAGCGCGTATTTGAAATCAGGGTAAACATGTAGATCTCGACCGTGACGTCACGGTCATTACCGGCGGCCATTTTTGTTGTTATAGCACGTCCTTAAAGCTTTAAAATTAAAATTCTATAGCTATACCTAACCCAAACCCTAAAAACTTCCATTGTCCGAAAATTCTAAAACTATACCTAACCCAAACCCTAAAACCTTCCATTTTTGAAAATCCTTTTAGAATTTATAGAACTCTCGTTTCCAGCAACAGGTGACGTCACGGTCGAGATTCTTCACTTCAGCCGAAATCAGAATTCCGTTAATAACGCTATGAAGGATTGTAATGTGTCGAGAATGAAATTATTTTGTACTACTAACTCTGCGATTGCGGTGACTTAGTTAAAGTTTGCTTTACTTGAATATTATTTTTTGTCATTTGTTTGTTTTATTTGTTTCCGTATGATAATTATTGCCGTCATGAGACGTGTGTGAGTATCAATAAATGATGATGACGTAATGCAACTAAAGGCTTATTACAAACAGTTCCAAATGCATTCGATTTGTTATATTATTTACGGCACAGTACCACAGCTAAAACTATTAGCATGTTATTGTTTTAAGAATGAAGAAGTTACAAATGTGTCCTGACATCAGCCTAAACCAAACATTTGATATTTCAAAATGTCAAAGCCGAAGGCATTTGCCCAAGTAACAAATATGGTGATTATAGAATTGAAAAAAAAAATATTGTGTTGTTTTTCCTGTACTTTTTTTATCCGACCCCCCCCCCCTCAAAAGAAAAATAAATTAAAAAATTGGTATTAACTGTAAGGCAGCCCCGCGATACTTAAGCTATTACTTATAAATAAATGTTTATATTTATATATTTATATATATATTATGAAGAGGGGTCCCGTTGTCATGTTTATTTTGTTCCTTTACAGTTTACAGATTTCCATGGCCGCTTGATTTGTTGGGTATTGGGTGTTGTGTTAGCACTGGTATTAGTATTAGAATCGACGAAATTGCGACTGTGATTAACGGTTTCGTATTTGACTGTCTAATCAATGACAATTTTTAAAAAAAAGAAAGAAATGGTGATATTATATTTTAAATGATAATGCATTAAGAAGCAAATTATTGTTTTGTTTTTTTTAAGCCTACTTTCATTTATCATTAAGTTTGTTTTTAATCGGTGTTATTCTTATTCTTGTCAAATTTTAATATAATTAAATTAATATATTGAATATAGTCAACGTTATTAAGTATAATTTATTTTTATGCTGTATTAGTATTGCTTATAAATTATAAATAATGGGCTAAAACCTATATCTCCGACCGGAGCGTCGCGTCTCTTCCGATATTTTAGGGTTTGGGTTAGGTTTAGCTTTAGAATTTCGAAAAATTGATGATTTTTAGGGTTTGGGTTAGGTATAGCTTTAGAATTTCTGATAATTGAAGATTTTAGGGTTTGGATGGCCGCCGATAAGGTCGGCCCGGTCGGAGATATAGGTTTTAATCAAATAATGTTATTTATTTACAACAGTGAATTTAAAAAAAAATGTAAAATAAATTAAAAAAATTTTTTTAGGTGGTCGGATAAAAAAAAAACAAGTACCGTTTTTACCCCCTCCAAGAAATAAAAAACCAACAATGCCTTGAACTATTTCATGCTTTCCCGACACATAAAATGTTCGATACAATTAAGTCTCACATACTAGTTTAAGACATTTTTACTTGGATAATCATTAAAAATGGTGTTAAATGGCGGTTCAAATTCTAAAGATGATGTTTTGTGCTAATGCGTAGTTAAGAGATCACAATATCAATAATAAATACGAATCATGTAAATATCCATCACGCACAGTATATGTTGTTTTTGTATGGTGTTTTAAACAAAATGGTGTTAGGTACGAGATTTACTCACCAGTGCCAGTGGAGGGTGTTTTATCATCGCAATCCTGCGCCATGATGATGATGCTGTCGTTTGCCGCAGCCGTTATAGGACGCAGTTGCTGTTTTCCGACACAGTTCTGCATTGTTCTTCTTGTTTATATTTTGAGAAAAAGTTACTTTCGTTCAATACAAAAAGTAATTATCGGTATTGTCACAATCCAATCAAAAACAATTAAGAACAATAGTAAAACAACACTTCTAAAAATTAAGCGTCTACAGAAGTTTGCGTACCCGACAAAAGTGGGTGAGATATGTTGTATTCGATTCTAATTTTATTGAAAGTAAAATAATTGAATTGATTTTCAATTCTTCGATACCAGGGACTAAGAACTACATTTTACGTTTTAAAACATTCAAATCATTTGAAATGGCCAACGCAAGTATTAAAAATACGGCAGAATGCTAGGTCCTCTTAGCGAAAAAAAAATTGTAACATTTAAAAATGCCTTGCTTGTTTGTTTTGTTATTTTTATATTATGATATATTTTATCAATTAAATTCCAAATCTACACATTTAAGATGTATTTCAATAAATAAATTTATTATTGTTGTAATTGTCATGTCATCAAGGAATCGGTCCCGCCCACATAGAGTATCGAAATCGTCCTGATCGGAAGATATTCCTTGCTTGTCTCGTGCATACATGCACCACGGGTTTAAAAAAAAAAAGTATGTTACGTTGAAAAGGAAGACGGTGGGAGGGGGCTAAAAGTCAGGTGACAAGTGGAAAATATTAAAACGAATTGTGGAATTTTAAAAAACAATTGGTTTTGAAAACTTTAACAATAAGAAAAAAAAGATTACCATCTTATTATTTGATTATTATTATTATTTTGAATGTTTAGATTAGCGGGCCCCAGAGATGTCTACGTGCAGACGGGTGCGTCGCCAGTGCTTAGATGCCATTGGCCAGAACACCTAAGGACTGATCAGACGACGGAAGTCTAGACAGCCTCCCCCCCCCTCCCCGCATCAGCCCACCAAAAACAAGGTGAACCTTTTAATTTTTGAAGCGTCTCAAATATATTTCGATCTCCCATCCCCCAACACACATTTAATTCAGCTCTTTTTTTTTATTCCGGTATAACGTGAGATGCGTTGGTGGGTGTGCGCGCGCGCGCGCTCGTATGTATGTGTGTGTGATTAGTTGTGCTGGAAGATATTGAACATTTAAAAATAATTCAGCAAAAAGAAGGATGTAGGCGGCATTATTATTATTATTATTTTATTTATATTTTAAAATATTGTTTGTTAAAATTTATTATTATTATTATTTACACCGAAAAAAACCAACAACATTGGAGGCCCTTCCTTTATTGAAACAACAATGTTAATATTTTCAATCCGGGAAGCCCAAGAGTAGGCTACTTTCAATTATTATCTCATCTGTTACAGGTGCTTTTTCTATACAAATGATTCATACATGATTATGAATTCCTGTCATATTAAATATAAATTGAAGAGTTGATTTTTATTTGCGGAGAGCTCATGCGCTGACCAAAAATATTTTTTTCTTCTGAAAACAAGGCTGACGAATAGAATATCAACAAATAACCGATTTGTTACGGCTGGTAGTGATTTTTTAAAAAATAATTAATTAATCGAAAAAAAATAATCGATTAATTTCAATTCATTAATATTTTTATAACGCATATATAGATCCCATCTAGATGCGATTCATCATTTCGCGAAATAGGTTAAGGCGCGGTAATTCCATGGCTCCCAAATTAGGTGATGTACCACTGAAAATTTGTTACAGCTATGCAAGAAATTAGGAAGAAAAAAACTTTTTGTTAACGTTTACACGTCTAAATACATAATAATAATAATACAAGGGAAAGTATTAAGTAACAAAAAATATAAATGACTAATAAATTGGGAACAAAAAATTAGGAGTATTTTGTTACATTTTAATGGAATTTTAATAGATCAAATTAATTTTCATCGATTAATTAATAGTCAATATCCGTAACCCTACAATTTGTACAATTTTATGAAGCCCAACCATTTTCTAATAACAATCGCAATCCTCTTCATATCTTATCGGATATTGCGTCAACCCCCAACCCCTATGAATTAGTTTTTTTTCTAAATCGAGTTCAATGAACTTTAATTTAAACTTTGGCTGATTCTGTCTGTAGAGCGCAGTTTTGCTGGGAAGGGCTGTGGCACTTTTCTACTCCAGGAGGTGCTGTTTGGCATCCCTTGATTGCAAAGCCTAAATTAAATTTCACTCTTAATCAATAAAAGGTATGGGAACAATGACTCAATTATAAATATTAGGCTTTCTCAGAGGCGTAGCGTTAGTTGCCGACACCCTTGGGCATGGTGAGCATGACTTGTGGCTTGTAGACGGTGTCCTTTCCTGCAGATGACCAAGACGGGCGTCCAGTTATTTTAATTCTTTCTTGGCTATTTGGCGCCCTCAAGAGTTTTTTGCACCCGGGGCAACCGCCAACATGTCCCACCCACGTTACGACACTGAGTTTCTTTTCCTCATGATCCCACGCGCTTTTCGGTAAATTTTCCCCATCGGACACATTTTTAGAATACAATTTTCCCGTGTTTATTAAAGTTTCAGTAGTTCAAATGATAGTCGCATATTGCCCTTATGTGTCCGTGACATTAAAATTCAATATTAACTTCACTGAGCTACTAATCCAAATGGACAGGTTCTCAATTGTTTTCACATCACAGCCATATTTAATAGAGATGCAAAACGGCGTTCACATATGATAATATTTTTTTTGTATAAGAAAATATTAACTCTTCTTTGGAAAATCGAATATAATTATATATATTTGTAACTCAAACTTCAGAACACCAACAAATGAAGTCATTTTGAAAGATATATCTCTATTGTTTCTGCCCTCCTCCCTACTCAATTAATCTCTTTGCAATCGCCTTCACCGTCAATCCCATCGGCTCAATATATACTGAAACCTTTAATGTGACCCAGTTAAATGAAATGTTGGGTGTTGAAAAAAGGGAGTGCTGTTTTTTGTTTTTTGTTTGTTTTTTTTTTTTTTTAAATATTAAGAGGGCTACTTTTGATGACGTGAGAATACTTTAAAAGACAAGGTCCATACTAACTAATATTAAGATAAAATAAATGAAGTGACGACTGAGCAATGAGGTAATACGGTCTTTGCATTGAATTGGAGTATTTCCCATACCTCAGTCCTCATTCATGTCAATATCATTCATGGGAAAATGTAAGGAAGCTTGAACAGATTTAAAACACATTCTAATATTTGAAATGATGCTCAGTATCTCAATGCTTTAAAATATTACTGTAATAAAAATTAGAGCGATTGTTTTTCCAAATTCTTTAAAAAAACAACAACAAAAAAACATTGACGAACTTTTTGCACTTGTAGCCAACAATTGAGCCCTTCACTAACAAAGAAATTCGTGTCCAGGAGTGTCACAAAAAGTAAATTTTAAACAAAAAAACTTTAGACTTTAAATGTAGCCATTGTGTTCTCATGCCTGAACTGGTTTTTACTTTTAACTTGGGCCTTTAGAGAAATTTACTTTTACTCTTATGACTTTGAATATAAAACATATTTCTACTCTCGAGTATTTTATTGGGTTTTGGATAGATGTTGGGATAAAGGCGATTGATGGACAGGATATAATAAACAAAATGAGACAAAGGTATCTGTTGATAGTCCATAAAGTTGTCTGCACAACGCCCCCCCCCCCACACACACACTATGGAGCTTTCGATGATGTGCTCCACGACATGTTCAATCGACAACTAGTCACAACTTTCAAAAAAAAATTTTGTTGTTTTATTACGCCACCTATGTGTCACCTGAATTAGTCTTGAACATCAAAGTTAAAAGTCCATCACTGGGTGTATATGATAATATGGACTATAGACTATGATGTTTTATCAGTAAATAATAAAATGGCTGGAGATCAACCAAACTTCCAACAGATCATTTGAAATAATACCACACGGCAAATCAACATTATAAATGGTTGCGTAATGACACGAACATTAAGTAATAATAATTTTTAAAAAATACAAACATTAAAAGAAGCCAATAACTCAGCCGGCTAACTCTTTTTTTTTTAATTAAAAAAATTGTTTGCACATCAGGAACTTTAAAATAACATTGCAGAAGTAAAAATATATTATTTACCCGGCGTTAAATATTTCTAAAACAGTTGTTTAAAAAAAAACATTATTGAGCATATTTACTATTTTGTAATGAATTCTTTCTTTTAATTCAGTGACCGGACAAGTGAACACACAGTAACACACAAGACAACTGACCATGAAGACAAGTAAACACGCACATGTGAATGAACACACACAGACAAGTGAACACACGCACATGCAAATGAACAAACACAGACAAGTGAACACACGCACATGAGAATGAACAAACACAGACAAGTGAACACACGCACATGCGAATGAACACACACAGACAAGTGAACACACGCACATGTGAATGAACACACACAGACAAGTGAACACACGCACATGCGAATGAACACACACGGAAAAGTCACCACACGCACATGTGAATGAACACACACAGACAAGTGAACACACGCACATGCGAATGAACACACACAGACAAGTGAACACACGCACATGTGAATGAGCCCACACAGACAAGTGAACACACGCACATGTGAATGAGCCCACACAGACAAGTGAACACACGCACATGTGAATGAACACACACAGACAAGTGAACACACGCACATGCGAATGAACACACACGGAAAGTCACCACACGCACATGTGAATGAACACACACTGACAAGTAAACACACGCACATGTGAATGAGCCCACACAGACAAGTGAACACACGCACATGTGAATGAGCCCACACAGACAAGTGAACACACGCACATGTGAATGAGCCCACACAGAGAAGTGAACACACGCACATGTGAATGAACACACGCAGACAAGTGAACACACGAACATGTGAATGAACACACGCAGACAAGTGAACACACGCACATGTGAATGAACACACGCAGACAAGTGAACACACGCACATGTGAATGAACACACGCAGACAAGTGAACACACGGACATCTGAACCAATCCAAACTATGCCGGTACGCACAAAAATAAATCCTGGTAGGTTGAAATTAATTTGCTTATGAATCCTATGTTCTGCCCCCAAATCTTCCTTTTGCCTTCCATTTGAAGTCCTTGTGATAGGGACATTGCTATGTCAAGAATCGTTATTTCTACATTTCACAGTAACAGAACTCACCCAAAAACAACTTTCTGTTCAGTGTTTATGAGTTTACGGTTACAGATTCTGTTGAGGTGGCGGTTTAAAATTCACCGCGAATGAAGGTCACGTCTCGCTACGCCACTTGATGCGATTTGGATGATAAGTTCATTTTAATATTATATAAATATTAGCGCTGCAAAAATTAACGATAAATTAATCGATTTGTCGCAAAAAAAAATTAATCGATTGAAATAATTTTTAAGAAAATAGCTCTAACTTTAAAAAAAAATTTTATTACTATTTATTTTTGTTACTTACATACTTTTCCGTCGTATTATTATTTATTTAGACGTGCACACCACAACAAAAAATGTATTTCTTCCTTATTTCTTGCATAGCAAAAGGACTTTGCTGTGTTACGTCACAAACTTTGGGAGCTATGGAATCATCGCGACTTAACAAATTTCGCGAAATAATGAATCGCCACTTAACGGGAGCCATAATGCGTTATCTTAAATATAATTAATCGATTAAATTTTTCCGAATAATCGAAAAAAATTAATCAGTACCAGCCTTAATTAATATGTTTTATTTTATTGTACTCCAAAGTTTCCAATATTAAAATTGTTTATAAGAATGTTACAGGTTTTATATTTTAAATGATATATTTTTTGTGATTACAGTCACTTGCAAATCAACAAGTGCATCCAACCCCACCTCCTCAAGCTCCTTGTGTGTGTGTTTTGCATGTTAAAATAGAGGATGATTTTTTTTAGCATGATTTATGTGGCGTTTCATTTTTTCCCAATCAAGAGGAACGGGGATAGATTAATTCTTGTTACTTAAAACTAGGGCTGTTATCGATTAATTTAAAATAATTTAACTTTTGAAAAATTACCGAATAATTAATCGATAATTTTGATTAAAGCTGAAAATAAGATGCATGACGTCCTTCAACTGAACATTACAAGTGAAGTAAATAAAACAGGCAATTCACATTTTTAAAAATTTAGATATAAGTACTTCTTATAAAACATCTTATTTTAAAGTTTACACTTAAAAAGTTTTTTTTTTTAAATGGAGAAGTTTGTACATAAAAAATCAACTTTTTTTATTGTTAATAATTAATTATTTATTGATAAATCGGTTATAACATTGAAAAGATTTTCCATAATTTTAGTTGCTATTTTATCGATTAAAATAATTTTAATCGATAAAAAGAATCACCGATTAATCGAGAAATTAATCGATAATTTCCGCAGCCCTACTTAAAACACATTCTGGACGAATTGAAAATTACATAATGTTATGCCACGCTCCCACCGCACCCCCCTAGCGACGCCACTGATGCCATGTTCACTGGTAGGTGAATCGTCGCCGATTGGCCTGGCTGCTCGAGAGGCAGATTTACCTTTCGTGTGTCTCGTTTGACAGCGCGAACAAAGATCGGAAACCCACGACTCTTATATCAGCACGCAGCTTTTTAAAAATAACTAAATGCAGCGATCGTCATTAAGTTAACACGAAGCTGTCCTCGGTTACGGTTCACTGGGTTATTTCTTGGCTCTTGGCAGATTTACTAAATGAAATTGTATTTTTTAATCGCTTATATTACCTTCAACATCTTGTCGTTCTCTCCTCTCTTTTTCTCTTTCCTCTTATCTACACAGACGCTCCTTCTATGCAGAGGATAAATATGCGTCCAAAGACCATGATGGATGATCTGTTGGAAAGTGATGCAGCGTTCACAGGTCACGGCTATGAGGGTTCCACGCATTACCCATTCTGAGCTGCGTGACTCAAGGACGCCCAAGACCCCGGGAACAAATCCTTGCCTTCGCATGGATTCGAACCCGTGACGATCGGCACGCCAGTTGAGCGCGCTGCCACTCAACCACCGTGTCTCTCTGTCTCCTTCCTCCCCTCTCTCTCACTCTCACTGTCTCTGTCGTGGTCGGTTCCGTGGAAAAACCGAAGTAAAAAATGACCCACCTCCCGTGATCCTATCGAGTTGAAAGTTTGCACACAGACTTGTGTCACCTAATAATGCATTATTTCAAAATTTCAAATCGATTGAATGTACCGTAATTAAATTAATGAGTTCTTAGTTTATCTCTATATAGCACGTGTCGCCGTCTGCTGTAGTTGACCCCCATGGGTGACTGGAGTTTCACTCCAGCCCTCAATGTCACAGGGGTCTGTCACGGTGCGTAATATATTGAGAATAGTCAATACTTTTTGCTGTCTTGTATATAAGGGATTTATAGTAAAACTGTGTTTTTACGGGTTGTTTACCAACCGTAATTATCCCACGAAGTTTGCCAATCCCATCTGACGTATGGATGAAGCGGAGTGGGGCTGTCGACTCCGGCATAATTTGTTTCATAAAATGTAGTGCGGGCTTTTCTATCAATTTGTTCAGGAGAGGAGATGGCGTAAAATAATATTTATATTCCGCACTTTGATTTTAATAGCCTCAGCTGTGCCCCTAGTGACCCCTGCACCCATATTGATATAGCTAGGGTCTGGAAACTTTTTGTCTGAGAGAGCCATAAACACCACACATTTTGCAAAAAAGTATCTGAGATCCATACATTATGTTTAAAACTAAAAATTCAAGAAGTGTTATTTCAACACACCAAAAGTACAAAACTTATGCCTCTGAAGTCACGGGCCCTGCTAGGTACAGCCTCGGGTCAGATGTTGATTGTTGACACGGACTTAAGGAGATGTTGCGCAAAAACATTGTTAATTTGGCAGCAATGAAATGAAAAGATTATCATGATTTAATTTGAGAACTAGGGGTTGTCAGGATTCCAATTTTTAATATCCGGCTGGCCGAATTTGGCCGAATTTTTGAAGTGAAATCTGACCGCAGCCAAATCCGGAGCCAGATTGGTATTAAAAGTGGCCAGAGCTATTATATTTATAATATTTAATGAATCTACCAGCCAGCCGGATTAGGCCGAATTTATATAGTAAAATTCTGCCGAGGCCGGATTTGTAAAAATGGCCAGATTCTGGATATGCTGGAGCTGAAATCCGGTATACCCCTAATAAAAACCGTCTTGTAAAAAAAGAATAATACAAATTAAAAAAATTAAAATTAAAAGAAAAAGAAATTGTTGGTTATGATTTTCGGAAAGCTACGTTTGTGGACAACTACTTTTTGACTAACAATAAGATTAAAATTGACTTGACTCGTTGATAATTATTTCTCAATGTCTTGTTATTGGTTTATAAATGTGTTGTTTTTTTTTAAAGCTCAGTCAATACAGTCTATCCTTGTGTCGTATTCGGTGGCCTTCTACAATTTGTGTCGCTTTGTTGTACTTGTTGGATCAGAGACATTTGACAATTCTGCCTGATCTGTTGGTTATATTGCATGTCGTGCCGCCCTGGTATTCGGCATCACTTCTTTATTTGGTGATAATCTTCAAAGAACTTCAAACGGTTGTCATTTCTCCTGCACGGCGCTCGCTGTCGTACTTCCGACCCAGCCCTCTCTCACGTCTTTTGTCGATATGTTTTATTGGCATCTTATATGACTGTTGTTGTTGTAGCAATGAAAGAAAATATCCCCCCCCCACACACACCTCTTTCTCTCTCTCTCTCTCTCTCTCTCTATTTCCACTCCCCCATCTCCCATCCCCAAAGTCATGGGTGCCCGTAGATCATTTATGATAAGAAAATCTTAACTCCATTAGGGTCCCCTTTAATTTCCCTGGGTCTCCGGTGCTGTAACAGAGCGTTATCCCTGGGAATTTATCCTAGCTACAAACCTGTTTTTCTCTTATTTATGTCGGAGCCCATAGCTGCCTGCATTCAGTTGGCTGTTCGATGGCCAGCTGTTTACTTTGGCCATTAGGACGGAGCTATGGTAAGCTTCCACGAGAGTTTTTTTTTCTGTAAGTTTTTTTTTCCTTCCCTTTCTCGCCAGTTAACGCGAGACTTAGGGTTCCCAATGAGATCTTACTGGAGCTTGCCGGCGAGCACGGAAAAGATAAGGATCGAGGAGAGAAGAGATGATTCATTAGGTTTAGTCATTATGTTATGACGTGACGGGCCAGAAACTTGGACCCACCCACTTAATTCACAATAAGGGATTGTGAGCACCAATAGGACCGGACCATCCCACCACTTATTTCACGTGATTTTGTTTGATCTTGAATTATTGTTACCAAAGTTCGTTTCTAAATTTAACGAGAGAACTGGATGAGAGGTAAATATAAAACATAACATCTCTTAACAAACAACATGCTTTCATCAAAACAAAACAAAAATTACAACAGAAAAAAAACACGTAATTATAAAATCTCACCCCTCATCCTTTACGTGTTTTAAAGAGGAAACAAGGATAAAAGTGGTGAGTGACCTCGAAAGAATTGAGAATCAAGAATTCAGCTCAATTCTAAAGGGAGAAACAAAAATCAATAGAGTGGTTAATGATGTTAGACTGGAGGTGCTGAAAACAGCGCTATAGAAGAGATATAGACACAGGCATTAATTTGTGTCATCCTCGATGATTAACTAGTTTGTCTAGTTGAGTCTGACATAATATCATTTGTAAAGCAATTAATCTCTTTACGACATTATTCATTTAGATTGTCATTTTTTAAAAACAACCCCCCACCTCATTTACATTTTTATATTTATTTTTTACATATAGTTGTATGTTTTATGCGCAAGAAAATAAAGCTGTAAAAGAAGTAATTTAAAAAATGTCCTCTTGCGAGCAAAGTTATTTGGAATATCAGGAGTTTTATTGAACAGCTGAAGTTTGTTCTCGTTTTGTAATATTTCTGTTATTATTTTTGAATTCATAAGCTAGCAATCTTTACATTTCGACTGGCAGAAGTGCCTCCTTCGGTATTTACTATTGCGTGTGTGTGTAGGGGGGGGTAATTTGGGAACATAAACACGTTTCATGGCAATGCTAGAAATATGAGCATCAAGGGTCTAATTATTCCTTTCGTAAGAGAAAACAAATATTTGAATGGGCGTCACCCCCACCACCCCCGAGATGGGTCTCACTGAGATTTGTCCATCTTCTAACATTGAGCAGTGTTGTTTTGGGTGAATTCCCCAAAGAAACTCACAAACACAACGAAAAAGACACCTCGATATCTTTTACAAAACCCGGATCTATGAGCGTCTTATGAGTCGAAAATTTATTTCTTAAAACCTACACTAACTAATTAACAACATTTTAAGATCTGTCATTCTTATTTAGACTCATCACCTGAAACAAACAGCATCGGAACCGCATGGCTACAAACTGGTTTCTTCACTGCTCTTCAGTATTAGATTTAATTTCTATAAAGCCACGTTGAGGTGCAGTGCCAACCGGGGCGAGCTGAGGGTTTTGATCCTACCCCCACTCCCACTTTTCGGCCAAGAACAAAATTCGTTAGTATGCCGCCACTCCCATCCCCCCTTCATCAATTTGTGCACTAAGGAAATTACCGTATTCTTGCTTTAAAATAATAATATTTAATTTATAAAAAAAAAAAAGGAATGCCAACTTAACTATTGCGCCGTTTTCAAAATTCCATTAGCTAGATTGAAATATTTCACTTGGCTTGACTAACTTTTGTCTTTGGGACTTTTGGAACTTCTGATTTATTTTATTTTATTTAAAGTCGAATTGAAAATTTGGTTTTTGTTTTTAGCATTATTATTACTAATATTATTATTATTGTTATGTCTTTTTTCAGGCCTATCCATCACAGACGTGCTTCAGCCCTGAGGGAGTTCATCGGACTTTATCTTTGGTGCTTTTCAGTGGATTTTAAGGGGGCGCTTTTCTGTCCAAAAATATTTATGCTATAAATAATGGGGATTAAGTCCTTGTGGCACCGGGACGAGATATGCCACTAGCGTTTAAAAAAAAATACTCTTTAGTCTTTAGTAAATTTGAACTGGTCTCTGTTAGCCATTAACAAAATATTTTTACAACTTCTATTTTACAAATAGTCGAACAAGTCAACAATGAATGTTTATATAAAAATTTTTAAAATAATTTTAAGTCTTTAAAATATTTACAGCCAAGAAAGAACAGCAAAACAAATAACGGACGCGGCTGCATATTCACCCGAAGCGCTATATTTCCGTTGTCTGTTGTTGGGTCCCTCGCCCCTCCCACCCCACTTCCCCTGAAAATCTCCTCACCAATATCAATACGCTACCATCAAAGATCAATTTACTGGGGCTAACATGTCTCAACAACTAAAATCCAAACACCACTGAAAACTTACAAAAAAGTACAACCTCACAAACCCGATTATTTGTGAAACCAAAAGAAAAAAAATGGTCTCTGCAAATGACTTGCTAATACATAACCAGCATCCCAACTCTTCAGCTGTTCTTCAATAAGTTGTTATTGGTCTTGAGTCCCAGCAATTGTCGGGCCGTAGAATGTCGTAGACAGAAGCGCCTGCTGGCCAATCAATAAGTTTCTTTATGTAACCCTCTGCATTGGGACTCACTTCTGAACTGCGAATCTACTCGTCGTCACGTCATGACCCCGAGTGGGACACTCCACTGCCGCCATTGCTGCACGCTGGGATTTTCAACTCGTTCCCCCTCTTTTCTGTCGTGTGTACATCTAGGGCAGCGATGGCGAACCTTTTTTGGGGGTCCGCTTGCCCAAAATTTAAACCGAAACCCACTTATTTACAGCAAAGTGCCAACACTCCAATGAAACCTGGAAATATGGTTTTGGGTTAGCTGGTTTGATTAAGGAAGTAATATTTTAGTCGCTGGTGAGGCCCTGTGTGCCGACTGTGGCACGCGTGCCATAGGTTTGCCATCACTGATCTAGGGCAGTGTTACTCAAAGTGGTTGTCCGCGGATTGTTGCCGGTCCATGGGGCATCCACCAAACTTAAATCAGCTGGCAACCAACGAGGGCTCTTATTACTACAGTATAGAATTTATACCATCTAATCTATACCATTTTATCTATACTTACTTGTCTAAAAGTCCATTGTTTCTAATCTACATTCTCTACATCTTCTCCTTCTTAATGCATCTGTGCTTGTGAAGTGTTTAGTAAAAAATAAGATTTTAACTGTTTAGTTAAATTGAAATTTTAATTCATAGAGGCATACGGTGTCTTAATTTTATGCCTATACTGGGGATTTAATTTTTGTACTTTTTTCAACATATTTTTTACAGTTCGTGTGTCTGTGTGTGTGTGTGGGGGGGGGGGGGG
>MUZC01000597.1:165625-176531 GCA_002072015.1 Radix auricularia | reverse complement strand
TTGTGTGTGTGTGTGTGTGTGTGTGTGTGTGTCCAAACGGAGTGCTGATTTGAGATTAGTTATTTCAGAATTAAATACTACCAGATGCGGCCCGCGGCGTAGCCTACGCCGCAGACTTGCAAATAAATAGTGCAAAGAAATTAATGGGGAGGGGGAGAACAGACAAAAACTACATCACGAAGAAATCAGAACAACGTGAATGAACAGCCGTGTTGCGAAGTCATGCTCGAAAAGAACGTGGGACATGAACGGGCACAAACAACAACATTTTGAACAATTAAAAAAAGTAATGTCTTAGCTGTGGCTTGACCCTACGACCTTCCGCGTGTTAGGCGAATGTAATAACCACTACACTTCGAAATACATGCTATTCTGTTGTTCTGAAAGAACAAAGTAATTGACCTCAATTGAATGCATTGTTGGTCTCGATGACCCCCACCCTCTGCACGACCTTTTCTTGCCAGCTGATTGGTCGGAGTGGGTGGGGGGAGATGAGGGGGTAAAAAAGTTGTCTCGATTGTAGCAGACAGTGAGATCTGTGTTGATGAAAGCTCGCCGTAACAGGGTTGATGGACATTATCAAAAACATCGTTGATTGTGCTTGTTTCGGCAGCTTGATCATGCTTGTCGGATTTATGTCGATGAAATATAAGAGCTCTTTATCAGACTATACAATACAATTATTTGTATATAATACCCCCCTCCCCCACCCTACAACACCCAACCAAACTTGTTTTCTAAGAAATTCATAGAAGAGACTTTGCGGACTAAGATTTCGTGGTTGCAGTTTCCCCTTTAAACACGGTATCTAAATTTTAAATACCATTGTAGGCGATCCCCAAAACTATGGTTGTAAAGAACTACTTTCCCTTTCGGGCATATCCATTCAAATTATACTCAACCGATGACCTCACGGATTGACCAGTGGCGCAGCTAGGACTTAGTCTGCTAGTGGCGGGTAAATAATTTTGCCGCCCCAACTTCCAGGAAAATAAAGCTTTCCTTCTGGGAAAAGAGCCACCATCTTTTTGAAACTGAACATGGCGATCAGATCGCAGCACCTTCTGTACAACGTTTCTACACCACAGAGATCATAGCATGATACTTTGTTACGGTTTTCAATCAGAGATTCTGAATGACAGGATCCTAACAGTAAAACTTTAAATTTATAAAGCGTATAAACACAGGCCCGGACTTAAGAGACCCAGGGCCCCTAGGCCCTTGGGCATTTGGCCTCCCCGACCATCTCGAAGCAATTTGAAATTTAGCAAATTAAATGCACTAGCAGAGAACATATAGTTTTTAATAGACTCTAATGAATTTAATAAACATCAAAATAATACTGTCTAGGTTACTATAGTTACGTTTATTCTAATAACTTTTATAGAATACTACGACGAAATTTCGTACCTAGGTCGATGTTAACAGACTGGAGAGATTTGCTTACGTTGTTGAACCTTTCCAAGATGTCATTCCAGAGAAGTGACAAAAAGCAAGTTTCTATCGGGCCTAATGAATTCATTTGAACAAAATGGGGGTGAGACTGCAATCAGGCCTATAAATCAGTAAATGGAAAACAGGTAAGCAGGGTTAGAGTCAGCCTGACAGGACGTAACAAAACAGCTTAATAAAACGCCGTTTTGTTACGTCCTGTCAGGCTATTTCATACACTGTTTACCTGCTTTCCATTTGACTAATGAATTCAGAAGACATGAAGCCTCAACGCGCGTAGATGTTTTTTTTTGTTTTATTTTTTTATTTGTATTATTTTTTTCCATTTACATCATTGGCAATTATATGAAGAGCTGCCACGATCTCATCCCAAGGAGCAACATCGACTTCAGCAGGCGTCAGCTCGAAGAGACCAACTTGTATGAGAAATACTCTCCACGACTGTTGAATTCTTGACTTCACTTTCGACAGAAAATTTTCCCATCTGCGTGTTGATGCTGACAAAAAATTATACAATGAACGCAAAATACCGAAGAAAGATACAGCAGTTTGACTAGACTTGGCAGCACAGGTTCCAAAATGATTCAGTGAGTGAACCGAACAGGGAACGACATCTATCCGAGGGTTCACTTGTTTTATTGAAGACAAGAATATTCACCCAACATATGGCTAGCACTGTCGTAAGAATGTCCCCACAGCTTACAAATACAAACCAACACAAGCAAATGCTGCGCACTTGACTACTGCGCATTGTATGCAAAGTTAAGTACTTATATTTATTATATCATTATTTTTAGAGAGCTTTTTGATAACGCGAGCCAGGCTTTTGAGCTTAAGTAAAGATTCCACCACCGGGGCCCCTAGGCTGGCTGGGGCCTTATAAGCCTAGACAAAACCCCGGCCCTGTTAAACCCATCTCGTGTATCCCAGCTTAAATGAAAAAGTGTGAATTCCCGAAGGTATTTAAGTTATTGTATGAATGTGGTTCGGGTGAGGGTGTGAAGAGTTAAATAATTTAAAAACTGGAAAGAAACCACGAGTCAGGTGTTATTTTAAACATCTCATGATAAGTCTTACTTTAAACAAAAACACATAGATCTAGACATCAAGTCTTGACACTTTGATTTTCTTTTTTAAATTAATTTTTTTATTATTTATGTTTAGAACCCGCCCCAACCCACTCTCGGTCTTAATCAGCTTTATTATTTTTTTTCTGTCCTAACATTAAGGTTATATTTATAGGTCAGTCTATGGGTGGGGTTGGCCTAACCCTGAGAACTCAAACGTCTTGCAGAATTGACCAACTTGAGCCGAGACGTCCACAGGCTTATCGTGACAGGGTCTTTAAGTGACCGACACTCAGAGGCACGTCCGAACGTGATGCTGTCGATGGGCGACTAATCAGCTGTTGGCACTGGATCGACGGCGTTGGCAGCGTGTGTGTGGCGAGGGTTGTCTATACGTGTGGCGAAGGCGGTCTTTATGTGTGGCGAGGACTGTCTTTATGTGTGTCTAGAGCTGTCTTTATGTGTGGTGAGGGCTGTCTTTATATGTGGAGACGCTTGTCTGTATGTGGAGATTCTTGTCTGTACGTGTGGCGAGGACTGTCTTTTTGTGTGGTGCTTCTCTTTACATGTGGATAGGCTTGTCTATATGTGTGGCGAAGGCTGTCTATGTGGAGAGGGTTGTCTGTATGTGTGGCGAAGGCTGTCTATGTGGAGAGGATTGTCTGTATGTGTGGCGAAGGCTGTCTATGTGGAGAGGGTTGTCTGTATGTGTGGCGAAGGCTGTCTTTATGTTGTGTACGTGGTAAATTTCGTTTTAGGCTCTCCACGAACAGACATATTTGCTGATGTGTTGTAGAATGGCCTGACGTTTCTCTAACTTTATAAACAAGAGGACCAGTTGACGAGATTCCAATTCCACATCACACATGTAGTTAGTTACCTTGATTTCTTGATGATGCGTATATTTTTAGATCACATTTATTTTTCATGTTCAATTCTCATTATTTTTTTGTATCTTATTATGTCAATCATTCTTTTATTAATTGCGTGTTGTTCTTTGACCAATAATTTAACCTCTCCGCCATACGATAGGGTTTTATGGACTATCACCATTTATTCCTAGTTTACGTTTCTTGTTTTCATGACCTTTGCACTTCAAACGACTACTGTAAAAACCATTCTTGTTTAATTCTATGAAGCCAAAAAGCAGAGTTCTTTCCCCTTCTGTACTCAAATTTGCTTTAGAAAATCTACTTTTTTCACATTCTCAACGGGATGAATTTGAAACATACGAACAGCTTAAACGGCGCTTGGCAAACTTACCGAAGGTTCTTAAAAACCGTTATAAAGACCCTTACCCCAACACCTTTTCCCCGCTGTTTTAAAATAAAGAGGCCATTTAAAAATTAAAATGAAACCTTGAGAAATATACAAATTTATTCCACCATATGTCTTCCCCGTGTTAAAATAGAGTCCGTTGAGGCTTTTGATAGTAGATTTAGAAACTTTCGAATGTTAAGAGAAAAATGTTTGTATTACCTGTATCTCTTTACCTTCATTCAAGAATACCAAGAAGAAAATTGCTTTTTATTCATTTATCTCGACCTCCTACTTTTCGTGCTCTTATTCTATTTTATGTTGACTCTTCGGGCCATTCATGCATTTTTCTACAGCCCCCCCCCCCGTATATTCTCCTCTCTCCGCCTTAACATCCCCACAAATATCCCCCCTCTCTCTCCCTCCCCATTTTTTCTTCCTCCCCCCCTCTTTCCCTCCCAATCTCTCCCTCTCTCTATTTCTCTCTCTCCCTCCAACTCTTTCTTTCCATCCCTATCCCGCTCTCTCTCCCTCTCTCTCCTTCTCCCCCTCTCTTCCCCTCTACCGCCCTCTCTTTCTCTCGCTCCCTCCCCCTCTTTCTCTCCCTCTCCCCTCTCTTCCTCTCCTTCTGTCTTTCTCTCCCTCTCCCCTCTCTTTCTCTCTCCCTCTCTCTATTTGTCTCTCTCTCCATCCCCCTCTAACCCCTCTCTCTTTCTTTCCCTCCGTCTCTCCCTCTCTTTCCTTCTCCCTCTCTCTCCCTCCCTCTCTCTCTTCCTCTCTTGATCTCCCTCACCCTCTCTCTTTCTCTCCCCCATCTCTCTCTCTCGCATTCACACAATTATTCCTCTCCGTCTCTTATTTTTCTTCGCATCATCTATAATTTTTTCTTCATTTTAACTATTATCTCCTCTTTACTTACACTCGCTCTACGCTTTCTGCCATTTTTTCAGCATCTTTTTCCCCAGCCACTAGTTACTCTTCACTTCCTCTCTCTATCGCTTTTTTTAAATTTCAAAATGCCTCATCTTCTCTTAATTCTATTTTCATTGTATCTCTACTCACTCTCTCTCTCATTCTGTGCGTGTGTGTGTGTGTCGATTCAACCCATGGACTCCAATCTCTTTATACACTGTCCAAGTTTTCCCCTTCAAGTTTGCCACTCAATTCAATTATAAACTTAAACCACCATGCTTTGGTTGTCTTTTTAAAATATTTATCAAACTAACCAAATCAGCAAGCCCCTCATACCGTTTAAAAACAAAAACAAAAGATGTCGCTGGAACGCAAGGGAGAAAACAAACTATTCTTAGCGGGCACGTAACTCTCGCTCATTCCAACACGCGGAGTCATCTTTTTAAAAGTACGTTTTATTTACTGATTACTACTCCCCCCATCCCCACCCCCTAAAATATCGCGCAGACACTCTTCATTTCGCACTTTGGCACCAAACGTTCCCCTCATTACAGGACTGATGCTTAAATCGCACGCGTGATATCGGGAACTGTGATTCATGTCTTATTGATACGACATCGACTACAAACTTTTTGTCGATACGACATCAATTACCATATCATTGTTCAACTCCGCTCCCAAACCCAACACGATTTTTTTTTTAAAGCCGCAGATTAAAACAACAAGCGTTGAATCGATACGAAGGTGAGCTCATGCGCCTTACTCAGTCAGATTCGTCGACCGGAAGTAGGAAAGGCTGTGAGTACACCACTGGCTAGGTGCCCACTGCGCCGTCTGGGAGGGTGGGGCCGTGAGGTACAGTGACGTAGTTGTCTGAGAGGGGTTGGGGGGGGGGCGTTGTGTGTCGAACATGAAAAAGGCGAATTCATGTTTCTGCGCACTAAGTAGTTAGCTAGGGTGGGGGAAAAAATAATAATGATAATACAAATAATTAAAAAAATTATCGGCGTCTAGCGCCCTAAAATATGGTAGCCATTAAAGGCGGATAACTCATCAGAAGTAGTCTTGTTTCCCACCATAATTAAGAACGATTTTTTGTTTCCCTTCTGTCTGGCAGCTGTAGGAATATGACCATTTCTAAATTTCTATTTCCGGCTAATGACACTGATGAACATTATTTCAATCCACTCTCAGACGTTCGTAGGGTGTGGTTGATGAGTGGCCAGGCAGCTGGTAGGATGTGGTTAATGAGTGGCCAGGCAACTCGCAGGATGTAGTTAATGAGTGGCCAGGCAGCTCGAAAGATGTGGTTAATGAGTGGCAATGCAGCTTGTAGGATGTGGTTAATGAGTGGCCAGGCAGCTGGTAGGATGTGGTTAATGAGTGGTCAGGAAGCTGGTAGGATGTGGTTAATGAGTGGCCAGGCAGCTGGTAGGATGTGGTTAATTAGTGTTCAGGCAGCTGGTAGGATGTGGTTAATGAGTGGCCAGGCAGCTCCTAGGATGTGGTTAATGAGCGGCCAGGCAGTTCTTAGGATGTGGTTAATGAGTGGAGAGGCAGTAGGTAGGATGTGGTTAATGACTGGCCAGGCAGTAGGTAGGATGTGGTTAATGAGTGGCCAGGCAGCTTGTATTATGTGGTTAATGAGTGGCCAGGCAGCTTGTAGGATGTGGTTAATGAGTGGCCAGGCAGCTCCTAGGATGTGGTTAATGAGTGGCCAGGCAGCTGGTAGGATGTGGTTAATGAGTGGCCAGGCAGCTTGTAGGATGTGGTTAATGAATGGCCAGGCAGCTGGTAGGATGTGGTTAATGAGTGGCCAGGCAGCTTGTAGGATGTGGTTAATGAGTGGCCAGGCAGCTGGTAGGATGTGGTTAATGAGTGGCCAGGCAGCTCCTAGGATATGGTTATTGAGTGGCCAGGCAGCTGGTAGGATGTGGTTAATGAGTGGCCAGGCAGCTTGTAGGATGTGGTTAATGAGTGGCCAGGCAGCTCCTAGGATGTGGTTAATGAGCGGCCAGGCAGTTCTTAGGATGTGGTTAATGAGTGGCCAGGCAGTAGGTAGGATGTGGTTAATGACTGGCAGGCAGTAGGTAGGATGTGGTTAATGAGTGGCCAGGCACTTCTTAGGATTTGGTTAATGAGTGGCCAGGCACTTCTTAGGATGTGGTTAATGAGTGGCCAGGCAGCTTGTATTATGTGGTTAATTAGTGTTCAGGCAGCTTGTAGGATGTGGTTAATGAGTGGCCAGGCAGCTCCTAGGATGTAGTTAATGAGTGGCCAGGCACTTCTTAGGATGTGGTTAATGAGTGGCCAGGCAGCTTGTATTATGTGGTTAATGAGTGGCCAGGCAGCTGGTGTGATGTGGTTAATGAGTGGCCAGGCAGCTGGTAGGATGTGGTTAATGAGTGGCCAGGCAGCTGGTAGGATGTGGTTAATGAGTGGCCAGGCAGCTTGTATGAGGTGGTTAATGAGTGGCCAGGCAACTGGTAGGATGTGGTTAATGAGTGGCCAGGCACTTCTTAGGATGTGGTTAATGAGTGGCCAGGCAGCTCCTAGTATGTGGTTAATGAGTGGTCAGGCAGCTTGTAGGATGTGGTTAATGAGTGGCCAGGCAGCTTGTAAGATGTGGTTAATGAGTGGCCAGGCAGCTCCTAGGATGTGGTTAATGAGTGGCCAGGCAGCTCCTAGGATGTGGTTAATGAGTGGCCAGGCAGCTGGTAGGATGTGGTTAATGAATGGCCAGGCAGCTCCTATGATGTGGTTAATGAGTGGCCAGGCAGCTGGTAGGATATGGTTAATGAATGGCCAGGCAACTGGTAGGAGGTGGTTAATGAGTGGCCAGGCAGCTGGTAGGATGTGGTTAATGAGTGGCCAGGCAGCTGGTAGGATGTGGTTAATGAGTGGCCAGGCAGCTTGTATGAGGTGGTTAATGAGTGGCCAGGCAACTGGTAGGATGTGGTTAATGAGTGGCCAGGCACTTCTTAGGATGTGGTTAATGAGTGGCCAGGCAGCTCGTAGTATATGGTTAATGAGTGGTCAGGCAGCTTGTAGGATGTGGTTAATGAGTGGCCAGGCAGCTTGTAAGATGTGGTTAATGAGTGGCCAAGTAGCTCCTAGGATGTGGTTAATGAGTGGCCAGGCAGTAGGTACACGTCATGCATAGAAAATCTTCGCGGTAGACTAGGTCCTTAAGTTTAACGGAAGTTCGGTGGAGTTTGGGTTACATTATTTATTATTACATTTTGAGATTGCTAAGAGCATCGCTTCTAGTGTCGCTGAAAATGTTAACACGTGAAAGTATTTTAGGAAGTTATTTGGAAAGGGAATGGGTTGTCCATTAAAAAAAAAAGAATCAAAACGAAAGCAATAAAACAACTCAGGGCCGTCCATAAATGACGTCACACACATAAGGGGGAGAGAGGGTTCTTTAAATTAGTGACGATGTGTGAATAGGTTGGGGGGGGTGTTTAAAAATGAGACGTGGCATGAGAACTCTCAACTGTAAATAAAAGTTCATCTTAAATATTTGATTGTTTAAAATTTATTTAATAACGTTTTACATAAATTCAAGCGTTTTACGATATTTGAGTGGAATCTTACACCAAATACTTACTTAAATAATTTAAAAAAATTATTTGAAACATTCTCATTTTTAAATAGAAAAATCGGCTTTTATAGGGGGGGGGCAAAGTTTTTTGACGTCAAATTGAGAAGAGGGGTTAAGTTTTTTTGACGACGCGTGACGATTGGGGGAGGGGGGTGAAAAATCGGCTATAATGGCTATACGTCATTTATCGAAGGCGCCTAATGTATTGGGTAAAAGCCTTCCGCCGCTAATAAACACAAGCAACAAGAAGTTTGTAAAATGTAAAAGTTAGATGATGGGCGTATTGAATTGGGCAATGACGTCATGTTTCACATGCTAGCCCTTCCTGTAGGTGAACAAAGATCAATTTATTTAGATTTAGAGGTAGGAATATGAGAATAAAGGTGTAATGACAGATGATTTCAGCGTTGTTTGGTGGTTCGAGATCATTTCGGTGCAAAGAAGAAATTGGAAGACAATAGTGTGAGCTAGTCGTGCATTCGAGCTATAGGTTGATGTGCTTTGTATATTGTATTCCTATCTATATGTTTAGTTAAATCACGAACTGTGTCGACCTTGTCGATTGAAGTTAGCGGCTGTTGAAAAGTTTAAAAAGAAAGCTGTAGTTCTCACGACCCCGTGTTCACCTCTGTTTCGTTTGATGAAAGTTGTTTTCTTTGTCAATGGTTAAAAATGAAAACAAAAAATTATATCTTAAAACCCGGTTACCAAGAGTGACTAGATCATTTAGTGTCCGTTTGTACCCGCTGAAAGCACTAATAACGTGTCGAAGTATAGTGGACACAATGTTGGTGAGGCTGCAATCAGGCGTGAAGATTTGTAGATGAATAATATGTACGCGGGGTATGAGTGAGCCTGACAGAACGCAACAAATCAACGAACGTTTCGGCAAAGAGCCTTCCTTAACAAACAAAACAAAAAAAAAGTTCACAACTAAAACGAATAATTTTTTTTTAAAACTTAGCTGCGGTGAAATTCAGAGAGTGAATGAGAGCAAATATAAGGAGAGACTATTTTGATCTTATATGGGAAAGGAGATTGTGGCAAATCAATTAGGTTGTCAGCGAAAACACAACATTCATCCCAAGTGCATGGTGCGAGGCTCCCATACTCTTGGATTAGTCTATTCTCCAGACTGACCCTGATCCTGACGAATTATAAGAAACTTATTTCTCTCAATGTAAGACTAACTTTAGGCATTCCAAGAGAAAATACCGTACATGCGATGTTTAATTTCACCAGGTGAATTTGTCGGTCCTTTGCTACAGACCTTCAGAAATTTCATTACATGATTTTTTCTTAAACTTGTACACGTCGAACTTTTTTTTACAAAATCGTGCACGCGCTAAACAGTTTTCAAATTTAATTTTTTTTTTTTAAATGTAATTTTTTTTTTTAAACTGCATCCAGGGTCATTTGCTATGACGTTTTGTTGGATCGTTTAAGGCTGCCCTGAATACTGGGCAGCTTTCTCGATACTTTACCCGAATAAGGTGTCAATTAGTTTTTGAAAAGTTTTTTTTTTCCTTTTGAATTTTCTTAATTGTTTAGCGAGTAATTTGCTTAAATATCGGATTTCCAACGTTGAAATCCGGATATCGTAACAATTAACAATTTTAGCACTTTGCCAACAGACGCGTGGCTATTTGTGACGACCAGTGGAAAATCCACACTTCTAATCGATTCTACAGTCTACACAAATTGAGAGTTTAAAACTTGGTTTCATTTGTATGTGGGATCAAAGAGAGTGAATTGTGATAAGATTCAGCATACGTTTACTTTAAAGTGTTCGATCATTGTTCTAAGTGACAGATGCCATCAAATCAAACGGACGAGTCAAAAGACTAGAATTGTTTGAAAAGGGAATATTATCTTGCATAACATGAGATATATTTGCTCGATAACCGGTCATTTAGAAACTTATACACTAAATAACACAGCTGGCATCTGGTACGGCGAAGTCACGGTGGGAGTTATGGCAATTAAAGTAATCTCAACATTCAGTGGCGATGATGGGGGGGGGGGGGGGGGTAGTGCCGTCTGTGGAAGGTCAAAAATTTAACCCCCACCCACAGCACTTTCGCCTACTTCCTCACACTCGACGTCATACGTCTCAATTTAACAATCACTCTTTTGTTTAACTCCCGAACACTTAAGTAAACTTCAGCAACATTATGTAAGTAACTTTAAAGTAACCCTTAGTCGAGTACAACTCTCTGAGTAACCTTTACTTTGTTTCACCGATCTCTATTTTACGTTGTCGTTCTCCCTGTACACACCAGAGTCAAACACAATCATATTTGTCTTCTCGTACCTGGTCGTCCACTTTCGCCGCCCCCCCCCCCCCCCCACTTCCCGTTGGTTAGGATCCCAGTCTTTGTCACACGTCGGTCGTCTATAGATACACATGAAGAAGGAAAAAAAATTCATGGGACTTACGGGGCGCGTGGCCCGACTAGCCGGGTGTTGCACCTGCCGTTAAAAGCCGTGTCTTTCATAGGGATTTTTACGCCAGGCTCGCTACGCTGGATTGGGCGGGATGGGAAAAAAGAGACGTGGCATGAGAACTCTCAACTGTAAATAAAAGTTCATCTTAAATATTTGATTGTTT
>MUZC01000597.1:146245-156688 GCA_002072015.1 Radix auricularia | reverse complement strand
TTTTAACGGCAACTTCGCCTTTACAAAATTACTCAAGTAAGATGAAAATAGGTTCAGAAAAACATCCCGGACGAAGGCCCCAATCTTCTTTTGTCACGTATTACGAATTGAATTATATCTATTCTAATTTGTATTGGCTTGTCTAGGGGAACGTGACAATAGAAAAAGCCGTTGTGTCACTATCTTAAGTCTGAATTTAACCACAGACTTACAATGAATAACACAAGAAATCGGAAAGTAAAATATTAACTGAATGTTTAATAAAATATAAATCAAATAGTACTTTTAAATGAATCACATTAAGTTACAAGCAAAAAAAAACACAAACATCTACTCAATACAGAATTGAGAGGTTGACCAAACCCTTTTACAAAAATGGCATGTAAAAATATTACACTTCAAGAGTTTTAAAAGATAACTACAATTACCAGCAAGGCCTTGAAAAGGAAAAATCTCAACTTACACTATCAATACCACGCAGGGGTCACGCAAAGTCTCCGCTATTCTGTCTCACGGCTGTCTCCGTATGTCTTGTCCGTCTCAACGTTATACGGGCGGTCTTTTTATAGTCCACCGCGCGTCGAGCTCAAGACAACTCTAGTAGTTTCTCGAATACTATTCGAGAACAGGACAAGTGAACAACAAGACAGAGCTAGAACCTTCTCTAAAGAGACGGAACAAGAAAACCTCATATTTTTGACCAGATGAAAACACACAGGTCAAGGACCGGTCACACGGTCTGTGTGGCTTGAACTCGCCGCCGCTCATAAACAAAACTCATTACACAAAAGGGGCAGACAACCTCGGGAATTTTCTACCCGTCTCTCGACCGCAACAGGTCAAGTGAAAACAACAAAAAAAATAGGTAACAATGCCTAGGTACGTAACAACTGTTTCTTAATAATTTTATAAAAATTAAAGCTTTTAATTAAGTTTATCAAAAGCAAAGAAAAGTCTAGGTAAAATTCAATAAAAGAAATGAAGTTTCTGTTAAAATACGTTAAGTTTTTTAATGCCAACAATTAAGACGTCATAGTATAATGAATCTAAAAAAAATATTCTAATACTAAAGCTATTGAACTGAATAACCAAGTTACTGATGTAGTATGAGGATATGACAATGACGCTTGTACCTATAACCGATTCAATTTTGTCAGCTACTCGTCTTGTGGAAGCTAAAATTGCTACACCCATTCAATTCCAACAGCTTTTAAAATTTTAACAACATACATGGACTAAATGGATAGAAGTAGATGACTATAAGGGCAGCAAGATTGAAAGAGTGTCCAACATATTAAAATTAACTTCTTAAAAAATAGGTGCGGATCTTACACCAAAATAGAGATGAAACGTGTAATGTGAGAATGATTTTAAGGAGTTAACTACTGGGGGGAAAATTGAATAAGACGTATTCCCCAAGAGCATCATCATTTTAATTTTTAATATCTTCTGTTTTGTTGCATAAAAAAATATAAGGGCTGCTGCGATTAATTTAAATTTAATCGTTAACTTTTCAAAAATTATCGAATAATTAATCGATAATTTTAATTAAGCTAAAAATAAGATGTATGGCGTAATTAAACTAAAATTAAACTAATTTCAAGGGAAGTAACAAAAAGGCAATTTACATTTTTTAATTTAAATATAAGTAGTTCTATATAATGTGAATTTAAAAAAAAAATTAATTGTTAATTAGGTAAAAAAAAACAATGTTTAATTTTTTTGCATCATTTTCTTTATAAAAAGAGCTTATTTTAAAGTTTACATTTAAAATTTGTTTAAATGGAGAAGTTTGTGCGTAAAAAAAGCAAAGTATTATTAATTATTAATCATTTATTAATAAATCGAAAAAAGTATTTACCGCACTTTCACTCCTTTTAATCGCTATTTTATCGATTAAAATAATTTTAACCAATATTTTTTACCGATTAATCGAGAAATTAATCGTTAATTTCCGCAGACCTAAAAAAAATAATGAACAAATGCTTATCTCATGTACACATGAGTCTTGTCTCATAGTGGACACGAAATAAATTCAAATGTAGCCACTCTTGAAATAGTTCTCAACATTGCCAAATTATTGGCAAGTAGAACGAATCAGAAATCGGATATATATATATATACTATTAAAAAAGAACAACAATGAGTCGTAGTAAAATAAAACAATACAATGGGGCAAGAAGTACGTGTTATAATGTTTGACATGATTAAATCCTGGCATAATGTAATTAGTGTTTTCGTGATCAAAGAGAGGAATATACTAGTGCAAATATGGCTATATTCTGGAACATTAAGCAGCTACTAACAGCGAATGATCAAGGGCTTCGCGAACAGCTTCCCACATTCAACATTGTAGTTTTAGGAGATACTGTTAGCCAAACATTAAATATTTCAGGCACATGAGACCAAATATTATTCCATTGCTTGTCTGTTAGCTATCAACATTTCACATCAGGATCAAACAAAGCCAGTTGTGTGATATGTAAAGATTGAAAATCAGAAAAGTAGACATTGTAGAATCTTTCATAGGTTTCATTTTAAAAAAAAAAAAAAAAAAAAACACACAAACACATTCACACAAAAACAATGTTGTTACGACATTTCGGAAGTGATTTGAAATAAGTTTAAGGCTGATGGTCTTAAAACAATGGAATGCAGGGGCCCGTCGAATTTTATTACTGCTTTACTGCTGGAAAGTATACAGGAGTTCAAGAGACTTTAAGACATAAATCTCGCTCAAACTATTTATTAAATTATTTTTGTTAACATGCCGTTCCACCTAAAACAAACTTTCTAACATTTTTAGTACACTAGAATGAGGTTATGCACCTGTTTCATCAACATGCATTTCGGAAATATCTATTCGGCATCCTTCCGTCTCGCGAGACGATGGTGCATCACCGTTGGGTTGGGTTGCATTTCCTCGCGTGACTGTGCAGTCCTATCCTTGAGTGACAGTCTTTGCCACAGTTTTTACACACGAGTTCTGTGCTTCCAAATGTTTTGGCCTTTCTCCTGGCTCTTCTGTCTGCAGCCTCCTCCATTCTTCGCTCCTCGGCTACTATGAGGCCCTCTTTAACAACTATGCGTCACGTAGATCAGTCTTCTGCCTTACACTCCCATACACTTGTATGTATTTTGGCTGCTTTCATGTCCCTTTGACAGACATCTTTAAATCGCAAGCGTGGGCGACCTGTTTTCCTCTTTCCAGAAGCAATTTCACCATATAGGAGGTCCTTTGGGATGCGGCCGGGGCTCATTCTTTTAACATGTCCTAGCCATCTCAGGAAAGATCTAATTGCGGCTAAAGGCAAGGCATTTGACTAACTTCAGAATATAAAATAGTGAATATACAACGGAGCCATTTTGACATTCTTCTTTTTGTAAAAAGTTAAATAACAACTGACCGTGGCAGATGAAAATTTAAACACACGAGCAGACTCAGGAACAATGCATTTTTTTCTTGACCTTTGGAAACATGGACTCTGTGAAGTCAAAGAAGTGCAAAATTATTTACAAAGTATTGCGAGAAAAATATGCTTTGTAAAGGCACAGAGAAACTAATGGACTATTTAAAGGATGATTTGACTTTCACTGAAACCTTATGTAGAGACCTTACGATTTTAATTGTACCTCACAGTCAATGAATAAGAGAGAAAATGGTGATGATCAAAGCGAATATGTAGTCATGCATGTGGAGATAGAATTCATAAGGAAAATGCATTCCTCATAAGATGAGGTTACTGTAGAGATTTAAATTAGGTTTGGCAGTTATGATTTTCGTACACCATTTACGTAATTTAAAAGCTATTTAAGATTTTGAGCATTGCATGGCTGACAAAATTGATACATCAAAGATTGTGCCATGAAGAAAAGCAGAAAACGTTTTTCCCCACTAACATGAAAAACGGATAATGTCCTCAATCATTTCTTTCAAACTTTGTCTCTCCTCTAGACTTTAGGGGGGGGGGGAGGGGCAAACTATTCTATTGTTGGCCTAAAAGAGAATACTTATTAGACGAAAAGGTTTGTAAATTTCGACTGTTCTTTGAAGGCCACCTTTAACATTCAGTCATAATTCCATACTTGGATGATTGATAAAAGACTTAGGGTTAAATTATATCGAGAAGCTCTTAAATAATGTCACTGTTCTACGAGCTAGAATGTTTTGTTGTTGTTAAGTTCGCATCTTTTGTTGTGTATGATAAGAAGTTTTTTTTTTAAAAAAAAACCTTTCTGGCATTCGATCTAAAATCCCTATGCAATTTCTGATGCATGATATAAGATTTCATATATACGGCGATATCATATATCCATCCAAGGTTTCCGATGCCATATTCAGAATGTCAAATGTCAAAGACAACACTGCTCTCGTGGCTAATAATCTGCGTTCCCAACTCGAGTATTTTTTATGTATCTTTTTGACGAGAGTACCACTTGGTCAGTGGGCTAGAGTACCACTTCGTCAGTGGGTGAGAGTACCACTTCGTCAGTGGGCGAGAGTACCACTTCGTCAGTGGACGAGAGTACCACTTGGTCAGTGGGCTAGAGTACCACTTCGTTAGTGGACGAGAGTACCACTTGGTCAGTGGACGAGAGTACCACTTGGTCAGTGGACGAGAGTACCACTTGGTCAGTGGGCTAGAGTACCACTTGGTCAGTGGACGAGAGTACCACTTCGTCAGTGGGCTAGAGTACCACTTGGTCAGTGGACGAGAGTACCACTTGGTCAGTGGACGAGAGTACCACTTGGTCAGTGGGCTAGAGTACCAGTTCGTTAGTGGACGAGAGTACCACTTCGTCAGTTGACGAGAGTACCACTTCGTCAGTTGACGAGAGTACCACTTCGTCAGTGGGCTAGAGTACCACTTCGTCAGTGGACGAGAGTACCACTTCGTCAGTGGACGAGAGTACCACTTCGTCAGTGGGCGAGAGTACCACTTCGTCAGTTGACGAGAGTACCACTTCGTCAGTTGACGAGAGTACCACTTCGTCAGTGGACGAGAGTACCACTTCGTCAGTGGACGAGAGTACCACTTCGTCAGTGGGCTAGAGTACCAGTTCGTTAGTGGACGAGAGTACCACTTCGTCAGTGGGCTAGAGTACCACTTCGTCAGTGGACGAGAGTACCACTTCGTCAGTGGGTGAGAGTACCACTTCGTCAGTGGGTTAGAGTACCAGTTCGTTTGTGGACGAGAGTACCACTTCGTCAGTGGGCTAGAGTACCACTTCGTCAGTGGGCTAGAGTACCAGTTCGTTAGTGGACGAGAGTACCACTTCGTCAGTGGACGAGAGTACCACTTCGTCAGTGGACGAGAGTACCACTTCGTAAGTGGACGAGAGTAACACTTCGTCAGTTGACGAGAGTACCACTTCGTCAGTGGACGAGAGTACCAGTTCGTTAGTGGACGAGAGTACCACTTCGTCAGTGGATGAGAGTACCACTTCGTCAGTTGACGAGAGTACCACTTCGTCAGTGGGCTAGAGTACCAGTTCGTTAGTGGACGAGAGTACCACTTCGTCAGTGGACGAGAGTACCACTTCGTCAGTGGACGAGAGTACCACTTCGTCAGTGGGTGAGAGTACCTCTTGGTCAGTGGGTCGTTAAATGTCAATATAAAAGAGAAAAGCTCGCCCCCAAAAATTGCTTTTGTAAATGAGTGTTAGTTCAAAAATTTAGTTTCAGGTTCCTAATATCAATACCCGTGAGCTGAGTAGGAGTAAGTGAAACTACATCAATAACATAATTTTAATATAAAATAACTGAGAATGAATTCTTTCCCCTGAATTCGTGGCCTATACAGTTCTCGCTTACTCAGCCGAGATACAACAATCACTAATGACATGAAACCAGATATGCACCGACCTTTCCTGCTCTCATATCTCGGGTAAAGACTTCCGTAATGTGTTTCTGTGTCGATAAGATTCATTGCACCAACAACAAAAATAATGCACGTTTTCAAAAATTAACTAAAAATATTATACATGAAAAATATGCATTACAGCAAAACAAAAGAAAAAAAATATATATATATATTCCAAGGTTTAATAAGGGAGGGGTGTTACGATGTGTTTGTATTCTTTTCTTGAGCTTCTCTCGATTACAATCAAATAAACTTGTAATTTATCAAACGAACTAAACATCCTTCACTTTAAGGGCCCACATTTGAAGTTAAATGCTGCTATAAAAATGAAATGTTTTTGACACACCTCAACCGATTTTATCTGGGAAACCTAGCAGCAGTCGAGCTGTCATAAGCAATCCCCACCCCCTTTAAGATTTGGACTGAAAAGAAATTAAAACTGGTCTGCTCCCCATTCTGTAAGATTTACCAGAATTCTTGCACGCAGAGCTAATGGAATATCTATGAAATTTTGGCATAATACATGTACTTGGTTTATTAAAATGGTGGAACTTAATATAACATATTGTGACGGCAAATAGATCACTTTAGATGTTAACAGAATTCTGATCACGAGCGTTATACTTGGTTAAGAATCGACCCAATAAAAAATTTCTAATGATTCATTCATAGCGTACAACACCAACCACAACTTAGCGTACTTCATCAGCGTCTACTTAGTGTAATTCACCAATATTTATAGATTGTACTTCACCAACCTCAATTTATTGTACTTCACCAGCCCCCATTAAGTTAACTTCACCAGCCTCAATTTAGAGTACTTCATCAGCCTCTACTTAATGTAGTTCACCAATATTTATTTATTGTACCTCACCAGCCTCCATTTAGTTTACTTAAGATAAGTAGTTTGTGTACTTAACACATTTCTAAATATTAAGATTTCACGTCATTAATTCAACTCACGTTATCTTCAATCACTGTTCAGCCAACACGATTGATTAATTAATTTTCCTTTCAAAGCCTTAACAAAAAAAACACTTCGTTTGATTGTTTAATTTTCCACGCTGCATCGATTTACGATAAACAAAATATGAAAACTATGAAAGGTAATTGATTGGAAGTTGTATTTTTTACATGTTGTTCTCTTGTCTGAGAACAACTCACAAGTCGTGACTACACGTGACCACTCGTGACTTATCAAGTCTAACGCTGAGTGAAGACGTCTGCTCGAGCTGGGGTTGAGCAGTTTTAACTTATGGACAACGGATTTTCACTTGCCAACCCCTAGGGAATTACATATCTATAATACCCCAGAAAATTTGACATTTATATATTAAAAATGTGTATTGAAAATATTTTCAGTGTCTCTGATGATCGTTAAACGACTCTATAGCCGAGGACCTCTATGATAATTAAGTTGGCCACGGGAGACCCTATACTCCTGAGTTCTTGTTCCTGTTGATCTGTACAGAGTAGCCATTAAAACCCTGTCAGATGTTACCTAGAAGTTTATCATCGTATTGCTTTTAACCCCCCCCCCTCCCGTTGGAGTATGTTTAGACTCGCTCGTTATTTTGCTCCTTCCAATAGGCGCAACGAATAAGGGGCATAAGTCCTCAAGGTCAAGGCCCCGAGTTACAGGGTCACCAATACGAGGCGACTTAAATCATCATAATAAATAAACATGGGGATGGTGTTCATTTTATGAAATACGATGGCAGGCCCAACCTTTTTTGCTTCAAGTATCATTATAGTAATGTGTGTAGATGACATTTAACTCAATTGTGTCATTAATAATCCATGTTTTGAAAAGTACTTTGTCACACCCTCAGATTTCAAGAAGATTGGTATCCGTAAAAGTAAATAGTCTTGTGTCTTGTCCTTTTGGGATTAGGATGTCAGTCATGGCACAGCTGAGTATTTGTTTGGTGTTAGTCCATTCACCACCACCACCACCACCGCACACCCACACAATGTCCACAATCACTAACACTTAGTTCTTCCCACCTGAAACCGAAACACAAAAAGTTTGCTACAGCGTGTATTCAAAAAATTAAGGAGTTTTGGCTAACATGGGCGGCGTCTCGAAAAATATAAGACGTGATGGCATATCAAGCATGGGTGAGGCTGTGGGACAAAGATATCTTGTAGCGATTGTCTTTTGTCATATCTCATTACCTAATGTTACGATCTTTAGACGATGTTTCCGTTAAAGAATGCTTTTCAACGTTAGTACAGAAGTAACAAAACGCGTGAAAATTTAAAAGTTAAATAACGCAATAACGCTGTAAAAAAACAGTTTTGGTCAATTAAATTGACTAAACTTAACGGACAATTTTTTTAAAATTCGTTAAGACAAGTCCTAACAGGATATCCGTATATTTAATTACAAACATAATGAAATGTTTCCAAAAGAATAGTCCGGATACGTCTATAAAAATAGGTTTCCGCCCGGAAGTGATTAGGTCTTATTCTGTTCACTGGATGCCATTAAAAAAATATTTCATTATTTAATTTGAGCCATTCGGAAAAAATTAATTAACGAGATCAAAGACAATAATTGTATACATTAAATCTAACTCTAAGTCTCAAATTTTTCTCTTACCATCTACACCATCATATCATGATACAAACATTTTATTTATTCTGGAACTCCGTGGTCCGCCGTGGTACAAGATTTTGCGACCCGATTTTTTTCCGAGTCAATGCAATCCTATTAAGCTGCAATAAATCAACGCACTGCGCCTCCCCCCCTCCCTTACCCACGCCCCTTTATTCCGCTTTGGCTGGTTACTATGGAAATATATATTTAAAAATGTTTACATTAAAAATCACGGAAGGGTATTTCCCTTGCAGGCACATGACGTTAACCCGCCAAAACTCATCGGATCTCGTGTTATCGCCTGCGATCAGCGGTTACTGTTATCACCTGCACGCGACCGACTCGTGCCGCCGGGCACTTGAAAGACGAAAATGAATGAGGCCGCACCTGTCAGTGTAGGCCAAGTTGAAGGTCGCACCTGTCAGTGTAGGCCAAGTTGAAGGCCGCACCTGTCAGTGTAGGCCGAGTTGAAGGCCGCGCGAGCAAGCTTTCGGCCTTTCTACCCTACAACTTGCTCCGCGAGACAATGCAAGATTCTCTCTTTCTGGCAGTGGTAAGCTAACATCGGTCCGGTGGACTGGATACAATGTGTTCCTCGAAAATCAGTCATTGCCTCCATATTCTGTCAAAAGAATAAGCAAAAGCAAATAAATGATTGAATAGTAATAACAATAAAAGTAATGTTAATCATTTTTTTAAAACTCTCCCATAGAAGATTTTGTGATTAATCATCTCTAATTTGTTTCTTTGGTTTAGAAAATAATCATTGTAAAAAAAATATAAAAAATTAGGAATTAATTTGTAGTGGAAGTGGATTTATTCTCCTGAGCAGTGGCGTCACTAGGGGGTTGCGGCGGGGGAGGGGGCGCCCTGGATGACACCATTCAGGGGTGACACCAAAATTTAAAATTCTGTATGTTTCCGTTATTTGGCACTGGAAAACTCGGATGAGTTCTATGGGTTAGTCGTGAGGGGGTGACACCATAAGCTACCGCCCCGGATGACACCAACTCTAATGACGCCTCTGCTCCTGAGCATGCGATATTGACAAAATGACCTGTATATTAAACATGACATCAGGGACATAATTAGGGTGATGAAGGGGTTACATGTTATATCTCCTGGTGGACAAGGTAAAGGGCTGCCAAAAATTATGACTTTCCTTTCAGTGAAGGAAGTCTTCACATATTCTATCTCCGTTTGTCTAAGTTTCTGTCCTATTCATTATGTAACAGAGAGCTCTTTGAAAGGTGTAGTTGTAAATGTTAAATTCATCAATAATTACCATTTAAAAGATCGTCACAGGATAGTTTTAAAAAATAGCTAGATTGTTGTGGGGCGCCTACGGCGTCCACTTTTTACCAAAGCCCAAGTAACTTATGCGAATGTTATAGCATGCGTTTGCCAAACTATTAACGGCTCTTTTTAATTCGTTCCCTTTTCCAAAATTGAAATATAATCTCAAACAATAACATCATATAATATTTTAAGGCGAGAAACACCACAGGCTCTGTTAATCTCGAAATCAAAATGATTATGATTTTACGTCAATATTTTTAATTTTTTTTTTTATTTTAAATGCTGATTATGTCCCTTAGCGTTACAGAGTGACCTATGCTTTTAAATTGAATATTTATCAGCAATTTTCGTACTTCAGAAAGGGTGTGGCTCTAGATTTTTCAGACATAAAAAATATTAACCATGGCTTGGGCGGGTATACTTTATGGTAGTTTATTTGACGGTTCTTTCACTTTCGGGTGGTTCTCTTGTTGGTTCACGCTCTTTAGGTGGATTCAATTGGAAGGTTCGTGTACTTTAGGGTATAGTGTTAAATTTTCAGTTAACTTGTGAGGTGTTTTCATATCGGGGTAGGTGTACATGTGGGGTGTTTTCATATCGGGGTAGGTGTACTTGTGGGGTGTTTTCATATCAGGGTAGGTGTACTTGTGGGGTGTTTTCATATCGGGGTAGGTGTAC
>MUZC01000597.1:118350-130768 GCA_002072015.1 Radix auricularia | reverse complement strand
GGGGGGGAGAGGTAAGTATGGGGATAGAGTGGTGAGTGGGGGAGAGAGGTAAGTATGGGGATAGAGTGGTGAGTGGGGGAGAGGTAAGTATGGGGATAGAGTGGTGAGTGGGGGAGAGAGGTAATTATGGGGATAGAGTCGTGAGTCGAGGGGAGAAGTAAGTATGGGGATAGAGTGGTGAGTCGAGTGGAGAGGGATTAAAAATTTAAGCATGGGCGAGGGAGTTGGGTTTTAATTTAATGTAAGCCTTGGGGTTAGGAGAAAATTTAATTTAAGTTAGTTAGTGCATGGTATTAGTTAGAGCTTATCAAAGTAATTCGTTAATCGGGGATCAGCTGAGAATTGGTCAAACATTCAGCTTATTTTGCATACTAGATTATAGCGATACGTGTTTGTATTGGCTAGACATTGTTGTATTTCGTGACAGGTTTGTATCTGCTAGACATTGTTGTATTTCGTGACATGTTTGTATTGGCTGGACATTGTTGTATTTCGTGACATGTTTGTATTGGCTAGACATTGTTGTATTTCGTGACAGGTTTGTATTGGCTAGACATTGTTGTATTTCGTGACATGTTTGTATTGGCTAGACATTGTTGTATTTCGTGACAGGTTTGTATCTGCTAGACATTGTTGTATTTCGTGACATGTTTGTATTGGCTAGACATTGTTGTATTTCGTGACAGGTTTGTGTTGGTTATTAACATTGTTGTATTTCGTGACATGTTTGTATTGGCTGGACATTGTTGTATTTCGTGACATGCTTGTATGTACTGGACATTGTTGAATTTCGTGACATGTTTGTATTGGCTGGACATTGTTGTATTTCGTGACATCTTTGTTTTCAAAGAATATTCTTGGTCTTGTTGAAACCTGTTAAAGACGTGTCATGAAGGATTTTACAAGACACACTTATTGTAAAAACATTGGCATGTACTTGGTGAAGTAATCACATCTTCTTAACGATTAACAGACGCTTCTTCTATGCAGAAGATTATTGCGTCGTACGTTCAGATTAGACCAGGCAATGATTATGAGGGACCACACTATCCCCAGCCGCCTTTGTTTCCTTAAAACTAGTGTCAGGTACCCAATCGTAGCTTGTTGGACTCAGGGTTGACCCTTGGCACCGGAAACAAATACCTGCTTTCACGGAGATTCGAACCCATGACCCTAAGAGCGCCAGCCGAGTGCGCCAGCCGAGTGCGCCAGCCGAGAGCGCACGCCGTGCCCCTAACAGAAAGATTCTGAAAGATTACGCACGTTTTACATTCGTCACCCATTATTTAATATCAATTCCGTGTTTTGTAATATAACGAAAAGTGTCCATTTGTTAAAAAAAAATTATTGATGTTTTCTTAATGTTTATTTATATTTAGTTTAACATCTTGCTATGGCATTTCAAAACATTCCATACGTCTTGCTGTCGTGTCACTTGATGAATAGTTTACGTAAACGATCTATTTTAATCTTTCGTCAGAACAAACAATTAATTTTTTTTTAAAGTTCCAAACAAGTAAGGGAGATACATTTTGTGTTAACAAAACATCAAAGGGAGCGAAGACTGACTTCTTATTGTAAACATGAATCGTTTGCCCATTTTTAAATATCAAAGAGAGCTGTTGAAAACAAAAAGTCATTGCATTAAGTTGATAAATCAATAAGTTTTTTTTAAAAATATTTAAATCTGATCTTTATCAAATTCCGTTGAATTAAAAAGAACTAGATGCCCGCGGCGTATCATACGCCCCAGATTTGCTTATAGATAGTGAAAAGAAAGTGTGTGTGGGGGTGGGGGGATGAACAGACTCAAACTACATCACGATGAAATCAGAACAACGCGAATGAACCTCAGATGCGGGAATAACTGAGACTCATTGTTGATCTGGAAAAATGTGCCATGTGGTTAGTCACTTGCCACCCCCAACCCTGCACCACCCTAGCTTGGCAACCGTTAACTAATTGGCATAACCTGACAAAGGTCATTCGTCAAGCATATTCTTACTCGTCTTGTGCTTATTATGGTGATCGAAAATATTGTGGGAAATGAAGGGGCACAAAAACAAACATTCAAAAAAATTAAAAACGTAATGTCTTAGCTGGGGATTGAACCTGCGACATCCGCGTGTTAGGCGAATGTTATAACCATTACACTCTGAATTACATGTTATTTTGTTGTTCCGATAGAACATACTGATTGACTTCAATTCAACGAAATGTTGAATGTTTACTACCTTTTCTTGCAATCTGATTAGTCGGTGAGGTCAGAGGTCAGACAGCTTCTTGTCCGGCATGGTTGGACCATGTAGAGAATTATATATAAAGAAGGTTGATAAGAGGGTAGAATAATACCAGTGCAACAAAACATATATGTCAAGCTTTATAAACAGAAAAATTTATAATAATCCTCAGTCCACATAACGTCTTATTGATGTATGTTAGGGACTGCGCTGCCTGATGGGTTAAGCGTGATCAACTGTAGCAGGAACGTTTATACAACATTTCAAATGCGATTTACTGAGTGTTGGGCAGTGGTCACACAGGGTGGCGTAGGGTTAGCGAGCCCATGGAATAAACTGGCTTTGATTTTTCGCTCTCCAATAATTGTAATCTGATGTAGCAGACTCAATGACACCCCTAATGAAAATTTCGCAAAAATCAGATCTTATTGTCTGCAAGCAGTTACTTTAAAATTGAAATTGAGGGAAAGAAATATTTTTTAAAAATATATAATAAATTTAATCACTTTAAAAATAAATTGCTTGACAATTATCTGCAATCGTAAATTTTTACCAAGGATTTAAATTTTTTTAAAATAAATTAACAATACTATTGTGGTACGTTAATTTTTGAATTTATATTCACAACGGCCTCCCCCGTGAGTTCCTGGCAAACTCTTTCATTTTTAAATGGGGAGTTTGTTCCCTTTCATTTTCTCCGCGGTCACATTAAACCATCATTTGGGCTGAGTAACCATTGAGATTTGAATAACATTTGAAAGTCATTAAAGACAACTCGCTGCGGTTGTTTACCGACAAGACGGAGTAGTCGGTCCTTACTCTGCTTACATTTCTTGAACAATTCTCAAATTGTTCATTTGTGTTTTCGTGTCAAATGAAATATGAACCAATAACTTGAAATTACTTTTTTTTAAATTAAGGTTATCATTTTCCGTACAAGAAAACGCCATAATACATCAATCAATGTTACTATTTTAAAACATTTTTGTGGCAAAACTATGCCTTTTCAGCATTATTATTGAAAAAAGTATGCGTTGACATTAAAAAAATTAAAGTAAGCTGACCAAAATTAACGTAGAATTAACAAAGCTATTTCGAGATAAGTCATTTTGCAGAATACCCAGATTAATTAGATGAATTTATAAAATGGGAAACTAACTGGAGTATGTCCTTCCACCCAGAAAAGTGTCAACTGCTAAGAGTAACAAAGACAAAGAAACAAATAAATTCAAAATATTTCACTCGTGGAAAAGAACTAACCCAAACTAAATATGCAAAATACTTTGGAGTCATAATAAATGAGAAAATATCTTGGAATCCCTTTGTCAATGAAATTATTAAAAAATCAAACAAAGCCTTGGGTTTTATAAAAAGAAACTTTTACAAATGTAATTGAGATATAAAACTAAAATGCTACATCACCCTGGCGAGTCCTATACTAGAATATGCGTCTTCTGTACGGGACCCATCCACCAAAGAAAACATTGAAACACTAGAAAAAATTAAAAAAAGAGCTGCCAGATTCATTACTGGAGAATAGTCAAAACTCACAAGAGTAACACCATTAGTTAAATAATTAAACCTTGAAACACTAGAGGATAGAAGAACCAATAGTAAATTATTAATCATACACAAAGCAATTAATTGTAATTTAGAAATACAACACAAAGATAACTTAATACTACCCTCAGATAGACACCTTTCTTATTTCTTATGCAAGAACAAACACATACAAGTTTTCTTTCTTCCCGTCCGGTGTTCGGGCATGGAATGGGTTGCCTGAAGAAACCAGGAAAGCCAACACTTTATCATCATTTAAATCTTTAATAAGAATACAGGACTAAACACAAACCATAGATAAACGTATGACGCAATAATCTTCTGTACAGAAGGAGCGTCTGTAGCATATACGATAAAATAAGATAAGATTAATATCTTATTCAAACTTTTACGACTGAGAACCCCGGATATTTCTATTTATCGATTTCCGCCATGAACTGACTAGGCCTGTTCAATGCTTGGAAGACACCTAGTTACCAAACTTCTGAGATGGATAAATGCAAAATAATTTTTTAAAAATGTAAATGGTTTTTTTATATAAAAAAGGTTAAGAACTACTTAATTTTCTAAATGCTACTTATGACGCTTATTCACGAATGCCACTCACATTTGAATTTAAATAGCTTGTCGCATTATTACAAGTGCCGTTGTTTGGAGTTAGAAGTAGCAATTTCCCTCGATAATTCCTCGTCTCCCGCTCCATCTCTACTGTACTACAAACAGTTTCTCTTTGAAGTTGTCAACTTGACCAACAAACAAAAAGGCCACATACCTTGGACGTTTCACATCAGATCCAAACAAAGGGTTAAAAAAAGGACCACCCCACTGTCCCCTCCTCCCTCATGGCCCCTCCCCCAACCGCTTTAAATTGATCATCCGTCCCTGTTACTCCATATTCATAAAGGATTAACTTAATTACGGCGTCACCCAGAGAAATGAGTACCCGAATTTTAATAGAGACAGATGACACAACGAGAGGCGAGACAATTACTGTAGACAGTGTGGGAGGGGGGTTAGGGAAGGGTCAGGGGGGTTAGGGGTCAAGGGGAAGCACTGGGTTGACCTCAGTAGTTTGACCAACGGCTATAAATGCCGGAAAAACTGAAAATAACGTTGGTAATGATTTGTGTTTGTTTTGGGGGTGTGGGAGGGGTTACAAAATATTTGTCAACATTTCATCCTTGCATAAAATTCTGTAATGATTTGTGTGGAAGTGGATGCTATCGTTGTTCTTTTTAAACTGCGCGGTAAAGCGGCCGCGCAGATTTCTGACCGAAGCCGCGCAGCAGTTTGGAATTACCGCGGAACAAATTTTGTATATATATTAAAATAATGGCACAAAAATTTATTCTGCTACTTTGCACACGAGTTTTTTTTTTTAAGTTTGCACACGGACTAGCAAACCTCAGAGGTAACATTGGAAGGTTATAGAAGAGATTTCGACACTCCATCTGTGTGCATGGTATTGTCTAATGTTTTGTTGTGAGGGAGGCAGAGGGACTTTGTTACGCTGCCGTTAAAATGGCGACAGAGGATGTACAAACCCGTGCCGAGGCCGAGACTAAGGGTAAGAGGGGGGGGTGTAAGAAGCCGTAACTGGGAGTCAGGCGCGGAGAGGCGTCAAGCGATTATGTCAGGTCGTCTTAGTAATTGCGACTCCAAACAAAATTCTTACCTTTTAGTTGGACGCCGACCGACCCGCGAATGGAAACAACCCGAGTGAGTGAAACTCATCTAATCGCGTATCACTTTATCACTTGACTTGTGGATTGATGTAATGACGTCGTCCTAGACCGTGCAGTGTTTAGTTTTGGAGCTCTGTTTAGATGTTCAAAACTTAGAGCAAACAACTGGTTCGGTTCGGGAATTCCAATTTTCTTCTTTTGGTTTATAGGATTTTCGCCGTCTGTCTGTATGAAACTTGCATTTTGTCATTGATAAAGCTATTAAAAATAATGAGATTCATAGACAACTCATCAATTAGATGGGCAAGCATAGTGCAATTTCAGACTACATAAAACTCTACTTTAATGTCTTTTATTGGCACTTGGAGATAATAAATATGGAGATATTGCCAAAGCAACGCCTTGATTGTCTACAAACTTGATTCCTGGTCTCGTTTAAGGGAGGGGTGGGTCGGGGTTTAAACAGCAGACAAACCGGCAAAAAAGCAGGTCTTAATATTCCCCCCCCCCCCGTCCTATCCCTTATCACCAACCTCGGGTGAAAAACTTGTTGACTGACCCTTTAGGAACAAGTTAGTCAGCCAGTGATTAAGGCCATACGACGGTCGTGAGTTGAACTCAAGCATTCCACATCCACGCCGACTGATGACCCATGGTGGACGTGGGGCCGTGAACACATTAATCTGTTCACTGTTGAC
The DNA here is from genome assembly GCA_002072015.1 of Radix auricularia. NCBI lineage: Eukaryota > Metazoa > Mollusca > Gastropoda > Lymnaeidae > Radix > Radix auricularia. The sequence continues at coordinate 124,585 of MUZC01000597.1, read as the reverse complement.
CATTCAAGACATGACATTGCCAATGGCACAACTGCTTGAACAGAGTAAACAAAACAAAGGGACCCTACATTTCCTCATGGCAGCTACGCTCTTCAATTAAAGGAAGACTCGTACGATCGTAACTAGAGAACATTCATGGGAGTGAACTCTGCTCAAAAAGAGTGTTAGTTGGTTATAAGATTTATGGACAATTTTTTAAACATTTAAACATTATTGTTTAAAAATTTATAAACCTGGCCTACACGTTTTCATACAAACCTCAAAGTGTCTCAATAATGGTCTCATGCGGAGTCGGGCAAATAAAATGTGAAATGTCCGTCTTCATACATAGCCAAAAATATTTACCCAGAATGCTGACCTATACTATCCGTCCATACGATTTCGTCAAGTGGAATCTTCTTCTTTTCCTTATCAATTTTATTTTTAAAAATGGTTTTCTTAATGATACGACGCAATGCCTCACAGCCACAAAAGTATTCTAATTCTACTCTTTTTAAAAAAAATCATAACTTAATAACTTTAAAATTTTGCAATAAGAAATAAGACGACATAACAAAACACAGCGTGGAGCAAGAAACCACCTCACCGATGGTTCTTTGTTTAAACCAGTCGTTCCCAAAGTGGTCCATACGGACCCCAGGGGTCCCTGGATCCGTTCAGGAGTCCGTGGAAAGTTTAAATTGATTTGGGGGTCCCTGCACAGCGTCAGGGGGTCCGCACAAGGTTTGATATAATATAATAAAAAGTGTGATTCATTTTTATTATTAAGAAAATTTAATTAAATATTAAATAATAAAATAGTATCTGAATGCTTTTTCTACTAATATAACAATAATATGTGTTATCAGTCATGGAATACACTTTTTTAACCTAGAAAAGAAAGTTAAACTAAGGTAATTTCCATAGCTATAACCAATCACAATAGTTGGTTTTATTTTTCTAGGACGGTGATGTCGAACCTATGACACGCGTGCCAGAGACGGCGCGCAGAGCTTCATCGACCGGCACGCAACTGAAATATTATTGCCTTGATCAGACCACTTTGCTGGCACTTTGTAATGTCACTTTGCAATCTAAAAGTAGATTTTAATTGAACTTTGAACCCCAAAAAGGTTCGCCATGACTGCACTAGGAGAAATACAGCAGCTGCTTTATAGAGCGAAAAGGTTAATGTGGGAGTAGAAGTATGTAGGGCAGAGGTGGTCAGTGGCGGCGTGAGGTAAGCGCGGGGCCTAGTGCCAGCAATGACCGCGCGGGGCCAGAGTACTAGTAAAGATCGCTAAGCACCAGTATGCTATGGTATTTAAAAATATGAAATATCTTGATTATTGTGTAATTTTAATACCGCGTGTCACCTTTTTATTAAATTGTTACAAGTTCATTATTTTCTCTGGTCTATAAACAACGGTTTATTCTTATCGAAAAATGACGTGCCGGTTACAACGTGATTTAAAATGCAATTTATTGGCAGACATATTGCAAAATAATGCGTTTTGCTAATTGAAAGTGAACTGTGGATGTCGACATGCAGGATACCTTGACCCTAACTTATTACAATAGCGAATCACGTATTATTAGCCATGCGGTAATTAACATTTGACAGACATGCATGTTTTATGACTGTTTTCCACTAATAGATGTCAAGTTCCGTGGTTTCTTCTTATGTACAGTTAGTAAACCACTTACCACTCACAGACGAAATTTCACTTTTCTTGCCTTCCTGGCGGAGAATTCGTTGATCAGATTTCTGTAGTCCAAATTTGTGGCAACGTCTTTTTCGATTGATAGAATTGCCAGACCGCAAAGCCTCTCTTGAGACATGGTTGATCTCAGATAGTTTTTGATTAACTTCAGTTTGGAGAAACTTCTCTCGGCACTTGCGACGGTCACAGGAACGGTCAGCAAGATTCTGTACGCCACCGAGGTGTTTGGAAAGGAATCCCGCACAGTCCACAGGTACTGAAGGCACTGTATGGCTGTACCTACACTTTCAGGCACAATTTCTCGATATATTTTGAGTTCCGCACACAAATCAGCTCCGTCCAAATCTTGTGACCTCTCTGAGCGCAATGCTAAGTCAAGGTCCAGACAACATTTTAACAAGTCTTCATCATTTAATCGTCGCATCATGTTTACGTTGTACAGAAATCAGAAGAGGTCATCGTATTGTTGAAGTTGTTCAAACCGCGTGTTCATGGAAGTGATTGCATGGTCCACAATGGACAAGAAATATCCCGTTCTGAATGTATCCTCAGGTGATAACATTGCTTCCTCCCTACTTTCATAGTAAAACTGCCTCTTCCTTCGTCTGTTTCTTCTATGTTTAAATATTTGTTCCACATCCATTGAGCTTGCAATTTCCTTTGCAGTAATCATTGCAGAATGAAAACCATTGTCTCGATACTTTGTTAGGAAAGATACGAGTCCTTTAACTTGTTGAATTGCTACGTCCAGTTGCATAACAGCTGATTGCAGCATTTTGCTCACAGTATTAACAGCGAAAAGAAGGTCATACCATATGACAGTGGCAAGGATGAACGCAAAATTTCCCACTTCAAAATTTGCAAGGGACTCTGCTTCAGCTTTTACCGTAGGATCTCTGGTCTCATCTGCTACAGTAAACAGGGCATCTCTTATTTCACTCATTTGGTACCGCAACGCTTTCACACTTTCAATGCGGCATTCCCATCGTGTGTCTGACAAAGATTTTGTATTGACGTAAGGGACAGTCTCCTTCAAAATCTTCAGTCTCGCTGGTGAAGCAGCAAACATCACGTAAATTCCTTGTAAAACTCCAAAAACTGACATCGCTTGTGAGCTGGATATGGCCATATCTCCTAACATAAGATTAAGATTGTGGCAGGCGCATGGTGTGAAAAATGCGCGACTATTCAAGCGAAGGATATGGGCTTGGACTCCTTCGTGATTTCCCTTCATATTAGAGCCGTTGCCATATCCCTGTCCTCGACAGTCATCAATATTTAAGCCAAGTTTCCTGATTTCTGCTATTAAAGAATCCGACAACCCTTTGCCTGTAGTGTCTTCAACAATCAAAAATTGTATCTACAAAGCGCATTATCAGAGACATCTGTTCTTTGTGGCTTACGTCAGGCGTACAATCAAGTATAACTGAGAAATACTTAGCAAGTTTCAGCTTATCAATTATTATCTACTTTACTTCAGACCCCATTAACTCGATGAGTTCATTCTGAATCTGATGTCCAATATAATGATCGTGTGTTTCTTCATCTTTGATGCGATTGTTCTGATCATAAAGCTTTTCTGTCTTTCCACGAAAAGCGCTGTTGTGCTCTGCAAGATACTGCGCAACAGTCAGGATTCTTCTCAGGACTCCGCGCCAATCATTACAACCTTCGTTTGCCAATTTTCCATCGGAAGATGTCCCGTAGAGCTTGCAACAGAAACAATATGCTGCGTCTTATAATTGAGAGTAACTCAACCATCGTCTGTCCACACGTTCTCCGTTTGACATCTTTCGAATGTAATATGATATGATATATCCCTTACAGACCATGAAGGTCCATGGGAGCAAGTGAAGTAGCGTTCACAAGTTTCATTGACCACTAACGAGCATGGGATTGTGTGGTTAGCACAATGCTCCGGGGGCCTTGCCAGATCCGCGGTTTCGAACCTGCGACACGGGTTCTTGCTGCGGTTCAGTAGTCCAGCTCGCTACAACTTAGACCACAGCGCCCCTTCGAATGTAATGTTTGTTTGAAAAACGCCTGTTTTCTTCGTTTGTCGGATATTCATGTTCATCGGGTAAGCTGATTGGCCCTTTTTCAACCAGCAAATCACGTAAAGCACAGGTTAAATGTTCCCAATTACTCGGATCGTAGATGTCTTTTGCGATACCTGGGAATAAATTGTTCTCTGCAGAAACAACTTCACTAAAGCCGCTTTCACTGTCGCTAACTTCACAGTGTGGTGACTTCATATCCAATAATGGCGCGGTGGTAGAGTCGCAACAATCACTGTTACTTGTATCATTAACAGTGGTCGCTATGGTAGAGTCCACAGCAGCAAACGCAGGACAATCAAAATCTTGTTTATCTGCTTGTTTTGGAAAGTACTTATCCAGTGCTCCCTTTTGACTTCTGTCGAATTCTTCTCTTAGCTTGCGTTTTTTAGCTTTTTCTGCGCCTGAGTCATATTTGCGAAATCTATCGCGATCTCTTCCACTCATGTTGATATCGTACAGAGAAATCACTTTGATGACGCTAATTAATGTTTCCGATCGCACCACTACCGAGACACTGCCATTCCGATGACACAGTTTTCTAAAAATAAATATTTTAATAAATCTATTGTGAATGACGTGTACATAAATATAGGGGATTGGCTGAATGGTACATCTGACCTATTTTCCGCTAACGGTGTAATGCTTTCAAAGACGTCTAGAGCTACGCTACGGAATTTGACCTTCAAAAAGGATTACAAGAGTGCCTCTTTCGTTTTTTTAAAGCACATTTTCGAGAAGTCGAATGCGCTATTGCACCCGTTTTGTCCGTCCGTCCGTCCGTCTGTCATCACCCTAGATCTCAGCATCCATAAGTCCTAGACCCATGATGTATATATGTTTTTTGTATGTCCTGACCTGCCATTTGTGCATCAACACTCAGTTACTCGATCCGTTAAAAAAACCCCGTTAAAACTACCAAAAAACATTGCGAATCGAGAGATAACACTGGCGCAGGCAACGGCCGCCATTGCCGGAAGTCTTAGTATTATCAAAAGTATTAGTTTTTTTTGTTGTTGACGTCATTAGAATATGTGTAAAAGTTTAGAGAGTTTTACGTCATCATTTGTGGTGACTTCAATCAAGATCTTAGCGGCCCAGGGGCAGAAATTGAAAACTTTTTCGAAACAAGCTTCAACATTCAACTACTTTCACCAAGATTGGCAACTACGATCTATCAAACAACAATTGACGGAGTATTTGGGCGATTAGCTGATTACAATTTAGAATGTTTCATTTATGAGTCCTATTTCAGTGACCACAAACCACTTGTAGTTAGATTAAAGAGAAAATAAAAAAAATTAAAATGTCAAGAAATGACTTTTAAATAATTTTTTTTCAGGTATATTCATTACACAAGAAAATTCATAAAAATATGTCTAAAATCTAAACACAATTACTGATAACTACATAATGCTGATATCTAACATAAGTACTGATACATAATACGAAAATGCGCTAACACGTCCTGAGTTCCAAAAGGGACCAGGCTTAACATGATTTTTTACAATCGTTTCCACCATACGTTCTACCATCCACTCTTTGGTTCTACATGTATAGGCTATTAACCAGGACGAGACAAGTTCAGAACCGAAACGCGGGGCCTACCTAAGCGCGGGGCCTGGGACAGTCGCCCCAGTTGCCTCCCCCAAACGCCGCTCCTGGAGGTGGATAGGGCAGGGGTGGTTAGGGAAGAGGTGGGTAGAGTAGGGGTGGATAGGGCAGAGGTGGGTAGGGTAGGGGTGGATAGGGCAGAGGTGTGTAGGGCAGGGGTGGATAGGGCAGAGGTGGGTAGGTCAGATTTAATTATTTTTTAAACTAAAGTTCAAATTAGACGCGTAAAAAATGCGGAATTCCCATAAGTAGGTCAAAAAATATTTAAAAAATAAACTTGAATCAATGCGCGTTGCAAAATTGGGTAAGTTTCGATGTGTCGGGAAATTATATGTATATCTAAATTGTACCCTATCATCAAATATTTTATTCAAAAGGGCTTTACTGCAGTATTCCATTGAAAAAGTTAATAAATAATTATTTACAGTGGTTTGTTACAACAGATATGACAGTGAGTGAGCCGAAGAAAAAATGCAGATAATACAGTGTTTTTAAATATTTGAGTTACGGCTAAATGTTTGGAAACAGATACTAAAGGTGAAACGTTGTTGGCCGCATTAAAAAGATTTTCTAAAGTTAAAGCTATACTAATGGCTTTATGGCATGTTTAAAAAAAAGATGTAGTGAATGTATTTTCAGTAGATCTACATTCTGTCATTAATCGATATCATTTATTCGTAAAAAATCTACATAAAAATTACATTGATAATTAAAGCAGAAAATAAAATAAAAAAGAATGCCTTCAATGTGAGATTATTTGCTCAACATTGTAATAATTGTATGGACAATGATGAAGACTACACTCGTTAGCTTATTCACACAGAAGTACGTTATATGTGTATATATATATATATATATATA
>MUZC01000597.1:92602-103998 GCA_002072015.1 Radix auricularia | reverse complement strand
TATATATATATATATATATATATATTATTACGACAGCGATTAGATCATTTCAAGGACCTTAAAAACATCTGACAGAACCAGTGGCAGGGTTAGTGCCGCATGGGACTAGAAAACTACTGCGCTCCTTACATGAATAAACATTTGTGGTTTGCTGAAAATGAGACATTTCAAAATAGATTTCTATCATTGCCAATCATGTCATCTCGCCTTCTTTAACGCCTGTGGGAGCGCATAAACAACAAAAAAATATTTGTGATGTGTCATAGCTTGCAATGTGTCATAGTTGAGATGTGTCATAGCTGTGATGTGTCATAACGAAAGAGTTGTCATAACAAAGGATCTTTCATACTTTAACAATTTTATTCTTCCATGATGTTGTTCCATAAGTTTGAAATGTGTCATGTACACAAGATGTTCTGATATATGTTACAACTTGAAATGTGTCTCAAAAATATTTTTTTGTAACTTAAAATGTGTCACAAAGATATGTTTTATAACTTGAAATGTGTCACAAAGATATGTTTTATAACTTGCAATGTGTCACGAAGATATGTTTTATAACTTGAAATGTGTCACAAAGATATGTTTTATAACTCGAAATGTGTCACAAAAATATGCTTTATAAATTGAAATGTGTCACAAAGATATGTTTTATAACTTGAAATGTGTCACAAAGATATGTTTTATAACTTGAAATGTGTCACGAAGATATGTGTTATAACTTGAGATGATTGATGACTCGAGATGTGGTGTAACTTGAAATGTGTCACGATGATATGTTTTATAACTTAAAATGTGTCACGAGGATATGTTTTATAACTTGAAATGTGTCACGATGATATGTGTTATAACTTGAAATGTGTCACGATGATATGTGTTATAACTTGAATTGTGTCACGATGATATGTTTTATAACTTGAAATGTGTCACGATGATATGTTTTATAACTTGAAATGTGTCACGATGATATGTGTTATAACTTGAAATGTGTCACGATGATATGTGTTATAACTTGAGACGATTGATGACTCGAGATGTGGTGTAACTTGAAGTGTGTCATACAAAGAAGTTGTATAACTCGATATCCCGAGGCCCGCTGTTATCTGCCATCTAGCAGTGTACAAAAACCCCATTTCATTAACTTAATTTGAGCAAGCTTCCGAACAGAATCAACATCCTAAACGTCTGCTGGCCGTGAACTAAACGCTTCTCCGTGACATTCTGACATCATCTGTCAGTGACATTTGAAGCATGACCCACCCCCACCACCGTCCCCTCCACACGACGGTTGTTATTTCGTTTGACCTGCTGAACAAGAGCGTCTCATCCCTGGGAGTCGGGTGACCGGTGTCTTAAGTTTTCTATTTAAATGACGCGTCTTTGAAGTCGGATCGCCATCTTGCCCTGATGATGTGATCACGGCCCAATAGGCTAAGTAATAGGATCATCTTTTATCCCCATCACGTGATGCATCCTTACTGGTCTTCATTACCCTATACAATGTATCGGCAACCAGAGGCGTCACTAGGGTTGGTGTCACCCGGGGCGGTAGCTCATTGTGTCAACCCCTCACGATTTAACCCATAGAACTCCTCCGAGTTTTCCAGTGCCAAAGAACTGGAACATATAGAATTTTACATTCTGGTGTCACCCCCCTGTGCGGGTGCGGTGGGGGCGGGCCGCCCCTGGTGACACCATCACAAGTGGTGATACCAAAATGTAAAATATTGTACGTTCCCGTTATTTGGCACTAGAAGACTCGGGGGATTTTTATGGGGAAAGTCGTTAGGGGGTGACACCATGAGCTACCGCCCCGGGTGACACCAACCCCAGTGACGCCACTGCAACAGATCTACCGTATACTTAAAAAAACTAGAACCATAATAAAAGCATGCAACAACAAAACAAAGAAACAAACAAACACATCTAGTTTAGTTTAGCAATGTACATTACATCTGCTTGTGTTAACTAGCATTGAGTTTTCATTTTCTCCTTTCGTTAGTACTTTTCCTAATGTTGTTTTGTCGTTGCTTTACGTTGATGGTGATTAATTACATACTTGAACGTATTCATACAAGTTCTTGATATCAATTGACTGGAGTGTTTCGTTTCTTTTATATAAGAATCGTGGGTTTACGATGTCTTTCGCCAAGCTGTGCTCAAGCTCCAAAGCCTCGGGTTTAAATAAGATGGCAGACGGGGGTAGGCTATAAAAATGTTCTAGATCGGGGGATATAGAAATCGCCACGTGCACTTCACGAACGTGATGACGGAGTCATCATAACTAGGTTCGGGGGAGCACACAGGGCGCCTCTCGAAACATTCACCCTGTAGCTTCCTCTGCGCTTCCTCCCCGGCTTCCTCCCATTGTCCGCCTGCACGTCTAGAAAAACATCGATTTCAGTAATGAAAGTTTGATGTCGCCGGAGACGCGATCCGACTGATGACTGCGCATGCGTAACACAATACACGAGTAGAGGATCCTAAAGAAGAAAAAATGCATGTTTGGAGCCCGTGAGCCTTGCGCTATTGGAGATGATAATGAATATTATTGGAGATGGCCTCCCTTTGATATAACACTTTTAATTGATCCTTCTTCATCGTTGGGACGGGGATGGGGGGTGTATGTCCTTGAGTTTTTTTTTCCCTCATTTATGTCCAGTCGTTTCCTCTGCTTAGTTTATTTATGGGGTTTGAAGTAAACAATTTTAAAAACTGACTTTACCGTTATTATTACTTTCATCCATAACATCAAGCATTCGTCGAACTCTAAATTATAACTCCAATGAGGGGAACAGATTCAGCGCTAATACAGGTGTGCGCAGGTGGGTCATATTGGTGTCAGGTGGATCCGGAATGTTGGAGGCGAGTACGGATCAAAACGATGGAAAGGAGTCCAGGCCAGGGGCGGATTAAGACTGCACGGGGCCCCGGGCTGCAATCAAATTTATTTAATTTATTATATTTTCAAGGGTTCGTGCAAACGTTTGTACACTTTAATTTTAAAATATAAAAAGTTAGGGGGCTCCCAAACCGTCGGGGGCTCCTGGCTATAGCCCGTTCATCCCTCCCCTTAATCCGCCATAGGTCCAGGCCCTCCCCTTATTAAAACAATTGTTTATGATAGTGCACGAGCACATTGTTAAAATATGAACGGGAAAAAATATATACAAATTATTTTTAAAACACCTCACACCTACATTGACTCTCATGAAATAGTTAACGATATTGATGAGTACAGGTACCTAGATGTGTATTGAATTGTTACATTAAAAACGAGAACTGCATCGTTCATGTACCTCGTAATTACACTCAGTGGCATAACTAGGGGGTTGTGGTGGGGGCGGGCCGCCCCGGGTGACACTATGTCAAGGGGTGACATCCTAGTGTAACATTCTATGTGTTCCCGTTATTTGGCACTGGAATACGTGGAGGAGTTCTATGGAGTAAGTCGTGAGAGGGTGACACCATGAGCTACCGCCCCGGGTAACACCAAACCTAGTGACGCCTCTGATTACACTTATGTCTAAATTAGTATAATTTGAGATGGAGTAAATGGAGTTACTTTTTAAAAAAACAAAAAGTGAAACCATATAATGTTTCCGTTAACTCACAATCTTCCACATGTAAAAGGATTTTAAAAAATAATAATGGTAATGTCCTGGTGGGTTTCAGATCCAAGTTTTTAATTAACCACACAACTGAAGTTGTCAAGGATGATTACTAACTAAGAAACAAATGACTTACCATTGGAGTAGATCAGAGTCTAATCCTAGACGAAAAGAATACATCAACGAAAATTCATATCCAACTTACCGCAGATGGCTAATCATGTTACTTTACATGGCCGCCCTCCTTACCTCCTTTTCCGCTTCTTTATTACTTTGTGACTAGGAAAATCCCTTATCCAATCAATTAATTTGACTAATTTACAGTCTCATTCTTCTTATCTTTTTATTATAACAATGCATGCTGATGTCAGCGCTGTCCTCAAATACTAACTTGTTGAAATAATATTTTTATTGAGTAGATAAGAACTCATTAGTAATTGTCTTGGGGAGTAAGTCACGATATGTTAGTGATACAATTAAAACTAAACGTCTTTTAGCACCAGCTACACTAAACTAATAGAGCGGTGGTTTATATAGATTATAGATATATATATATATATTCGGTAATTCGGCATCCTTCCGTCTCGCGAGACGATGGTGCATCACCGTTGGGTTGGGTTGCATTTCCTCAAGTGACTGTGCAGTCCTATCCTTGAGTGACAGTCTTTGCCACAGTTTTTACACACGAGTTCTGTGCTTCCAAATGTTTTGGCCTTTCTCCTAGCTCTTCTGTCTGCAGCCTCCTCCATTCTTCGCTCCTCGGCTACTATGACGCCCTCTTTGACAACTGTGCGCCACGTAGATCGGTCTTCTGCCTTACACTCCCAGTCACTTGTATGTATTTTGGCTGCTTTCATGTCCCTTTGACAGACATCTTTAAATCGCAAGCGTGGGCGACCTGTTTTCCTCTTTCCTGAAGCAAGTTCACCATATAGGAGGTCCTTCGGGATGCGGCCGGGGCTCATTCTTTTGACATGTCCTAGCCACCTCAGGCGTCTTTCACTAAGAATTGAGAACATGCTTTGGGTATTGGCACGCGTTAGTACCTCACTATTAGGCACTTTTTCTTGCCATTTAATACCAAGGATGCGGCGCAAGCATCTCAAATGGAAGCTGTTAAGCTTACGCTCTTGTGATGTATAAGTGGTCCATGTCTCGCTCCCATATAGTAGTGTACTGATGACACAGGCTCGATAGACGCACAGTTTGGTTTTCTCCGTTAGCTTGGTGTTTTGCCAGACCCGCTTATTTAGTTTAGCCATTGTTGCGGCTGCCTTGCCAATTCTGCTGTTTATTTCTTCTTCAATAGACAGTGTATTGGAGACCTTGGATCCCAAGTAGGTGAAGCTGTCCACAACCTCCAAGTTTTCATTATCGATATTTATGGTAGGAGGAGGTCGAGTGTCTTGGGCCATGATGTTTGTCTTTTTCAAGCTGATTTGCAGACCAAATTCTTTGCAGGCATTGGAGAAGCTTGACACGAGTTGTTGCAAACCAGATTCTGTATGTGCTGTTAGTGCCGCATCATCCGCAAATAGTAGCTCTCGAATTAGGACATCCGTCGTTTTGGTCTTGGCTCGGAGGCGGGCAGTGTTGAAAAGTCCTCCATCAGCTCTGGTATGTAACCAGATTCCCTCACTGCTATCCTTGAATGCGTATCGAAGAAGTACAGAGAAGAATATTGCGAAGAGTGTTGGTGCGAGTACACAACCTTGTTTAACTCCGCTGCTGACAGGGAAGGCCTCTGACTTAGCTCCATCGAACTGTACTGTGCCAAGCATATTTTCATGGAACTGTCTGATGATGGCAAGTAGGTGAGGGGGACATCCAATTTTTGCCAGTATTTGGAATAGCCCGTTGCGACTGACTAAGTCGAAGGCTTTTGTAAGGTCCACAAATGCAATGTATAGTGGCATCTGCTGCTCTCTGCATTTTTCCTGGAGCTGTCGTATGGAGAACACCATGTCTATGGTAGACCGACCGGACCGGAAACCACACTGAGATTCTGGATAGACGCGGGATGCTAGGCTTTGTAAACGTTTTAGTATAACGCGGGCAAAGGTCTTTCCTACAATACTAAGGAGTGAAATGCCGCGATAATTATTGCAATCACTCCTATCACCTTTGTTTTTATATAGTGTCACTATATTTGCATCCTTTAGGTCTTGGGGGATGTAGCCCTGTTCCCAGCAGAGGGACAGAATCTCGTGCAATGGTTGGAGTAAAGCTGTCTTGCCACTCTTTAGAACCTCTGGTGGTATTCCATCATTCCCAGGCGCTTTTCCACAAGCTAGACTGTCAATTGCTTTGCTCAGCTCTTCCTGTGTGGGCACGACATCAAGTTCTTCCATGAGTGGCATATCTGGGATGTCATCTAGAGCGGTGCTGGAGACTGTGGTAACTGTTGAATACAATTCCAGATAATGCTCAACCCACCGTTTTAGCTGTGCTGCCTGGTCTTGAATAATTTCTCCATTTTTGGACTTTAGGGGAGCAGCTTTTGACGTCAAGGGGCCCGTTGCCTTTTTGATGTTTNATATACATATATAGATATATCAAACTTTTTGGTTAATGGCACACCAAGAATATTCGAGAATTTTCGCGACATACTAAAATAATGTCAACTTATTTCATTAAAAAGATAACATTTTTTACATATTACTCTGATGTAATATTACTGTGATATATCAGTGTGATGGTCGTGCCTGGTTGAGGGAACGCATCAAATTCCATCGGGGCTCCAAAGTTGACAAGCAAACGGGCAACTCATCATCAACTGTAAGAAGTCTCTCTCGTTTCTTGGACTTGATTTCAGTTAATGTCGAAAAGCCAAATTCACAGAACCAAGAAGATGAAAATGGCAACAGTTTTAACTGCTTTCAAACTGACTAAAGGTTAGACTTTCATGCTTGCAGTCCAGAATTATTCTAAAGACGTGTTGGTGAACGTTGTTTAATAGAAATTGTTATGTCGTAATTCGATCAGCTGCTCATCCTCTTCGGCCGTCAAAATGACTTCTTCACTGACTGCAACAATATATTTATTTATTTATCGTCACAGATGGTGTGAACCTCATCAAGTCAAGCAGTATCATAACCTAAGGTTAAAACAATCAAAATAAAATAAAAATAATAAATAAATAAATAAATAATAAATATAATAATAATAAAAAATATTAAAATTTAAAAGAAAAATAAATAAATAAAAATAAACGAACAATGAAAAAGGTGTAACAATAGTTATAACTAAACTAAACACAATGTTAACACTACCTCCGTAAAATTTTTGTATTCGAGTAAGACGATACTGTACAATATGTATTTGTATCTACAATACTTACTTATATTCCCATCGTTCACATTGCGTGCGTGCTTCTTTTAAAAGATATCAAATGATTTCTTGCATTAATCAACAGTTAGCTTTAACGACCCACGTTAATTTGCACTCATAAATAATATAAAAGCCCAGGTCACTCACTCACTCACTCACTCACTGGATGTGGAACGCTGAGGAACGATGTACGACAGTCTACAGCAGTTAGTTGAAAAATCGTGTGGTGATTAGCGCTGTAAAAATATTTAAAATGACGTCATTGTTTGGTGTGCATCGGTGCGCAAAATAAATACAACACCTATTATTAAATACTTTGCGTACATTTCAGAAAGTTTAATATTTCATATTTTTCAAAAAAGGACAAGTTATTTGGGCTTTAGAAAAAGGTTGGCGCCGTAGGCGCCCTAGAAAGTGGGCGCCGCAGGCGCCACGGCACCCCGGCACAATCTAGTAAATAATATAAAAGCCCAGGTCACTCACTCACTCACTGGATGTGGAAAGCTGAGGAACGATGTACAACAGTCTACAGCAGTTAGTTGAAAAATCGTGTGGTGATTAGCGCTGTAAAAATATTTAAAATGACGTCATTGTTTGGTGTGCATCGGTGTGCAAAATACAACCCCTATTATTAAATACTTTGCGTACATTTCAGAAAGTTTAATATTCCGTATTTATCAAAAAAGGACAAGTTAGTTGGGCGTTTAAAAAAGGTTGGCGCCGTAGCCTAAAAAAAGTGGGCGCCGCAGGTGCCACGGCGTCCCGGCACAATCTAGTCTTTAATAAAAGAAAAACCTGGAAAAAAACAACAAAAAAACAAACAACAAAAAACAAGTTTTTAACTATAAGTCCTTGATCTACGAGACATAACTATAAGGATGTTCATTATAATACGCAGAGCAAAACAATCCGAAAATACCTAATTCTAGTTATGTCTCGTAAAACGTGTTTAAATATAATGCGCACCGATCGTGAATATATTTTTTAAAATGTAATGTCAATGTAATGCGCACCACACTGCGCGACAGGAAAGGTTGTTGAACAGAATACACACAACGACACTCTAAAAAATTAAGGTGATACACAGAGATAAATAAATTATAATTTAAAAACTCAATGATTCAATTACAGTACATTCTATTTATCTGAAACTTTGATACCTAATTTTAAGCATCGGCACGAGTCTGCTTGCAAAATTTCAGCTTGCCAGCTTACGAGGAAATGAGTTAAAAATCGATCCAAAGCTTTTTCAGCACGCACGGCTCAGAAAGCACAAGTTAATATAAAAGATTTAAAAAGAGAAATCATCACTACATGCTTTTTTGTTGTTGTTGTTGTTGTTTTTTTGTTATTTATATGTATATATCTATGCGGAAATTGTCGATTAATTTCAGGATTAATCTGTAACCAATTTTATCGATTAAAATTATTTTAATCGATAAAATAGCAATTAAAATTAAGAAAAATGTTGTACATAACGACATTAATTCATTAATAAATAATTAGTTATTAATAATTAACAATAGTTTGCTTTTTTACGTTCAAACTTCTCCATTAAAAAAAGTTTTGTTAATTGTAAACTTCAAAATAATCAGTTTTATAAAGAAAATAATATAAAAAATTTAAACATTGTTTTTACTTAATTAATAATAGCAAATTTTAATTCATTGACAATATATTGAACTACTTATAATTAAATTAAAATATGTGAATTGCCTGTTGTTGTTTTTTACTTACCCTGAAATGTTCAGTTTAATAATGTCATAATGTTGTTTTTTTTTTAGTTAAATCAAAATTATCGATTAATTATTCGGTAAATTTTCAAAAGTTAACGATCAATTTTAAAATAATCGATAACAGCCCTAGTATATATATATATTAGGGCTGCGGAAATTACCAATTAATTCCTCGATTAATTGGTAAAAAATGTTATCGATTAAAATTATTTAATCGATAAAATAGTGATTAAATTGAAGAGGTTGTTTTAAATAATTTTTCCGATTTATGAATCAATTATTAATGATAAATAATTAATAATAGTTTGCTTTTTTTTCAGTGAAAACTTCTCAATTAAGAAAAAAGATTTTTAAAGTGTAACCTTTAAAATAAGCTCTTATAGCCTATTAAAATTAAAAAATGTTAATTACCAGTTTTTGTTACTTCCCTTGAAATTTTCCGTTTAATGACGTCATAATCTTATTTTTAGCTTAATCAAAATTATCGATTAATTATTCGGTAAATTTTCAAAAGGTAACGATTAAAGTTAAATTAATCGAAATCAGCCCTAATATATATATATATATATATATATATATATAAATATAATTTTAATAAAAAAAAAGATCGCGTATTTGTTAACTTGTCTTNTAGTTATCAGTAATTGTGTTTAGATTTTAGACATATTTTTATGAATTTTCTTGTGTAATGAATATACCTGAAAAAAATTTATTTAAAAGTCATTTCTTTACATTTTAAAATTTTTTATTTTCTCTTTAATCTAACTACAAGTGGTTTGTGGTCACTGAAATAGGACGCATAAATGAAACATTCTAAATTGTAATTAGCTAATCGCCCAAATACTCCGTCAATTGTTGTTTGATAGATCGTGGTTGCCAATCTTGGTGAAAGTAGCTGAATGTTGAAGCTTGTTTCGAAAAAGTTTTCAATTTCTGCCCCTGGGCCGCTAAGAACTTGATTGAAGTCACCACAAATGATGACGTAAAACTCTCTAAACTTTTACACATATTCTAATGACGTAACAAAAAAAAAACTAATACTTTTGATAATACTAAGACTTCCGTCAATGGCGGCCGTTGCCTGCGCCAGTGTTATCTCTCGATTCGCAATGTTTTATGGTAGTTTTAACGGGGTTTTTTAACGGATCGAGTAACTGAGTGTTGATGCACAAATGGCAGGTCAGGACATACAAAAAACATATATACATCATGGGTCTAGGACTTATGGATGCTGAGATCTAGGGTGATGACAGACGGACGGACGGACAAAACGGGTGCAATAGCGCATTCGACTTCTCGAAAATGCGCTAATGAAATATTAATTTTTTGAAGAAGAAAATGATGTTATTTAATTATTGGTGGAATGACGCAAATCATATTGATGTCGCAACGTCTCTAGCCCATGTAGTGCTTATAAAGCCAATACTTTGCTGACACGTCAAAGTCTGAAAAGAACTTTTGATCTTATGGAATTAGGCTTCTAATTGAAATTGAAACATATTTTAGCTGATCTCAACGTTTGATTTATTAATTACATACTTTTTTTTAATGGATAATATTATTTCTCTATCAACTTTTAATAACTTTTGTTTTTAATAATGTTTTTTTAAACGATACGGACAACCCTTTCCCCCCCCCCCCCACAATGCCCTCCTCCCCTGACCTATCATTGCAGAACTAATTGCTTACCCAATTTTCTGGTTAAAAGGCCCAGTTCGAAAGCTACCTCAGCTTTTAGTTACGGGAAATAGGCTTGTAAATTAAATGTTAATATTGTTTCTCTTTAATCTCATTGATATTGGTAATTTACAAGAGTCGTCGAGAGAAGTGTATATAAACTATCAAGTTAACTCAGCAGCATCCACAACTTTAAGCATGTGCAAATGCTGAGCCCAACAGCCATTCAAAACCGCCTCAAAGTCTTTTCAAACACTTCTTTAAATTTTCGCTACACAAGTGTCCGTAAACGAAAATTTTCCGTATATTTTGGGATATTATCTAAATTTTATTCAAAGGAGCGCTCCCCCCCCCCCCCCCCCAAATAAAAAAAAAGAACATTAAATAATATCCTTGGGTTTTTTCTTTTAGATTTTAAAACAACGATTATCGAGATTTGTGAGTGTCAGCGTATGTGTATGTATGCGTGAGTATGTGTGTCCCGCCGCCATTAATGGCTCGGTAATCTGATTGCGTCATCCCTAGTTACCAGAGCAATGTTTCCAGGCGCACTTAGAACAGATGAACACAGCGGTGGCTTGTCATTGAAAGATTAGTGCGCATTGTATTATAGAGCCTCACGTGTAACTGGCGGTGTTTCTGGGTGTTTATCATTTGTTTTAACCGAATCACAGTTTGATATTTGACGGTTGTTAATAGGGGTTAGTTGGGATAAATGAGATGTTGTTATATTAGTTGAAGAAGATGAGGTAGTTGGTTTTTTTTTTGTTGCTTTTTTGTTTTATGTGAGGTGCGTCACCGCAATGGTCAGGCAGCAGTAAACTGCCGACAGATTTAAAAATAAAAAAAATAATATGAATACTTAACTTCGGAGAAAAAAACCCACACATATCTCATTATTTGAGGTAGAATTTATAAAGAATTTGTTTCAAAGAAAATTAATTTATTTGATACCTATCTGCAACGAATGGGTGGAGACTTTAATTACTTTATTTACTCGTTTTATAGCCCGTTTGTTCATAAGCCGAACAACCCCCCCCCC
>MUZC01000597.1:9975-56103 GCA_002072015.1 Radix auricularia | reverse complement strand
CCCCCACCCAACTTGTTCACAGTGTGCTCCTAACTCAAGCCTCCCCCCACCCAACTTGTTCACAGTGTGCTCCCGATTCTAGCCAAATAACTTTTTTACAATGTGGCTCCCACTGAAAGTGTAGCGCGTTCATCATATTAGCGGTCCAGTAAGCTGCCCCATGTATAGATGTAGTGTGTCTTTGAAATTGTGGTCATACGTCCAGCTCCCACTATACACTTGGCGTGCTTCTATCCTCACCACATAACGATCCAACAAGCAGCCCTAAACATAAATATGGTATGGTTGATGACGTGGTGGTATTGTAGTCCCACATGTATCCTCCACTATAAACTTGCCGTGTTTCTATATCCGTCCTATGTGGTCCACTAAATGGGGGGGGAGGCTGCAATTAGGCTTATAAATTAGTAAATAGAATACATGTCAACAGGGAATGAGTTGCCCTGTCAGGCTCATACCCTGTTGACAAGTTTTCCATTCACTATGTGGTCCAGCAGGCAGCCCTCACTATAAAATTGGCTTGTTGCTCACCTCATCATCTTGTGGTCTTACCAACAACCCCCAATTAACGATTTTTTTCAAACTGCTGACTCGCTCATATTGTGGTCCTACAAGATGCTACTACCAATTACAAGTCGTGTTTCTATCTCCACCACTTTAGGGTCCTACAAGATGCTACTACCAATTACAAGTCGTGTTTCTATCTCCACCATCTTGTGGTCCTATAAGATGCTACTACCAAATACAAGTCGTGTTTCTATCTCCAACATATTGTGGTCCTCCGAGCAGCCCCCACTGACTTAAAGTCTTAATCCTCCATCAGTCAAATACGACTCTTGGCCACCAGTCTTCAGGTCATTGCTGGTTCATGCCAGGTGAGATAAGGCTGGGAGGTTTACAACTTGTGGGAGTGAAAGGGACAAGAATGAGAGAACGTCGGGGTGAAAGATTACAAAACAGCTACAATGAGTCGAGTTATTTATAGCACACAGACATTCTGTCAAGTAGAATAATTGGACATTTACAAGGACTCAATATATCAGGGTAGTATTTTATTTAAATGGCAATAATAAATGAAAGCCGACATTATTTATTGTATGTCACATTTTGGTGTTTTTTCACAGTAAGTCAGGGCCGATCTTAGGCCACTGCAGTCTATGCGGCCGCAGAGGGCCCCACGCTTTCATAGGCCCCACAAATTAAAATTTCATTTATTATATTTCTTAATTCCTTAACCATACTCAAATTAGGCCCCGCACAATACGCTTCGCATATATTAAACCGCATAGCGCCCTACAATGGCTCAGACCGGCCGAAGTAAGGTCATACCAGAGCGATCATTGCTTGGAGGTCAATGCCAGAAATGTTCAGTAAAGTTTTTACAGTAATATCTTAGCGAAAATGTCTTTTAAATATACCCGTACTTCCTTTTTTTTATTAGCTTTCGTGACAGTAAGATCTTTTACTTAGCTTTAATACCAGTGAGGATTTTTTAAAATAAAAAAAAATAGTTCTTCTAACAGAAAGGTCTTTTACTTTAGCCAAAAGTTATTTCCCCGTGTTTTAGTACCAAAAACAATTTGTATTACGTGAGTTCATCAAATTCGTGTTTATTTTGAAACTCCTCAAACCGGTTTGCGATTGGGGAACATCCCTTTCCGGAAAAAAGAGATTGATTCGGGGAAATTTCTTGTCCGGATTATGAGCGATAATTCTGGGAAATTATTTTTCGGTAAGGAATTTACGGGATCCTTCCGAGTAATTTGGGGAATTATCTGGTCCGGATATGTATGATTCGTGTAAAATTTAAGTCCGGATTATGACTGATTCGGGGAACATTCTTGTCCGGATTATGAGTGATTCGGAGCACATTCTTGCCCGGTCTAGGAGAGCGGCTAAAACCATTTCCGACCTGACGTCACGTAATTGAATCACACCAAACAGCCCATGTCAAGTGGTCAGACATGCGCCCGTCCTTCCTCGACCCAAAGCATGTGAACTTGATGCACCGGTGTCGGTAAATCGTGGTTGTCTGCTCCTCAGCACGCAATAGTTTTTATCCCCCAAGTGCTGGCAGTGCGTTCAAGCTTTTCATGTTCTTACTTCTCAGAAAACGTTGGTAATAATAATATCAAGTTTAAAAGTCTTACATCTCACCGCCATGGGGTACAATCTCTCAATAGGTTCAAATATTTGGGCTGAGGAGATGTCAGACGTATGGCTGGGAAGTAAGAAATAGTGGGGGAAGGGGGGACGGGAAGAGGGGCTTAGCTATTAAGTCAGCACACTCTCCGAGCGTCGTTTTCAGAGCCGCAATGACGTAATTGTTTAATGCCAATCACGTGGAGTTTTATGTCCTTTCGAAAGGAAGAGGTCGCCAAAATTCAAGCTTTGCCCCGTGCGAAGTTTTAACTTTTTCGTGGTGTTTAAAATAACTTTTTTAAGCCTAAATCCTTTTTTTAAAAAAAACTTAATACTTTATGTAGTGAGGCAGATGATATGGTGAAGAAGGATCAGAATGCCCACTCTGATGTTAAAATGCAGGGGTCAGCGAACAGGGGTAAATTACCCCATTTCGGGTAAAAAGGGAATTATTTGGGAGGTGACTCATTGGGCATATAAAATCCACTAGAAAAATCTCCTTTTGGGGTAATGACAATATAAAATTGTATACTATGGGCGTACCGAGCAAACAAGTTCGCCAACCCTTGGATAATGACAATATAAAATTGTATACTATGGGCGTACCGAGCAAACAAGTTCGCCAACCCTTGGTATATGGCTTCTTATATAGGAGCGGCATTTCGTTCAGGTTTTGTTTTGTCTTGTTTTTTCTTCCATTTTCTTTCGGCAGTGTGCAACGTAATTCGTGGCCAATTTCGGACGGCACTGACCGTCACTATACTATACACATTCGTCCTTTGTGAACCAAACGGGTGCATGTCGAAGTGCAGCACCCACACCCACACACACTGACACACACAAGCATATTCGTATATACACTTACACGCATAAACACGCACACGCATACATACACACAGACGAGGAGCGCGCACTCCCCTCACCTTACTTCAATCAAGCAGCGACTAGTTCACCGCTAGGATTGTTATGAGTAGATAACGAAAAGAACTCCCCTAACGCCTCCAAAAAGAGGGGTGGGTGGGGGGAGATGGTGGGGCCCAAAATTGTATTTTCTAACTTTTCAGAAAATGAACTCTAGACATTAGTCCTTTAATCGCACAATCCAAGTTGTTTCTTTTAACTTAAGATTTGTATCTACCCATATGATAGACATTTATCTGGATTTTTTTTCCATGTCACCTCCCCTATCCCCCCACATTTTACCCTCCCGCTGAACTATTTTTTTTCTCACATGATATCTTTTCGTTTAAAATACTTTTTTTTTTAAAATGAAAATAGTGAAAATCGTAAATTTAGGTTTAAAAAATATATATATAACGAATTTTCAGTCCATGGTGGACTCTAGGGCAAGAGGAGTAGCGTTCACAAGTTTATTAAACCAAAACTAACGATTGTGTGGCAACCACAATAGCCCGGGGGGGGGGGCATGCCAGTACCGAGGCTCGAACCCGTGACTCGAGTTCTTGCTACTGTTCTGCAGTTCAGCGCGGTTTAAGTGACGTGGATAAGATGGTCCCACAGTGTCGTAATTTAGGTCATAAACTTAACGAATTGGATTTTATTACTTTGTTCAACGAATCAATAAATATCAATTATTGCCTAAACGTCGACGGTTTTGATTAAGTTCGTTATAATACAGCTCCTTACAAACTAACATCGGGATTTATAAAAAAAAAAATATATAATATTTTTTTTTTAAATCAGATTCGAAGATTGCTAAGAAACGATTTTTCTTAAATTAAATGCAATTTCTTGCTGTTTTTTTTTCTTCTCTTCGTCCTTTTGTTAGCGCCCCGTTTTAAACGACCGTGTCAGTTGGATTGATTTATGTTTAATTAATGCCCGCCATAAAAACCTACGTGAAATGCTTTCCAATTCATCAAGAGTTATTGCCCAGTGCAGTTATCAGCCCTTATAGCTTCCACTTCCATGCGAATGGGGATAGAGAAGGCTTCTGAAATTCTTAACATATCTGTTTGAGGTGTTGCGTGTGTGTGTGTGTGTGCGTGTGTGTGTGTGTTAACGTGGGTGCGTGTGTGTTTTTGCGTGGGTGAGTGTGTGTGTGTGTGTGTGTGTGTATGCGTGTGTGTTTGCGAGCCAGGGGGTGGGGGTGAGAGGTATATTTATTCAACTTGTTGTTTGATTAATTATAATAATTATCCGTTTTCAAGTGCCACTGGCTAGCCGTACATTTAAGGTCTTCGGGCTCGTGTCAAGTTAATTTTTTTTTTCGCTCTTGATGACCCTGAATTTTTTTCTTTAAAGGAACCCCTTGCTGTCCCATAATGATTGACTCTTAAAAAATTAGATAGATGGCAATGAAGGATGTGTGAGCTCAAAGCGCAAAAGAAAGTCAAATAGGTCCTATGAGGCTCAACAGCTTGGGGCGCTAAAATATATTCTATTCTTTTATCATGGTAATGTTGTTGTTTTTTCTTAATCTTTGAAGGTTAATAAGTTCTTCTTCTAATTCTTTAAGGCCGGCAATCAATGCTCTGTTTCTCAGTTCTTCACTGTTCCTTGTAGAAGGCGTAAGAAAAAGTAACTTGGCTTGTACCTGTGGGGTGTGGGGGGGGGACCAAGGAACTGCTCGTATTAGTGGAATATGAACTACTCATGTATGGAAACTACTCATGTGCATGAACTACTCATATATGTGAACAACGCTTTAATGGGAACTACACTTTAATGTGAACTACACTTTAATGTGAACTACACTTTAATGTGAACTACACTTAAATGGGAACTACACTTTAATGTGAACTACACTTTAATGTGAACTACACTTTAATGTGAACTACACTTTAATGTGAACTACAATTTAATGTGAACTACACTTTAATGTGAACTACACTTTAATGTGAACTACACTTTAATGTGAACTACACTTTAATGTGAACTACACTTTAATGTGAACTACTTTTTAAAACGAACTAATGGTAAATATGACAAACTCTTACATACGAATTTTTCTTTAATATGAACTAATATTTGAAATGAACTAACCTTATATATATACTATTCTTTAAATCTTATATATGAGCATCTCTTTAAGCTGATCTGTACTTAAATATAAACTACTAAATAAAATGACAACTCTTTAATGTTCTATTGATTGAAATGAATAGTGTGAAAGATTTGTTCACACTTGTTAACTTATTAATCAATCACTAAACTCCATTTCAAACTGTACAAATAAATCATGTTTAATTCTTTAACTTGGCAACACTCATCCCTAACTAAATTCGTGTTCCTAACTCTGCCCTATCCATATCTCCGTCTGTCTGTCTGTGTGTCCCTAACTCCCCGTGTGCTCGTCAGTGCATCCCCTTTATACGCGTCGGTCTCCGCACCTATACCGTCAAGCTTGTTTGACTTAACCGATCTCTGGCGAGACTACCACACCCAGGCCTGCTGCCGTCCACAAGCTTGCCTCGTTTCTCGCCCGCACCATTACCGATTCACAGGACACCGCTGGCCCGTGGTCAATCCCCGTCCACATCAAAGGACCCAAGCTTGGCGTCAGTCACCAGGATCTCAGGTTGGCCTCGGTCCTCGGCCGCACCCGTCCAGCTTCAAAGGACCCGTCCCTCTGAGCGCCGACAATTCGCCCCCAGTGCCTCCACAATAGCTTAGTTGGCACATAAACAATAAATTTGTCCTTTGAGACTCGATTTGTTTATGTCAAGACGTAGTCCCCATGATAGTAGACTCGTGTGGAGCAACAACTCATACTTGTGGCTTAACAACAAGATTCCAACCACACCATAAGCCACCAACAGATCAAACAAGATACCAACCCCACCATAAGCCACTGACAGATCAGACAAGATACCAACCACCATCTACCAACAGATCAGACAAGATACCAACCACCATCCACCAACAGATCAGACAAGATACCAACCACCATCTACCAACAGATCAGACAACATACCAACCACCAGCCACCAACAGATCAGACAAGATACCAACAACCACCAGCCACCAACAGATAAGACAAGATACCAACAACCACCATCCACCAACAGATCAGACAAGATACCAACCACCATCTACCAACAGATCAGACAAGACACCAACCACCAGCCACTAACAGATCAGACAAGATACCAACAATCACCATCCACCAACAGATAAGACAAGATACCAACAACCACCATCCACCAACAGATCAGACAAGACACCAACCACCAGCCACCAACAGATAAGACAAGATACCAACCACCAGCCACCAACAGATAAGACAAGAAACCAACAACCACCAGCCACCAACAGATCAGACAAGACACCAACCACCAGCCACCAACAGATAAGACAAGATACCAACCACCAGCCACCAACAGATCAGACAAGACACCAACCACCAGCCACCAACAGATCAGACAAGATACCAACAACCACCATCCACCAACAGATAAGACAAGATACCAACAACCACCATCCACCAACAGATCAGACAAGCCACCAACCACCAGCCACCAACAGATCAGACAATATACCAACCACCAGCCACCAACACATAAGACAAGATACCAACAACCAGCCACCAACAGATAAGACAAGATACCAACCACCAGCCACCAACAGATCAGACAACATACCAACCACCAGCCACCAACAGATCAGACAAGATACCAACAACCACCAGCCACCAACAGATAAGACAAGACACCAACCACCAGCCACCAACAGATCAGACAATATACCAACAACCACCAGCCACCAACAGATAAGACAAGATACCAACCACCAGCCACCAACAAATCAGACAACATACCAACCACCAGCCACCAACAGATCAGACAAGATACCAACAACCACCAGCCACCAACAGATAAGTCAAGACACCAACCACCAGCCACCAACAGATCAGACAAGATACCAACAACCACCATCCACCAATAGATCAGACAAGACACCAACCACCAGCCACCAACAGATCAGACAAGATAACAACAACCACCATCCACCAACAGATCAGACAAGATACCAAACCATCCCATCCGCCAATAGATCAGACAAGATACCAAACCATCCACCAACAGATTAGACAAGACAACTACCACCATCCACCAACAGATAAGACAAGATACCAACAACCACCATCCACCAACAGATCAGACAAGATACCAAACCCACCACAATCCACCAACAGATAAGACAAGACACCAACCACAATCCACCAACAGATCAGACAAGATACCAACAAACATCCACCAACAGATCAGACAAGATACCAACAAACATCTACCAACAGATCAGACAAGATACCAACAACCTTCCACCAACAGATCAGACAACATACCAACCACCATCCACCAACAGATAAGACAAGATAACAACAACCACCATCTACCAACAGATCAGACAAGATACCAACAACCACCATCCACCAACAGATCAGACAAGATACCAACAACTACCAGCCACCAACAGATAAGACAAGATACCAACAACCACCAGCCACCAACAGATCAGACAAGATACCAACAACCACCATCCACCAACAGATCAGACAATATACCAACAACTACCAGCCACCAACAGATAAGACAAGATACCAACAACCACCAGTCACCAACAGATCAGACAAGATACCAACAAACATCTACCAACAGATCAGACAAGATACCAACAACCTTCCACCAACAGATCAGACAACATACCAACCACCATCCACCAGCAGATAAGACAAGATAACAACAACCACCATCCACCAACAGATCAGACAAGACACCAACCACCATCCACCAACAGATCAGACAAGATACCAACCACCATCCACCAACAGATCAGACAAGATAACAACCACCATCCCCCAACAGATTAGACAAGACACCAACCACCATCCACCAATATATCAGACAAGATACTAAACACCATCCACCAACAGATCATACAAGATACCAACCACCATCCACCAACAGATCAGACAAGATACTAAACACCATCCACCAACAGATCAGACAAGATACCAACCCCACCACAAGCCACCGAAACATCAGACAATATCTGGCAGCGTGGCGCGTTGAGTCGAGAATTGAATTGTTCCCTCGGGACAGCCACAACCCGGCCTTCAATTTCATTAATTTACATTCCAGCGCATATTTCCAATTCTAAGTCGATTGTATTGGTATTACTTTCTGTTGGCTACCGACTTCTGGGTACTCGTATTACTTTCAGGAGTCGTCGGCTCCTCGGTCCAGATGAGTGCCGCCTTCTCGGTTTTCTTACGGCTGTTAACAGCTACTGAAGAACATTATAGATCTCTAAAATGCCATTATTTCGGAAGGTTCTTTGAAATGTTCTCGTTCTTTCTGGTTGTCATTTTTTCTTATGTACCGCATCCCTCGCCCTACATTTTTTTCCAACACCAAAGATTGTATATCCAAATTACCCTATAAGATATATGATCTCAGTAGTAACTTTTAGAACTGTGGTATTGATTGTGGAGACTTTACTTACGCGTGTGATTGGAAGTGGAATTGTTCATAAAGAGTGTGTCAATTATTCGAAACATCTACAATAATCATTATAAAATTCAGACAGTCCAAAAATATAAGGAAAATATCTGATAGATCTAGTATCCGCAAAAGTTTAGCATGAGGGTTGATCATCCAAATTTTGCTTTGTAAGTTTAAACCACAAGCTAAATCGGTCATTATGATTGTTTACTTTGTACTACCTATCTTTTGTCTTTGTGCTCTTTGATAGGTAAAGTTTACCAGCTTTTTTTTAAATTCTTTGGTAAACAATGGCCAAAATTCGTACATTAAAATACGTTGTTAAAAAACAAAATTTTAAACACAATTTATTAAAACATTCACAAAAATAAATAAAATGATCAAATAAGGTAAGTGCAGATGTTGAATAATATATTATAGCTTCTGGTGGAGCAGACGAATCTTGTAGAATGTAGAAAAGGACCATGACAATCAACAATAACAACGCCGATATTCAATATACATAGAAAAATAACCTATGACCCTCTCATGACCCAACCCCCCNCCCCCCCCCCCCCAACTTTTCCCCCTAGATTTTGTCCAAAAGGTCGGCTTAACAACGAGTATATACTTGGAAATCCCCATGTACATGTACTTGATCTGTGAGCTTAACCTAATTAATCCTAAAGGTAGACACAATTACCTGAATGGGGTCAGAGGAGAGGGGTGAAACGGATCAACACCTGGCAGCATAATTTTCAATTTTTTTTTTTATTTCCAGACATTTCTGTGAGTCCAAAGCGGGGGTGGTTAGGGTGAAATTTTACGAAACTTGGAAAAATATCTTCTTAGAATCTACATCATGACATGGAACAAATAAATATCTCTATTTATATATAACACAGAGACAAAAACCAATCATCCAAACAGTTCTTGGGCACCTGTATCAAGCTGATGCCTTTGGAACTTGGACAAGTGGTGCGCCTACCTAATGCCGCCCCCTTTCAAAAGAAACTCTTGAAAGGAGCGGCGAATCTCTCACAATACATTACTACAGGAAACATTTTCCCACAGCCCACAGAGGTCGTTTTTTTAATGTAATAACTATAAAAGAATCATCCCAAATGTTACAGTTTATTTCATATGAATTACTGATAGACTGACTGTGGAAACTGGGCTGGACCAGTGTGCCAAACATATTGACTAGACAGGCTGAAACGAACCAGTGTGCCAAATACACTGGCCAGGCAGACTGTACGGACCAGTGCACCAAAAATATTGACTAGACAGGCTAAAACGAACCAGTGTGCCAAATGCACTGGCCAAGCAGACTGTACGGACCAGTGCACCAAAAATATTGACTAGACAGGCTAAAACGAACCAGTGTGCCAAATACACTGGCCAGGCAAACTGTACCGGACCAGTGCACCAAACATATTGGCTAGAAAGACTGTGCCAGACCAGTTCGTCCAATACATACATGAGTCCATGCTGCTCATATTATTATAGAGTCCAGCTGGCCAGAGCGCTGTATTTCTGAAGCCACATCGGCTAGACACACTGTGCCCAGACCAGCAGTGCACTAAGATACATCTCTAAGCTTTATTCCCCCATTCCCAGTTCAATCGACTTTCCTCCGCCTTCTTCTTTGAGTTGACCCTCACTTTAAAGGATCCCATCTCGCGACGGTAGATGAAAAAAAAAAAGAAAGAGAAGAAAAGAAAATTCCCAGTAGCCATCTGCATTGCAAAGTCCCCGGCCTCCCTTCATTCTGTCTCGTCTAGATTATTGTTCTACGAGAGAATAATTGCCCGCTGAGATGGCAAGAAAATGATGAGACTTCTCATTCGTTGGGAGGGCTCTAGGATAAGAAGTAGTAACGGGGAAAGGAAAGGGTGTATCCATGAAACGCTCGTAATGTTCACCAATGGCATAAATTTCGTTTCTGTTCACATTCCCCTTCCATTTTTTAAATGGAAACTAGTTGTGTGGTTTTTTTTTTAGTAATCGCATTTTGTTTGCACTTTTTTTTTTATAAAGGTGTTCTTTTTATGAATTTTTTTTATTCCAAGACGCTAGACAGTCTAGACTAGACCAATCTAAATTTGGCGACCTCTGTCTTTCTGTACGGTACCATACGTCGCCATATAGTACGGCTTTATGGCATTCATTGCTTACATCTTTTACTGAAGTTTTCATATCCTTGGAGACTTGGAGTGGTTAGACGGAGTCTTATGCGTGTCTTTATTCGACATGGGCGTGGGTGAGGTTAGGTAAGAAAGAATGCTGTTTACTCGCTATACTATTAACAGCTTAAGTTTGGTGTGAATCCTGTATGAACAGTGGTGTTCGTAAATGGGGGTGGCAAAAAATATAATAATTTAAAATTAAAATAAATATTAACAACAGCCCACGGTCTACATATAGGGTATAGATCTATAGGAAATAAAAGTATAAAGAAAAAATAATAAGTTTTCATCCAATCCGACGTAATTCGCATTTCATTTTTTCCGATTTAAAAAAAAAATTAATTTAAAAGTACCGTATATATACTCGTTCTATAGCCCGTTCGTTCATAAGTCGACTCCCTTCTTATTGGAAGAGAATAAGCTGACCCCAAAAATAATAGGACAGCGTAAACCAAATGGTACACATTTTTTTTAAAACTACAAGCTAAATTTGTTGTTGAAAACAAAATTTGTAACATAATTTATTTAAAAATTTACAAAAATAAATAAAATGAACAATGGTATGTGCAGATGTTTAAAAACATTTTATAGCTTCTGGTAGAGCAGTCAAATCTTGTAGAATGTAGACAAAGACCTTGATGATTTACAGTAACACATATAATCACTGTACATGCAGAAATAAGCCTATGACCCGCTTGTAAGCAAATCCCCTAACTTTAAAAAAACAAACTTTGGCTTTAGAACCAGTATACACGGTAGTATACGATAATCAGAGTAACTTGTTGCACCGAATTCTCGGAAATGTGTTGTTCCCTGAACTCCTCAACGGATCTGTCTGTCTGGTAAAATATTCGCTACTATACAAGAAAAAACATTGATATAAATGTTTTTCTCTTTCTGACTAATTCAATTTATCTGCAATGCTTTTTTTTCTTCTAATAAATAAAATAAAATTTATTGAATATTACTTTCAGTGTTTAATGGAAAGAAGTGGACGGAGAAGTTAATAGCAAACTTATTAAATAATCATTTTGTTAATTTGATTTTAGGATTTTTGAAAATATTTTTTTTCCAAATACATGTACTATTTAGCTAAACCTTAAAGGTTTATTCATATAGATCTCTTTTCTGGAAATTCGATTGTTTTGACAAAATTATTTCAAATTTCAATGGATTTGGAAGCGAAAAGACTTAAAACAAAGGAGAGCCTATTTGTCTATATATATATATTATTATTATTATTATTTTAAAAAGGATGAAAAGGATGGGGGTTATTTTCAATGTCCACTTTAAGCTGCGCGTTTGAACGGCCACTCAGACATCTGACTAAGGCCGCGCAGCAGTTTAGAATTACCGTGTAGCAAATTTTGTAAAATATTGCACAAAAAAGGGATCTGCGCAACTTTGCACACCAGTTTTTTTTTTCTTTTTGCACACAGACCAAAGAGCCTTAGAGGAAACATTGACCACTATGTCCTATTTCGGTCTATTTTTAAAAGATTAAATATAATATTTACAAAGTCCCTCACACTGATCTAAAAAATTTTGACGGACAAGAAAACCCGTTTGTACGCCGTGCCACCACAAACATACATGAAACAAATAGCCACACTTCCCTGAAGCCCAATTACCCGTAACGTTACCGAAAATCCGTGACGTGTAAACAACTGCTCCATCCCAGTCTGTCTGGCGGACACCGGCCACAACTGTTTACTAATGCAGCCGTTTTTTTTTGTTGGTCCCCCCCCCCCAGGAAGATCGATCTCAGAAATCGAAACCAATCAAGACAAATCAAGAGGGAGTTAAGCGTGGTGTAGTGGAGCGGGCCTCCGTTAATTGTTGTGGCCGGAGTAGGTTGTTGGGGGGGAGGGGGGCGTCCGTCGAGACCACTCGGCCCTGACGTTGTAATAGGTACAATTATGAGAGTTGATTGGTTTTCATTGTGACCGGCGAGATCTCACTCTGTTTACGTGTTGGCCATTTATTGTGATTTTTTCTTGTTTTTCTTTTTTTTTCTTTTTTTTTTTTTGGCCTCGATGGGAGACTAGTTATATTTGTTGCTTCTCTGTTACCCCCCTTAACGATGTTTAATGTTTGCTGGTTGGGTTTTTATTTTAATAGTGTTAGAGATGAGGTGGGATGAATGGCGGTCCCCGGGTGATGTATTTGTTGAACGTCCGAAACTGGTCAATGTGGGAGGTTGAAGTACTCACACACAAAGACAGAGAGACGGGTGTGGGGTATGATTTGGGGTAAATATAAACAAGACAATGCAAACTTTGAGTTTTGAGGATGAATGATTCTGACGGGTTTTAGTGGTCAAATGAATAGCTGTAATACTCTCACTAATAGTCCTTAAAATAAACTTGTGATGTTAGGATTTGGGGTGATTGTGTTTATTTATTTTTGGCTGAGCTGAACAATATTGTCGGTGCTGTAGGACTGTAGTATTTTTTAAAATAAAACAATAATAATAAAAGGCGATGTGGGCCAGGGGCGGATTAAGACTGCACGGGGCCCCGGGCTGCAATGAAATGGGGGCCCTATCCAGCCAGCGTCCCTTAAAATAAAATGATTGTTAACAGCTAATATAGGACTGTAACTAAATATAAATAATGAAGAAAAAAATGCGAACACGAAGAAATAATTGTTTGAAGTGTTTGCGGTATGTTACTATTGAGTGTGAAATGAAAAATTTTATTTTCCACTGCTAGGAATCGAACCCCACACCGGTTTGATCACGCGCCTATACTCTCTCCACACGGCCATAGGAGATTGTCTAAAATGAGACATTTTAAAAATATAAACTATACTTTATACTATGCTCCCTAAGGGAGCCAATTAAATCACGTTTTATCGATTATTAACACTATCAGGTCTGAATCGCGATCAGTTGTAAAGTTAATATTTATAAATTTTTTATTTTTTTATTTTTTCAAGGGTTCGTGCAAACATTTGTACACTTTTATTATAAATATAAAAAGTTTGGGGGCACTTAAACCGTCGGGGGCCCCTGGCTTTAGCCCGCTCAGCCCCCCCCCCCTTAATCCGCCATAGATGTGGGCGTACTCTTTGTGATATTATTAGGGCTGGTGCTGATTTTTAAAATAAAATTTTCGATTAATCGCATCATTTCCATTAATTAAATTTTTATAACGCATATATAAATCCCGCCCATTCGAGTTTCATTATTTCGCAAAATCGGCTAACTGGGGTAATTCCATGGGACGTAACACAGCAAATTCCTTTTGCTTTTCAAGAAATAAGTAAGAAAAAACTTTTTTGCTTACGTATGCAGCATGCCGCCTAAATAAATGATACTGATACGAGGGAAAAGTATTTCAGTATTTAATGTAACAAAAAATATCTTCTTATCTTATCTTATATGTTATAGACGCTTATTTATTTCTGAACAAGTCTTTCTATGGGTCATTCACAGGTCTGCACAAGTCTTCTATCGCATAGTGCATTTATTTTTAAAATTCAAATTATGGTTTACTAATACTTTTCAGTGCACTTTAATTTTTTTCTATTTATTATTATTTTTTAAAATCCTTTATGTTAACTCGTGGTGTCTGAGGCCTTGCTTGAATGCCGAAAAAACTTTGGATCCATTTTTAGCCCACTTCCCCGTATACTGCCGAGCTGAAATTTTGCAGGCAGACTCGTGCCGATGATAAAAATTATGTATCAAAATTTCAGATCGATCGAATGTACTGTAATTAAATTATTGAATTTTGAGATTTTCTTTATTTATCTCTATGTAACTTGTTAATTTTTGTGCTAGAGTGTCATGATGCTTATTGAATTATAATTTAACAACCTTTCCTGTCGCGCAATAAGGTGCGTATTACATTGACAATAATTTTAAAAATATATTCCCGATCATGTGCATTATATTAAACATGTTTTGCGAGACATAACTAAAATTTCGTATTTATAAATTGCCAGACGCTGCGTATTTTAATGAATATTCTTTCAGTTATGTCTCGTATATAAAGGATTTATAGTTTATAGTCAAAAACTTGTTTTTAACGGGGTTTTTTTTTACAGAGTTTTTGTTTATATAAATTTTTTTAAATTATTTTTTTAAAGATTTAAAATGATTTTTATAGTATACAAGTACAAGAAAATTAGGTCTTAAGGAGCACTGCTATCAAAGGGGACTAGTAGAGAAAATCCTTGTCAAAAGTTAAACAATTATTCCCCTTTGTCCATCATTATGTACATCCCATGTAGTTGTAGTCCATCATATTTTATCATTTGATATCACATATTTTCACGACAAATTAATTTACTCATCTCTTTTCCATTATAATCACTACATCTCCCAATCTTAGTAATAAAATGTCAAAACTAATAGCATATTTTGTTGTGAATTTCTTTCTTTGTTTTAATTCGTTTACATATTTATTTTCTCATATTTTTTCTCCATATTACTAATATTACTAAATGTATTATTCATTTAATTATTAATTGTGCCTATCTGTTTCTAAATATTGAAGTTCCTATGTTAAGTTAAACAAATATTATTTTTTTTAAAAACTGAGTTGATAAGAAAAATCACAGCACGTCAATTGCACCCGAAAATACTGCACTTCAAGAACCGGATCATGCCCCCAATGTCATTCAATCACGCCTGCCGACGATACTTGACGGCTGCGTCACCGTCTCAATCTCCAGGCTTCCCATTCACACCAGCTCCCGGCTGCACCTAGGTTTCTTTCTCGCTGCTACCTGAATACGTAACCGACCTCGCCGCTACATCTGTGTAAACATATATATCTTTATCTCTCTCTAGATATATTCCCATCATTAAGATTCTAATAATTATTGCTAACCACTGACCATTGCCGTGGTTACGATGTTAGCAAGACATCTTGGCGTCTTTACCTCATAACTAGCAACTACACATAAAGAGTTACATTTTCTAGCCTTAAATACGTTAAATCCTTTTTTTTTTTTTTTAAATAATAATTCATTTTTATAATGTTTCTAATTACTAGACCTATATCTATATTATTTCTGTATAAACTGTATTTTTAAAAAAATTCTTAGGCCTATATTATATCTTAAATATGTTTTAAAATTGTGTGTGTGATATTTAAATAAATTATTTACAATCGTATGGAGAATTGATAGTCTCTATGCTATTTTATTTTATTGTATTTTGTTTTAATTAAATACGAGATGCTTTGAAAATGAACCATATAAATTCCGTAAAATAATTAAGACGTTCGTTAAAAAAAATGACAAAACGTGGAATCTCAACGTTTAAAAATCAGAAAAATCATGTTTGTGATATCTATTTTATTGATTCAAAATTTAATTTTTATATTGTTTTAGTGGCATCCCGCGTTCCATTAATACACTGTAGGCTAAGGGCTTTCTTGACAGCTGGAAATTAAAAACTTTAAATCAAGCGATTAATTATTCATTGATTATCAAACTAAACTACAGCTGTAAAAAGTAGATTATCCATCAACTACTGAAAATTTTATGTTGCTGTTCTTGCATTTTATACCTATGAAGTCGGTGCAATTAAGAAAAGAATGCCTATTAGCAACAGAGTGCTGAAGCTCATGTCAGTATTAAAACCCACTAACAGAATATCGGTGGAACAGTCGGAAATTTTGGAACTGGCTCTGCTTTTGCCAAAAATTGTGTCTCCAGCAGATTTTCATTGTTTAGAGACCGAGTTTATTGATTACCAAGTTGTGGATTTAAGGAATGTCAATGCTTTCTGGCATCATATTGGACAAATGACTAAAAATTTCGAAAGCAAAGAGTACAGATTTCCGCTACTTTCGAAGTTTGCGCAAACAATGCTGGCGCTTGCACATGGAACAGCAAAAGAAGAACCCTTTTTTTCTGCTGTTAGTTTATTGAAAACCAACTTGAGAAACAAATTGTCTACTCCAATGTTGGAAAGTTTACTGAGTCTGAGAAATGGACGGGAAATATTACTCCCACAATGATGGACAGTGTAAATGTTTCGATGTATGATCATAAGCAGGAGGAATTAAACACTGTCAATGATGATGAATGTCAATTAATAAACTAACGTTATAGAATATGAGCATGGTAATAAAGACGTGCTCATATGGATACTTTACATTTTTTAGCTACAATGTTTGGATTATGCTTAAAAGCATATTCATTCCTTTTTAAGGTCAACATTTTATGTTAAATGTGTCCGTAAAAATGTGTTTTTGTCCGTAAATTTTGTTGAGAGTTCTTATATTTTTCGGTAAATATTATTTAATTGAGTTGGCAACCCTGCCCTAGCTACGCTACTGATTTCTCTTGATTGGATGCAGCAAATCTGAAACAATCTATTGTATAGCGAAAGCCAGTTTCACAAATCTCCTTTGGGCTTTTTCTGTGTGATTTTTTTTAATGAGATTCGGGTATGTGCACATGAACTATTTTCTCTAAACTCATCTTCTGTTGTAGGTATTTATGATTAGATTCTTTTAAATATTTTATACTTTCATTTGGTGATGTGGGGAATTGATACAATTTAGAAAACAGAAGTTTTGATAAGCTAATTAATTACATTTTTAAAATCATTTAAAGTGATAATATAACGTTTCTGTTTAGCTGTTTAGTTTAATTTAATGCACACTCCCATAAGTAGGTGGACTTAAAGGGAAGCTACTATGACTGACACATTTTTGTGTGTTAAATTCATCATAATTAAAACGCTTCTGCTTGTGACCACTCAAACTCAGTCAAAGTCAGTGGTATAAACTATCATGTGACATGTGTATAAAATAAACTTCGGATCGCTCGAAACTATAATTGTTCTGATAACTATTTTTAACATGGTTCTATTGTTTATGATCACGTCAGTTCAAAGTGGCACACCTTTAACTATGTTTTATAAATATTTTCCACTGGAATTCGACGCAAGTTCGTCTAAGTTTACCTCAAAAGATGGAAGTCCAACAATCGTGGCAGACGAACTCAGAAGTGCAAGAAAACGACAAAAGAATCGTATAGAAGAACGATTGCATTCTGTCTACCAATTTTTCATGGCAACAACTCCAAAAAGTCCTGAAATGGATCTACAGATCTTATCAAGTGACACAGTTGTTCCTGAATTAGAAACAGGGCATTTTAAACTATACAAAGGTGACCCATTTTCAGAAGACATGCCAGTGATTTGGACAGCTGTGAATGGTCTAATCCTAGCCTTCGTATGTTATAGTCATGAAAATAGAAAACAAGCAGAAATTACTCTTTGTTTACTGGTACGCCAATTACACATTCTTTGTAAAAGTATAATGCAACCAAATGAAATTATTTTAAAACCAGACAAAGTTCAAATAGTTTTGTCCAAATTTTTGCCTGATGGAAATATTTTGCTTATGAATCATCGAATTATCAGACAAATGGAGCGTGAAGTAGAATCTCTTCTTAAAAATGCTTCAAATTAACTTACATAATATTGGTACTTACTTTATTTAATAATTAATTAATTTAGCAAAATCAAAATGTACCTGCAATAACAAGGTTTATTATCTTAATATGGAAAATGCAATATTTCTTCAAGTTAAATTTCTTTTGGTCAAGTGCCATTTTTCCATTAGCCTACTAATTTTAAATTAGTGCTTTTAAAAAATGTTTTAAAATTTTATATTTTTGTAAATTTACTTTCAAAAATATATTTGATCACATTCATTCATTTATTTATCAAAAGAACACACTGAGTACGATTTATTTTAGTAAATATTCCGCATTGTTTTGATAGCTTACACTTAAATCAGTGATAATTTTTTATTTTGTGATAATAATGAACCTTTTACTTTTATTTTGTGATAATAATGAACCTATGCTCTAGTCTCTAACAAAAAATATTAAATGGCTTGTACAAAATGTATGTTTCATAAAATTATGTTTTCTCTTATTTTACAGATTAGTTAAATCATTTTTTTCTAAAAATGTGTCTTCCTCTTTCAAGCCTCTGAGTTTGATAGTTATGTACTATCTTTTACTTATTTAATATAAAATATATTTGTCAATTATCCTACTATTAATAATTTAAGATACACTTTCACAAATGCCATTTTTAGAGGCCAATTTGACCGGGGCTATTTTGACTGGTCCTGCTCCAAAGCATTTGCTTGTTTAAAAATACATGTTACATGAACTATA
Source organism: Radix auricularia (assembly GCA_002072015.1). Taxonomy (NCBI): domain Eukaryota; kingdom Metazoa; phylum Mollusca; class Gastropoda; family Lymnaeidae; genus Radix; species Radix auricularia. The sequence continues at coordinate 37,166 of MUZC01000597.1, read as the reverse complement.
TAAGCTTTAATCTAAAAATTAACCTGTGATATTTTGCCAATGTCAATGTAATTTCAAGCTTGAAACAATATGTATTTTAAAATTTTAGCCTTGTCTTTCATAAGAAAAATGACCAATCAGTCAATCAGTTATGTTTTAAAAAATTAAAACGTGTGATGATCTTATTTTTATATATCTTAAAAAGGCCTTTGATTAATTTTTTGACCATTGTTTTGAGCAATTTTGAGGCTTTGCTAACACTAATTTTATTTATATTAAAAGTCCTGATGAAGAATCTGTTTGATGGCAGTATATATATTATTAATTATTATTATTATTATTATTATAGTATAGATATGGCATGGTATGACAATTTTGTTGTGCAAACTATTACTATTTGCTTTTATTTTAAATTCTTCAATGACTTTTTCCAACAGCCAAGTGTAATAAAATGCAAAATGAAATAAATAAAGTTAATAAAGATAATTAAATTATAAATTATATTTTTATGCCAAAAACATTTAAAAACTTTTATTACCATTATTAGTATTATTTAAAGTTTTAAAAAAATATATGTAAGTACGAGTGCAAAGCTGATCAAATGTGACAGAAAACTCAGAAATATTAATTTGGAATAATTGTTTTTAACCTTCATTTTGCATTAGTTTGGGATGTAATTTATATTCTTTTGATAACTTTGATGCCTTCTCCCCCACACCACAGAATTTCATTTTTTTTCTGTCTTTTATTTTTATAAGAGAACACTCACTATGTTATGTTAATTATTAATAGTATTAGTATTGTTTACATGTACATTGTCAAAAAAACAATGTAATTTATAATTTACTATATAGTGGTACCTCGCGATACGATCTTTATCCGTTCCTGGACCGGGATCATGTCGTGAAAAAATCATATAATGAACAATGTAATCTTATGTAATTTAATTAATTCGTGCAACGCCCCATATATAAACACCAAAATCGTCTATACATAATAATTATTAGTCACAAAATAGTATATTAAGTACCACATACACACAATAAACATTTACACCACATTTATAAATTAAAATAACCTTATAAATAAATAAAAAGAAAAATTAATTAATATTACGATCACACAATCACAAGAATATCGTATGAACTGTACGAACGCCACGCGGTCTCGGGAAGGAGAGAACGATATCATATCGACGCTTTGTGTGGAATCGGTATCCTACGATGCTGACCAGTAGGAGAACAGGATTTATAGAGAAAGGAAGATGACGTCACGTTGACCAATAGCAGAATAGCTTGAATAGTGACTCGTGAGGTTTGCCAGAAGCGCGACAACTTCAAAACAATTTCAAGAGGCAAGAGATATTGGGATCGTATCGCGAAAAACATATCGTTTCGCGAGCACGAATATTTGCGATATTCCACTTCATATCTTGAACACATCGTATCGTGAACCCATCGTATCTGGAGGTACTACTGTACTTGTCTTTTAACATTAATTTTAAAAAGTGTTCCTATCTAATCACTAATGATGCCTTAGTAACTTAGTATTAAATCCAGTAAATTATTAATTTTTATTGTAATTTTCTTTTAATTTATTATAACCATTATATCTGACACTCAAGTCAAAATAAAGTTTTCAAATTTTGTCTTCACTCTTTTGGTGTTTTATTTTTGTTTTGTTATCGCACAGAAAACAATATTTCAAGACGATGCCAGCCTTGATATGTGCTGAATTTTCATGGTTCATGCAACGATATGATATGATTAATAATAATAATAATAATATTAATAAATAATGCAACAGAGTGTGTAAAATGTATACCAGTTGTTGTTTTTTTTAAATCCCACCTAGTATATTTTCATGTTATGCCAGAAATATTAAAATGAAGGCAGTATTTTTTTAATTAATGATAAACTTCTTTTTTTACTTTACAACTATAACTTTTTGGGATTAGAGTTAAATTTATTCCATTGCTACCATATTAAGATTACTAAAACATTAAATTATTCATATTTTTTTTGAAAAGGAAGATTATGACTGCATTCTCTTTCTATAATTCACTGCTTGTAATCCTAGTTGTAATGTGCATACATTTGGTGATTCAAAATTATTTTATAGCAAATTATTTTATTATACAAGCAGTTACGAAATAGTATAAAATCTTTTTAATTTCATTACTGGAAATTGATAGTATAGAAAGAGTATTAGAGTATTGATTTTAAATTAAAATACTACATTGACTAGCTATACTGTAACAAGGGCCTTCATTACTGAATAAAAAAATATAAATACTTAAAACAATTATACTGATAGTGACTGAATTGTAAACACAACATCAATAATAAAGCTGAGCCTCTAGGATTCATAATTCATATTCATATCCCCCAGAAGGGCCTAAATACTCTCCATCCAAACGAGAAACAAAAAATAACATCTAATCTAATAAAATCACATGAAAAGTAACATGTTGCATTAAAAATCATGCCTTATGGATAAATCATGGTGCATAGGCCAATAAATAAGTAAATGAAATGCAAATAAAGTGAGGTCGATTTTATTTTTATATTTTAAATGAAGTTTTACAAAATTTGCTGATATTTCATTAAATAGTATTATGTCGAAAATATTGTTAATGTAATTATAAAATATTGGCAAGAGCCATTTAAAGCTTTAAAAATATCATATTTTTACTTGGGTTTCAGAAATCAACTATTAATTTCTCGATGAAACGTTAAAAATTTTAAAGATTAAATTATTTTTAACAATTTGTACAAATTATTGGAAGTCAAAAAGTAACAAATTAAAAAATAGTGTCCGATAATAAATTACTTGACGATTTCACAAACATTTCGGTTTTAGACTATTGTCAGACGGGAATGTTCAAAATGTGGATAAAGTTTGCCTACCATGTATCCAACACTTGGTCTACTTATCAAACCAAATGAAAAGCATATTAAGCTAATGGTAGTAATAGAATCTGACTCAGAGACAGAAAATGACGACAGCTCTTCTGATGAATTACTGCGTTACAAAATGGAGATGAATTTCCTGAATCCATTAACCCTCTACAATGGTGGAAACTAAATGAACACCGATATCTGATAATGTCATTCCTTGCCAAGTCCGTTTTGTGCATACCAGTTACCACAGTTCCATGTGAATGATCGTTCAGCTCGGCTGGTTATATTATATTGTAAATTAGATCCACTCATCACATGAACCAAATAATGTCAACACACTTGTCTTTTTGCATAGTTGGTTAAAAGATGACATTAAAGAAATTAAAGGAGACATTCCAGTGTTAATTAGATTTTCAACAAGAACGTTTAATAAGTGTTACTTATGTGATAACAAATAAAATTCCATTTGATCTATAAATTTGCTCTAAAAAAAAGGATTTACATCCTTCAACTTCATTATATATAATAATAAATGGTATGCTAAACAAAAAATATCTTTGCATTGAATTATTCAAGTTTTAAATGTGTTAGATTTATCAACAATTGTCAAAGAAGGATTCTCAGAATTCACTGGCCGGACAAAATCAGCAACCAGGAACTGTGGCAGCAGACTAAACAGAAGCACATTGAGGAAGAGATCCTTCAGAAGCAGTGGAGGTGGATTGGTCATACACTAAGGAAACCTGCTTCTAATACAACAAGACAAGCCCTGAAATGGAACCCCCAGGGTAAGCGGAAAAGGGGCTATCCCAAAACACCTGGCGCCAAGAATTGGAAGCAGACATCAAGAAAATTGTCCATGAATGGAAGATCATGGAGAAGCTGGCCTAGGATAGAGATGCCTGGAGGTCTGTACGTGTAGGTGGCCTATGCCCATGGAGGAATCCCAGACGCCGAGGATGATCAGTGGATGCCCCTCATGGACGAGAAGGCTCAATAAACAAAACAACAAATGTATTAGAGACATTCTGGGAAATTTCACATAATTTGCTGGACATTGCCACATTAATGAATTAATGTGTCTCAAAATATTAATTACAAGCACAAAGAAATTAAATGAATTAAAATATAATTACTATAAGGACACTGTATACATTAGTAATTGAAATTGAGAATACAAAACAACAATAAACATACATTTTTAACTTATCAATCGTATATTTACTGCTGTTCATGCATGGATTCCTGTTATAATATATATTTATCACAAACATAGTTACCAAAAAGATAAGCATTGGTTTTCTGGTGAGAAACAGCCTTCATTTCAAAGTAATGTTCTTAAAGAATCCCAGTGACATCTGAGTTATAAAAAAAAAAAGAAGCAGCCGTGGAGTTCTTCTTTTATCCAGGTTGTATAAAAGGAATCTACCTGTTTATTAAATTTTCTAATAAGTAACCACTTATTTCAGCATCATGCAGCTTTGTCAACTGGATGTGCCATTGCTGTGATAAGTTTGTTTAATCATTAAAATATTTTTTGATTATGGGGCTATCTCTAAATTGGTTTCATTTGTGTTCTAATAAGATTCACCATAATATTAATTAATATCTATTAGGGCTGTTAATCAATTAATTTAAATGTAATCGTTAACTTTTGAAAAATTACTGAATAATTAATAGATAATTTGATTAATGCTGAAAATAAGATATATGACGTTTTTAAACTGAAAATTTCATAAAATGGCCATAACTGAAGTATTTAACTTTAAAAAATTTAATATTTTTAGGAGATATATTTAAATATACGTAGTTAACCATTTAAATTTTGTTATTGTTAATTAAGTAAAAACAACGTTTTTTTAAATATCATTTTCCTTATAAAAACTGCTTATTTTAAAGTTTACACTTTCAATCTTTAAAAATCTTTTTTTTTAAAATGGAGAAATTTGTACGTAAAAAAACATACTATTATTAATTATTAATAATTAATTATTTATTAATAAATCCAAAAAAATGTTTAAAATATTTTCTTTAGTTTTGATTGCTATTTTATTGATTATAATTTAATAATCATTTTAATCAACAAAATTTGTTACCGATTAATCGAGAAATTAATAGTTAATTTCCGCAGCCCTAATATCTATACATTAATCACAGTTGATGTAACTGAACATAAGTCACACACATTTTTCCCACCACAGTTGTGTATTATGTTTAGTTTCTTGCCACACATAGATTTAAAGGATGATCTACAAGCTGGCTTCACACCCTGTTGTTTTCTGATACTTGCATACTCCTTATACAGCTGATTTGAAGACAAAGAATTTTCAAGACACCATCGAGGAAAATCATGATTACATCTCACAAATCTAACAGCTTTATAAATGGCCAAATACTTGATAAATGTCTCCATTTCCTTTACTTCTTTTGCAAAAATTAATGAACTTTTCCTCTCATATCAGCCATATCAACATTTTGTTCAATTTTATTATGCAGTCTTCACAAAAGTTTCACTTATCCCAAAAGTGTCTAGAAAGAATTTCTTGCAAACAATGAAAAGTGCTCCGGTTAGGGGTACACTCCATTCTATGGTGCAGCCCCTTCTGCTCTCTTTTATTCTTTTGCTCTTCTTGGGGATTTTATTTACCATTAAAAGTATATATTCTCTACGATAAGTATCATTCTCAAGTTGCCAAAACTTACTGAAGAGTTCTTCCCTAATGGCTTGAGAAACAACATAATTACACTTTCTCCGGCATGTGTCTGAGCAACCATTTTTTAACTGCCTTGTCAAAGTATTTTTCAGTGTTAGATCCACTGTTCAGAGAAACATCTTTTATATCATCTTTCAATTTATATTGAATAGACACATCTGCACTTGTGTTGGCATTGTAATGTTAAAGTTACTTGATATCTGAAATCAGGCTGTTGGAAATAAGAGCTTTTAAAATCATTGTTTGAAATTGGTGTATTTGATTGAGGATGCATAAATCCGGTACAAAGATGTTCAGAATTACCTGCAAATAGGCTGAAAGGTATTGAGTTATTCATGTGTGGCATGGTCTGACACTGATTATGAGATGTACATTCATATATCGGGTGGGGATCATTAGTCTTGTAACATGGTGTGGCAGTCAATGATGCACTAATGGTTTTTTTCATTGGATCCACACTAACTGGCTTCTCTGATATTTGAACTCTATTGATATTTCCCATGTGAGTAAATATATTACATATTTCAGTACCATCAAACTTTTTACAATTTAACAGAGGCAAAAAAATTCTATCTACCTTTAACAAATGTAGTTTTAATGTACCTGCTTTTAAATATCCCCAAGTGTAAGGATGTTTTTTCTTTTGTGTCTGTTTTCTTTCAATAGGTCTTATATCATTTCGCAAGCAAATCTTATAAACGTGTTCACTTACACCTATTGTATGCAAAAAGAAAGTCTTACAAACAGGAATTAGCAGTCCGCTTAGAGGCAAGAGCCATTCAATCGAGCAGCATCGCCTTGTAACTTTATCAGACTTAACATATTTACGCTCAAGTCGCCTGACATGCTCCATGATAAAATTCTGTTGTTTCCTAATATTGCTAAGCCTGTGATAAAAATTGAAAAGAGATAATCTATCATCTTCAGTAAATTTTGACTGGCAGTTTTTTCTGCAAGCATCTTTAGATCCTGGTTTCAATTCAGTCATTTTATTCCTCTTTAACCCGTGCCCTGGGCTTGTTTTGGAATTCTTAGTATGAATATCTAAATCTGTTTCAATCCACTGTGGTTTCTTCTTTTGTTTTACCATTCCCTTATAGTTATAGTTAGGAATGCTGAAGATATCTGGACCCAAATCACTATCTTTTCATGCCATGTAAGCAACTACTTCAGATATGTCAAGTGTATCTAAGAAAAATAATTTGCAAATTGCATACTGAAAAAGAATCTCCATTTACAGTGAATTCCCAATCCACTGGGAATCTTCTCAAACCTTCCTTGCATGTCATTATTGGCAATTTATTGGCATGTCTAGCAATAAATTCTTTCCTTCTGCTAGCATCCTCCAGACTCCAATAGCCACTAAAAAGCTCTTCTCTTGTAACTTGGGAGATTTTTTGTTTACATCGTTTCTGGCAGTTGTCGGAGCAACCATTTTTGACAAAGCTAACCCTTTAAATTTTTTTCCCCTTTTCTTCAGGGTTGGCTACTGGTTTTAAAGAAATGGCTCTATTGATGTTACAAGTTTGTCCCTGATCTACACAACGCCTGCTCATATTGACCAAGTTATTATCCACCTGGCTTTGTTCAATTCTGCCAGTGCTTTTATGAACATTAGAAATGGATTGATCATGCTAGCTGACTAGCTGGATAATAATAATAATAAATAGATAATTTGCTTAGTAAGTAACTGAATCAGAAGTTAGTGACAAAAATGTTAAATTACAAGCATGTCTTTGGATGAAATTAAAGTAATATTCTAATTTCCAGAAGACTTTGAATTTGTTCCACCTCTACAGTATCAGATGTGAGCGGATGATTTATGGTATGGCAATGGTTAACAGGCTCAGGTATCATTAAACTTGTTTCATTGTTTCGTTGAATGGATGCTTCATTTAATGCAACTTGATATGGTACATGATACATGAATTTAAGTCATAGTCATTGAGAAACCATCTAATTTTACATTTCTTTTTACGGCACTTTTCATTTTTCCCACACAAACAAAATGTAACCTCTCACCTGAAATTGAAAAGAAAAAAAACGTTTAAGATTGCATTTTAAATTAGTATAATAATATTATTAATATTTAATGGCAAAAATTAAGATAACAAAACTAAATGGTGACATAAAGACATAGTCTGTCTGCAAAATTGTGTGTAATTCAGAGGAAGGGGATAGGAAAAGAGGTTGGAATTTTCTTGAATTTATTATATTATATTATATTAGGGCTGCGGAAATTAACGATTAAATAGCAATTAAAATGAAGGAAATTGTTTCAAACAGTTTTTTCGATTTCTTAATAAATTATTAATAATAGTTTGCTTTTTTAAAAGTGAAAACTTCTCCATTTAAAATAAAAATGATTTTTAAAGTGTAAACTTTAAAATAAGCTCTATTTGTAAGGGAAATGATATAAAAAATTTAACATTGTTTTTACCTAAGTAACAATAACAAAATATAAATTCATTGACATCATATTGAACCAGTGGCGTAGCTAGGGGTAGGGGCGGTCCGCCCCGGGCGGCACTCATTCAAAGGGCGGCGTTTGTGGACAAGTTTTAAATATTAAATCCGTTTCCATAAACGGCCCCTTTTCTTTTAAAGGGGCAAAACCATGGTGAAACAAAAAGAATCTTAATTTTGAGTTTTAATTAACGGATTCTTGCAACATTTGTTTTATTACATAAAAATTATCCCAAAACCGTTTAAAAATTTAAAATCGCTCAAAAAAGAGTAACGATTTGTTTGGAAAATTAAGCAGATGGCGCTTTTATAAGAAAACTGCACAAAAAACAGCAACACATCACCGCTGGTCCGAAAATATGTAGATCTACTATTAATATCACGACAATTTTAGCGTGGAATTTCGACATTCGCAGAATGATGCGCTAACAAGTACCTACATGGCATGGTGGTTCGAATATTGTATTTAACTTGCAAGTAGTAAATTATATCCCTGTTTCGGGTTTCATGAAATTATTGTAAGATAACTTATTAAAAATTTAATTTACTTTGTTTTTATTGCATTAAAGTAGCACATATAGCTTGTGTTTTTCATTAAATTAAGGTTATTCATTGAAAATGAACGGTTATTCATTTTTCCGTTAATAAACACCACAATAAAACAAATAATTCCGAAAAATACATACTTGAAAATTTCAAGAGTGTTGGAAAAATTGACAAATGAAGTAACTAGTAAAATAAAGTCAGATGCTGGAATTGTATTCAGTTCATTGCAATCTTTTTCTTTTCTATGATATCTCAATTTATGGGAACCCGTCTTTTTTAAATTAATGCAAACTATGCAAACCCATTTCATGGAGCAAAGATTTGTGCTAATACAGAACGCTGTTACATAGATTTGGAGGTATTTAATGTACAACAAGTTGGAAGGAAAAAAATATGAGTGGGGAAAATTCAGAAGACGTGGTTCTATCTCTAGAGCAAGAGGTACGAGAAATTTTTTATCAATAGATACAATTATAAAAGATAATAAAACAACTCGGTGATGAGTTACATGTCCTTGCAAGAAAATATTCGTGTATAATACCATCTAGCCTACTAAATGAAGAATATGAACATCAAATAACTTTCTTTATTTCCATTTATAAAGAATTGTTCAAGATTAAAAGAGACATTTCAGGATACAGGTTTTTATGGCAGTACACTGGGCCTGTCTTAGTTACTACGTGGCCCTATGCAGCCTAGTATTCGAAAAGGATTGCGTGTGCCCCAGTTTGGAAAGGGATAAAGTATTTATAAGGAAATTAAGTGAAAATTAAGATAGGATGGGCGTATAAAAGCGGGGTGCTATCTGCGCCCGCATAGTTTGCAGGAGCCTATGACCAGCCATGGTTGTATCTACACTACAAGAAGAGACATTATGTTTAAAAAAAACTGGGGGTGGGGGGATCCCCCCTTTGATATATTAAAATATATTCAACAGTAAATATTGGAAAATTCTTTACCCAACATTATAATTTTGCTAAGAATGTTTTCAACAATTGCTATCAGTGTATCTAGAGTTGAAAGGAGCTTTTCTAGCCTGAAGTTGATAAAAAAAATTATATTTCCTCCACAAAAAGTGATTAAAGACTACACTACAAAATGCAATATGTCCATAGATCAAGATACTAAAAAATAAAAAAAAAATTAACATTATACATGATTTTTCTACTATGAAAGTTAGGTAAGTAAGTAAATATATAGATAATAAAAATATTTTTATATACAGATGTATACAATTTCCTGATTTAAAAAAGTCTCATAGATCTATTTATAAACAAAAAGTAAAAGCATATTAATTGTTAATGTTTTCTGGGTGTAAAATTTGGAATATCTTTTGTTTCATTTTTTTTAAATTTATTTTTTTTTTGGAGGGGGGAGGAGGGCAGCGACCCTTATAACTTTCTTGTGGCCTTCAAAACAATTATCTTGTATTTTTTATAATGTTTAAATTATAGGTAAATCATCTTATGTGGCATCTTTTATTACTGCTTACATAAATAGAGCATGCAATGGTAAAATTGTTCCCCATCTTTTACAATGTACTTTGTTTCAATTACAATTATTTATTCAAGTTTATGAATTTATAAAAACCACCAAATGATTGACTTAAGAGGAGGTCCGTAAAGGGCGGAAAATTTTGAATTTAATGTTTTTCTGTTAATATATTTTTATTTATATTTTTAAGGCGTGCAAGCATATATATGCATGTTTATGTATAGGTAGTCCTCCGGTTCGTAGTTGCCATCCTTATCAATGTTCCCTTCAAGCTGCACGGCCGTGCAGCTATCTGGCAGATTCCGCGCAGCAGTTTTGAGTTATCATGCCGCAAATTTCAATAGGGAAAAAATTAGAATTTCTGCGCCTTTGCCAGAAAAGTTAGTAGCAATTTTATCTCTTATTCTACCTGGGACACAGTCGCAGATTTTGTTAAAATCCAATTTTGAAAACAATTTTAAATGTCCAGAATGTATCTTCCATTTCTAACATACAGCAAACAGACACTAACAACATAATTCAACTCATTCGTCTAAAGTTAATACAAGGAAAATATCAATCATTCCCTTTAAATAAAAAATAATTTACATTGGTGACCAGCCTTGAAACAGAACAAATACTTTAATATCACTTGTCGACAACTTACAAAAAAGACTTTGATGTCACGAACACGCTGGTGTGATATTTTAATCAAAACAATGGGCGTTGTTTTTGGGGTGACAGTTTGTTGAAAGGAGGGCTTTGAAATGACAACTCAGTTTGCGCTGGACACTTGGAGAAGGATTTTTTTTAGACGACACAGAAATCAGATGGCTTTCATGGCACTTTGCTTAACACGCATTGTTGCTCAAATTGTTGAGAAATATACATGTACAGACTGAATATTGTGAAGAGCTGGTCCGTTTCTATAATGACCCATAGTTATAGTCAATAAATATTGTTCCGTAGTGTCATTCATGAAGTAGTTGGATAATTTGCCAAATTAAGCAGGCTGTTACAAAGGAAAAAATCTAACGACCATGGAGGCATACCAGTTTGTAAAAGGATGGATCAATAACCTAAGAGGTCATGAACACCTTGATGACAATTTTCATTGGTCTGTAGAGGTCGCTAAAATGTTTTCAGGCTGTAAGGGTGAAGACATAGTCCCATTCTCAAATTCGTTGAATATCTGAGTTGGCACGTGCACTCTCGCTTTCTTAAAATCGACAAATGCTGTGGCGTATATTGTTGTAAGCGTTAGTCGAAACGTCAAATTTTAATTTATGACAAGAAAAACTTGGTGCCTTAGTTTCTAAATAAAAAGCATTGTTTAAAAGCTATGAAGACATTTTGCAGAAACTTATTGATCAGTATCGCAATTTAAATTTATGATTAATGCTAGCGGAAAAAAATAAAATGTGGGTTGATACAGACTTTCGACAAGGAGATTCAGTTTGCCATGACTGAAGAATAGTTCAGCGACTTTGTCATCCTGTTGGATATTTGTGCCACATTTCTTGCATCGAGCACTGATTGCGAATGTGGATTTAGCCTAATGAATTCTATAAAAGTAAAATATTGAAATAGGTTGGAAAAGTTACATTTAGACTTGCTTATGAGGATTAAATCTTGTTAGAATGATGGACATCGGATCAACCTTGACGAAGTCTATAAAATAAGGATCTCGTTGAAAGAAAGACGCCCGAGTTCCCCAAGAATAGATAATTAGCGGCATATGGGTATGTTGGCATTTGGTTGATTTATGCATGATAACTACCGTTGAACAGATATATACATTTATAATTCTTGTTTATTTTAATATAATCTAATATATATTTTGATAAAGAAATGTGCCACTTAATTTATATTGGTCCAATAGGTACATGTATTCTTGTGAGATGTCAAAAATTTGAACACAAAAAATGGTACATTGTTAAACTTTGAACATGTGTTTTTTTATATTTAGCAAAACAACCGGCAAACCTTAGAGGGAACATTGATCCCCACTTAGCTGTTTAACTGTTATACAATCTTTTTTTTTCACGTGGTAAAGAAATAAAAATACCTCCCTTGATGGGAGGGACAGTGCAGATTTACAGTGTTACAAGGTGACAAAAATTTTAAATTATGTATGTTCCCTTTATTAGCCACTGGAAGACTGGGGGAATTCTAGGGACGTCACGTGCATAGGAGATAGGGTGTCCCGCATCTGTGACGATGTGTGACGAGAGGGAGGTGTGTGTTTAAAAATGTAGCGTTACATCAAAAACGTTCAACTTTAAATAAAGTTCAACTTAAATATTTGATTATATACAATTTATTTAATGACGTTTTCAATGGTTTCACGCGTGTTATGATATTAGAGTACAGACTTAATAAATTTTATTTAGAAGATACTGCTTGGGGGGGGGGATTCAAAGCTTTGTGACGTCATATCGGGAAAAGAGGGGCCGTGGGTCTAAGTTTTTGTGACAAAGTATGACGCGGGGGGGGGGATTGGCAACCTCGCGTGACGTCATTTATGGACGCCCCTTAAGTCGTGAAGGGGTGACACCATGAGCTTCCGCCCCGGCTGACACCAACCCTTGCGACGCCCCTGAGTAGACTATACTTAATATTATTAACCAAAAAGCATGCAAGTAGTCAAAGCAGTTACAAATTTCCTCGCCTCAGTATCTCCTCGCAAATGCCACATTGTATATACCCTTAAAATTTAAATGATTTTCCAATATGCTTAATTAAATATATCTACCATTCAACAGAGAGCAAAGAAATTTAGGTCCCCTAAATTGCTATTTAAAAAATTAAGATGTTATAATTTTTGTGTTTATTTAAGACTTAAAAATTTGAAAAGTAAACCTGACTGTTACCTGGTTACTTTTTGTTAGAAAGTAAATTTTAATCAACACTTATTTGTTTCTTTCGCGGGAAAGTTCGTAGATATCTACTTATTCCTCTGAGACTGAGAGCGTTATAAGTCTCATACTCATACTCAAACTATGTAACTATACCATATTAGTTCATAGCAGATATAGTTTCATAAACGTAGGCTATTACTATTATAGTTGTTACTGTCCGATATTACCCACAATTTTTTTTGCTAATTGAGCATAAGGGAAGGAAAAGGACAAATACTAAAAGTAAAAAGAAAACGAAAGGGTAAATATTTTAATTTATTTTTAAAACCACTAATTATGCAAAGTAAAGATTACGACGAGTCCGATGACGCTAGTAACTTAATTACTAATAATAATAATACTTAGTAATATAGATAGAAATGAACTTAATTTTATCGTTCTAGTATTAGTATTAGTTATACTTACACTGAGTGTCTAGTCTACTGAAGTCTACTGACTGCTATGACTATGAGAAAGTAATGGCAGACAACCCGCGCGGATGTGGCTGGTGCTACGACATGTCGTAACGCCAGCAACATCCGCGCGGGTTGTCTGCCGTTACGACATGTCGTAAACAATTTTCTGTATTTCAATTATGCTATTACTATTACTAATACTAATACTTAAATACTAAACTATAGTTAAATAATAGTTCTCATAATGAATGAAATATCATGATCACTAGATAAGCTTATTAATGAATTTTAAAGGTTTAAAAAAAAAAAAATCTAGATTGAGCCATTATATGAAAAACAGTTATAAATTAAAAAAATGACACTTTCTCTTCAGCTTCGCTAGATCAAGTGATAGTCCGGTTGCTTCGAAAATGATATGACACTATTGATAGCGGGATCGAATCACGCTGCCGTCATTTTTTTTTTTTTTAATATTTCATTTATTATTATTATTTTTTAAAAAAAATCATAATGAGTATGCTGATAATTTTTGTCATTATTCTGAAAAGCAGATACGTTGACTAAATCTGTTAAAATAAAAATATTTAGATTTTAGACTAGTCGTAACACTTGCCAATCCACATATGCTTGGCTAGCATTACGACATCCGGTCGGGTAGTCTGCTGCTACGACAGTCGTAAAAATGCGATATGTGCTTACTTACAGTTACGACTAAAGCTATTACTATTAATTCTTTTTTTCTTTTGATTCGCGAGTTGACACTCAGTCGGCATCACCAACGAAAAAGGTGAGGCCTGAGTTTAAAAAATGACTATTAACCATCACTGTTACTAAATTGTTTGGAAGATATTTTTGAAAAATTCTCTGAATTGAAGGCACTGCGAAAAAGTGCTGAACGCAAGCGGGGGAAGCGGGATTTGAAGCCATTGTCAGACGAAGGAGGCATAGAGCATCATGCCCCACAGACTTGCTCGTCATAAATAGTGCAAAGAGAGGCGGGGGGGTGGGCTGAGAAAACGGACACAAACAGCAGCACGAAGTAATGGGGAAAAAAGGAAGGTAAACGAGGATTCCTGTGCGGTTGTTATTACCTGCCCCCCCCCTCAATAGTATTAGTAATAGAGTGAAAATGTGGTAGAAGGATGAATGGAATGGTTTCCTGTGACAAGTCTGCACACGGCACATTTTATTATTCCACACGAAACGAATTATTTTAGGCCTACATTCTTGCAATTGTGCACGAATCAGTTGCTTGAGGATTTTCATTTAAGGCTTTGGCTTTACGGTATACTAAATTTTAATGCATCGGCATCACTTACACAAGTATACTATAGTATAGCAAAATCTGCTGATATATTTATAATCGGTAGACCAATATTAAAATTAAATCTATTTAAATAATTTATTTAAATAAATTTAGATTTTAGAATTAATACGCACACAAATAATGTCGTATTATAATATATATGCGTATATAATATAAAGAAGAGTTTGTTAAGATTAAATTTTTTCCAGGTGTTTAATGCAAAGAGTGACTAAAACTAGTCGTAGCAGGAGTTGCGTATGTTGTAGCACTAGTTTCCTGACTAGCGCTACGACATGTCGTAACGCTAGCAACATCCGACCGGGTCGTCTGCTGTTACGACAATCTTGTCGTAACGCTAGCAACATCCCGCCGGATTTTCTGCTGTTACAACATGTCGTAGCACTAGTTTCCTGACTAGCGCTACGACATATCGTAACGCTAGCAACATCCGACCGGGTCGTCTACTTCTACGACAAAATTGTCGTAGCGCTAGCCTCATCCTTAGTTATATTAGTAAAATATATAGACAATATTAATATTGTATTGTATAGAAATAGAATATAGTATTATTATACAGTGTAGTGTACAGCATTTAAAGTAATACAGTGAAGATTGTTCAATGATTGAACTATGATTTTTTTTTTAAACACAAAAAAAAACAGAACATAGTAGCAGGTGTTTATTTATTTTAAAGTATGTTGGGGATAGGATTGGAGACATGTTTGTTGGGGGGGGGGGGGTAGATAAAAGAAATTGGCGCTTCTCAATCAGTAACAAAGATGAGCGGGGCATTTCAAAGTCAAAGCCAAGATCATTTCTAGCCATTTCTAGTTATCACTCTTGTGTCCTATTTTGTGCCTAACTGAGTGGACGGATCCACCCCCACCATTTATTTTTGTTATTATAGTGAAAATCAATATAAAATTTGATGTTTTCAAAAAAAAATTATTTCTAGTGCGTTGGAAATAGAGCACAACGCATCAGAGCTGAACACAAGCGGGCGATGACGTCACATGTTCTTTAAAGTCACCATCAGACGGGGCTAGGCAAAGAATTTAAACACACTCTCTTTGTTGGTTCTCAAAAAATTAAGGAAAAATACAAGCCGGACAGTAAAGTAAAACCATTGGAAAAAAGACTGGTTAACTGTCTGTCCCTATTTTTACTATGTTTTGTGAACCAACAAGATAATAATGCATCAAATTTTTGCCCCGCGTCGTCTGATTCGACATCCAAGTGCCTGTTATGTAACAACGTTTGTGTTCACTTCTGCTACCCTCAAAACAGCAAATTCAACAACAAAAATTAATTAAACTTTTTTTAAAAAAAAAATCGTTCCAGCAAAGAAGTAAAACGTAATGATTAATATTCAATTTTGTGTATTAAAAGTATCAAAACAGCATGTTATCAAATGTTGTAACTCTAGTGTCCTTGACCGTTGTTCAAATTTTGACATCACAGCCCCTCTGTGTGTTAGTATTAATTCTATGCTAATTTTTTAAAAATCGTAAACTAGCCAAACTCCACTATCACTAACAGTGATGACATGTATATTTTAGGGCTGGTAAAGATTAATTTAAATTTAATCGTTAACTTTTGAAAAATTAATTAATTCCATAAATTATTCCTTAATTTCGATTAAAGCCAAATGTCTCATGGGAAGTAACAAAAACAGGTAATGGAAATTTTTATTGAGTTATTTCCCCTGTCCCAAAGACATGGAAAAGTAATATTTTGAACTTTTTAAACTGCTATGGACTATTGTACTATGCTCTTTTGCTTTACAGATCCTACGATCTTGGTTATTATATTGTTTCTTAATTATTTTTTATTAAGTTAAAAGAATAGATAAATATTTTCTTAAATTATTTTAAATGCATTTTTATTTTAATCGATAAAATATTTAACGATTAATCGATAAATTAGCCATTAATTTCTGCAGCCCTAGTATTTTATATTATTTATATACAGGAAAATTAAGAAAACGCTTTGATGTCGTGGTCACTCTTGTTTTGACTCTGGTATTCTGCCATAACACAACAAAAAATCAACTCTGATAATAAGCTAATAAGGGGGCGCGCCGGTCTAAGTTGTAGCGAGCTGGACTACCGAACCGCTGCAAGAACCCACGTCGCGAGTTCGAACCGCGGATCTGGCAATGCCCCCGGGGCATTGTGCTAACCACACAATCCCATGCACGTTAGTGGTCAAAGAAACTTGTGAACGCTACTTCACTTGCTCCCATGGACCCTCATGGTCTGAAAGGGATATTTATTTTTTATTTTTAATAAGCTAATACCGACTAATTGAAGTTACGGTTAACTGGTGGTCCTGATTAAACGTGACTAGTCCTGATCTGAGGGCTGGTGAATTGTTAAAAAACTTAGTAAAAATCCGTCTTTAAAATGTTAAGTACACGGATGCATTATCATTTTTTTTAAAACTACATTCATTCCTTTTTCAAGTTGGCAAAAAAAAAATTATGTCACCGATTTTGCCTTCCAATTTCATAGAATTTCATAACAGCCCATAAATGTATTGGCATTTAATATTCAAAATCCATGTTGGTAAACAAATCAATAAAACGTAATTGATATTTGCTAATGTTTGATGACATTGTCATTGTATTTACACTTTAAAATATCCAATTTAGGCTTTTCTTACAAATTCAATATCGTTGTTACAGAAAAATCAGAGAGTGAATTATTTATTTAAGATGAGGTGAGGCTGCAGGCTAATCAAAATTTTAATGCAGGCCACATTTGGTCCAGTGCCGGAATTTGGGAAACCCCTGAGTCATAATCATAGTAACTTATTATAGTAGTAAGTAGTAGCCTGTCATAAACCTATGTCCATATAAAATAAAGCCTAATTCATTTTTATTTACTTTACAGTACTTACATTTAAACCAGTACTAGTATTACTAAGTGGTAGTAATTTAAGTTAGTAATAATTAAGCCTAGCCAATTTCTAAATTATTTTTTTTTACTGTCTTGAAATTTGGGGAATGGTCTTGTCATTTCCCAGAATTTTATAGACATGTTCCAAGGAAATGAGACGTTGATGTCTTATTATAAATGAAAATCAATATCATTATTCATGGGTATGATTAATAATAGTATAGTTATAGTGATATAATATAGGATATGGCAGTTCAGTTTTCTACAAATCAAAACTAAGTTTGATTTAGTTGTTTGGACTTGTCTAAATTTCTGATAGGACTAGGTTGTCCAGGTGTATTGGCAAAGCCTAAGCAGAAGGAGCAGGGATTACGCTCAACTTAAATTTAAACAGTAGAGTAAATAAATCAAATGTAGGTGTAGGCCCTCACTGAAAATTATGAGTGTTTTTATGTACAACTTTCTCTCTTAAAACTGTTTTTAAAAGACAATTTCAGTAATCCATTATCACAGTGTGGTTGGTCAATAACAATAATTTATTAATAGATAATGTAGCCTTTCATACTAAGTTAGATTTCTTTTGTTTATTACTTATTAAGTATGACTACTGATTCTGTCATTGTACTGATTCCTGTATTAATTTATTTTTAACATTTCCACAAAGTTTAAGTTTATTAGGGACCAACCAGGTAAACATTTTCTACTGGGTAAAAAATCTGAATCGTTAGATGTACCATTCCACTAGGTACGGACCAAGTGCTAGGGTTGTAAAAAAAATCAGAAATATGAATTAATTAGTAAATATGGCGCTAGAAATAAACACGAAATAGTTATAGAAAATTAGTATATTAACTTTACATCTTTATAATTTCAAATGATTAATTTCTATAATTAGGTTACATTTATTATATTTTTAACAATTTGTAAGTATACTAATCTTGATATTTATAGAATTCAAAAATTGTATTTTTTAATGGTATTTTTTTAATAGATATTTTGCTATTTGCGTGGGCACTATTTACCAAGGCGAATAGTTCTGAAAATCCCAATATCCGGCTGGGGCGAATGTCCCGGAGCGATATCCGGTTGGTCCCTATAGTTTATTATTGCACTGTCCTTTTGAAAAGCCCCATAAATTGAAATTATGCTTCTCATCTTAAGAACATTGTTAATACATTTAACATACACATTTTGGTAATGCTTAAAATTAAATGTTAATTTATCCAAAACTTCTTCATGCAAAAGTCTTTCCAAAGTGATGTGATTTTTTTTGTTTCAAAACTTTATTGACAGGTCAATCAATACCAAGTCTTCTTCAGGTTGATCTAATTTTCTACTTTTGAAGTTTGGAAAATGTTGAATGGAAATGGAGCAGATGAAATTGATGATAAAAATATAACTATTCAAGTCAAAAAAGTTGTTAATGACACTTCATCAATATCAAGTTTTCCTTATTCCGGGCGTGAAGGACAAGTTGCCTGCAGTGTGGCAAATAAGGTTTACATCTTTGGGGGTGTGGAACAAGGCCAAGGGGAAGAACCAAAAGAAACAAATGAATTAATTACATTTGACATTGGTAAGCAGAGATGGTGTATTTTTTAATGATGTAAAATTATACTTTCTTAAAATATTTCCCTAATGAACATTCAAAGTTTATTTCTCTACAGAAAATAAATACATAGAGATTGTTTGTTTTCCAGTTTCCTCAAAATGGTCTCAACCTCAGGTTTCTGGCACAATACCTCCTCCTAGGTCCGCCTCCTCACTAGTGGCAGTAGGCACAAAGTTGTACCTTTTTGGAGGTCTGAGCCATATGTCTGGGTGGTTTGAGGATATATTTGTCTTTGATACACGTAAGATATATTTTATTTATTGAATAAATCATTTAAGATGTATTAGCTTTAAAGTTTATTCATTATCTCAACATTAATATATTTGCAAGCAGAAGTTCTTCATTTTTAATGTAATGACTTTATTCAGTTGCATTGTTTATGGGGAGGATGTTAAAAAGTATTTTATCCTTAAATATGAAAATTTTAATCCTCTCAGAGTTGCACCAAATAATTTTTTCAAAATTGTTGCTTCATATCCAAAATTTTAGAGATTTAAACTGCCAGTATAATATTTATCAGTTAATTTAGAAAATAGAAATCATTATCACATTTAATATATATAATTATCCCTCTTGAATATACAGTTACAAACTCATGGTCAATTTTGGATACCGATGGTATTAAACCTAGAGCTAGAGACAAGTTGCAAGCTGTGGCTATTGATACAAAAATTTATTACTTTGGTGGATTTGGTCCAAAATCTGATGAAGCTGAGGCGGCTGATGTAAGTTGAGTAGTTTTCATTATAAAGCGATAATTAAATTTAGTTTTATTTTCCATCTGTGTATTTACTGTTAAACAAATGTATTTTAGTTGGAAGGAAATGATGATGATGATGAAGATGAGGAGGATTTACCTGAGGCACAGGATCAGGACGGAGCTGAATTTGGCTGGTTTAATGATCTCTATGTTTTGGACACTGGTTAGTATCTTTTGTTATTTAGACATAAATCATGTAAAATATCAACCAAAGTGCAGTTTCACTTATCTTCAACATAAGAGAAAAAGGAGTGTCCTTTTTGTAATCCCTTTATGGTAACTGGCACATCAAAATATTTTTAAAATTTACCCATTGACAACTAAGGTGAAGCAAATAAATTTGAAATTTCTTTCAATAATCTTTTAAAAATAGAAAAAGTTTAAGAATACATTTTGCTTCCTGTAATGAAAACAAATTGTTTTGTGTTGATTTTTTTGCAGTTACTTGTCATTGGACTCAACCCATGCAGATGAATCTTGGTGTGCCAACTCAAAGAGCAGCTCATTCTATGTGTGCCATAAATAGACATTTAATCATCTTTGGTGGTAGAGATATTGAAGAACGACAAAATGACTTACACATCTTCAATGTTGGTGAGGATGTATTTTATTTGCTAGAAATAAATCTACGCAAAAAGGGATAAATAATTTTTACAACAGAAGCAATCTATGTGCAGCAGTATATTTTCATAATTATAATTTTTATGAGTTGTCATACTAGATCAGGGGTCGGCAACTTGCGAGCCACATGCGGATCTTTTGATGTCAAGTTGCAGTTCTCTAATTCCATGCGCAAATATTAAGAATTATATCATTTTTTAAAAAAAAACTCATGTTAGTGGCTCTTCAGCCTCAAAAGGTGGGTGACCTCTCTAACTAGGCTCATTAATGGTACTTAAACATGATAATTTGTATGCTCCAGATACCAGAAAGTGGCTTACAGATTTAACAGTAACTGGTCAGGTCCCAGCCCCAAGGTCATTCCACTCAATGACACCTATAGGGGTTAAAGCTGTTTTGTTTGGAGGCAGGGGAAGGAATGATCAACATTTTGACAGTTTTGATGTCTTTGATTTTGGTGAGTAGGCTTTTCCTCTCAAGATCTCATAACGTGTGTCAGTCACAATTTGGACACAAGTTACATTAATTTTTGTTTTTTTTAAATTCTGTGATGTTGTTTATTTGTGGTTGTAAATGGTTAAACATTTTTTCATTTTTATTATTTGAACCTTTTTTTTTTTTTTTTTTTTTTTTTTGTAGAAAAAAAACGTTGGCTTCCCGTTACAGTAGAGGGGGACAAACCAGCTGCAAGAGGGCAGCACTGTACAGTGACAGTTGGAGATTACATATTTTTATTTGGTGGGTCTGGAAATTTTAGCCCAGAAACAATGCAGTGTCAGACATTCTATACTGATGCATTTTTGATAAAGACAGGTGGGCTATTTTTTAAATTTATTTTATATTTAATTTGTGTGCATTATCTTGAAAAAAATCAAATTTTTACCCTATGTATTTTAAAAAAAAATGTTTTTGATAGGTTGAAGACATCCTGATTTAAAATCTTTTTAAAATAAATTGAGCTCTTTGAAATAATCTGGATATATATTGTGTTAATCATACCACTTTTGTTTCAGTTAGCTTGCTGACCAATCCATATCAGTTCATTTCCATCTATTTTTGTTCAAATCTTTTTATCTTTACTTTTTCTATTTTCACAGACAACTTCTCATCTAGTGCTCAATCAAATGGTTTATCATCAGGAACAGGAGATTGCTGAATGTACATTTTGATTATTATTAACCTTGTTCATAGAATATACCTCTTGACTCGACTTAAACATTTTCCTAATTTAAATATTGCCCAATGCCTTTGATATCCATATTGGAAATTTCCCACTTAGGTTTTAATCACCTTACAATTGTAAGATATGTACAATAATAAACTAAAGGGTTGCTAAATTACTAATGTATTTTAGCAATGCATTAAAAAATTATTGATATAACAATAATTTATTAAAAAGCTATGTTAGATATTAAAAAATGAAATTGGGCTTTGTGCAAAATGTTTGTATCTCATGTATAAAATTAAAAATATGAGTATTTTTGTCAATAGAATTCGAAGAGCTTTTTTTTTTCACCATAGCCAAATAGAAATTTTTGAGTAGCCTCAAGTTGACTTGTGTTGATTTCTTTATACTATTATATCTTTTCATGAAGAAAAAAAAAACTGTTGCCATGTCAATTTTAGAAGTGATTTTATTTTATAGTACTAAAGCTAAAATGAAACCACAATCTTAAATTTAAATGATTTATAAGGAATTGCCTCTTTGGTTAAATTTAACAGAAGTAATAATTCTTTAACTTTCTGTTATTAGCTTTAAATGCAAATAGCTTGCTTATTTGATTTTATTACCTGGTGTATTCTTAATTTTTTGCTTTACAAGTTTATGTGTGTGATTTCAGTTATTGTTTTAAATACTTCAATTCCTTGTATTCCCGGAAGTTGTAGAACTTTGCATCTAATTAAAATGTATTTACTGTCTGGCATTCTCTGTGTAACTTAAACATATATATTTTTTAATTGTGTAGAAATTTTCTAATTTCAGTGAATTGTTTTTTTTTAAACTCTTAATGTGCCATAAGGTTTTCGGAAAACTTCCGCCTCAGTCCCATAAGAACTTCCACCAAATTGCTATCAACCAGTTATGAAATTAAAAGAATTGCGTAAAATGCATTTATATTATTATTGTCATACTGACTTCATCTTTTAGGATAAAAATTGTTATTTTATGTATTCAAAAGATTGTATTGAGTTTAAAACTATTTTTACCTGTAGTTCAGTACTATTATTTTAGTAATAAAGTATAGCAAAATCTTTTTTTAAAAACATTAAAACACCAGCGAGGTAAAGGGATGCCATTGCCGTAAGTCAAATACACCTTTTTCACGCACTGAAGGATTTTTTATTTTCTGTAATTTCATTTCTATGGAGAGTTCTATCAAGGCGAGCTTAAGAGCGCTTTGATAATAACGGGAATGCGCACATTACCGCGCTTTAACACATTAAGAGTTTTTGTTCTTTAACATAAGATGATTTGTTTTACAAGATTTTATTTTGATTTGATCTTATTTTGCAAAACATGAAATGTTTGAACAATATCTTCAAAAAGTTAGCCAGTATTCTGTAAACTATTCTACATTCCTATTATTTTGAAAAACTAGGGCTTAAATTAAAAGTGCATTCAGTAGTCCATGTCTTTTTATGTAATTGTTGTTGTGCTAATATTTTATTTGATTGATATAGCCTAGGACTTATGAAATGTATTGAGCCATTCATGAATCAGCAGAGTAAACACAGAGTCTGATACTTAAAAAATTATGGCTCTTCTTTTTGTAATATTTTTTTTTTCCAGTCTTGAAAATAAAGTTTGCAATGTGTTGTTTTGAAAAAAAAATGTAATGAATTCTTTCATTCAAAAATGGTTCACCGACAAAACTCCCCTGTCAAAACAGCTGCTGACAAAACAGCCTCGGACAAATCGGCCCTGGACTAATATAATATGTTAATGTCATAAGATTTTATATTATCATTTTTACTCACCAATTCAGTGTCAGTTTTAGTTCACAAAAAAACAATAATAATAATATGATATTACAAGAAACAATTTAATAATATTTAAACTATATGATAGCAAGTCACAATTGATTGTTGAGAATAAATATCATAACTTTACAAAAAATAATTTTTAAATTTGACAACTTTCTTCAAAGGTGAACAAGTTGAACAAAGGTTAAAATTAACTTAAAATACAAAAAATACTTAAATTTTTTGTAAAAAATGTGAACAATTTGTCTGGGGCCGTTTTGTTCCGGCTGTTTTGATGGGTCACCTTCAAAAATATATTTAATTACTGTCACAGTTTTTTTTACCATTGTTTGTTACAGAATATATTTTAGTATTATAACTCTGTTTTTAAACAGAATTTTAACATTTATTTTCATCATGCATGCTGTCTGAACATGTTCCAACATTAGGCTGGGGCTGAGTTTCAGCCCTTAAACTTGTAGTTATCTTATTTGCCAATGCATCTAGTCCTTAAATTCTTGGAAGAGTAGTTTGTTCGCTTATTAATTAAATAAATTGTTTCTGATCCTTAATATATACATATATTATATATATACAATCGTTTTAACTAAAAATTCTTGAAAAGATAACCTTTTTGACTTAAACTTGTGCTAATTAAACTTCTGTGAATGTACAAGATGTTAACTGTTTTGGTTTTTTGTGAGTGTTGAGGATCCTTACTGCAAGCCAAGATTTGATTGGGTGTGCACAAAAGGGAGGTAATCGCTTACTCTATACCTTTTTTGTTGTTGACAAAACTGAATTATTGCCCATCCAAATCATTATTGATTCAGTGAAATGCAGTCTCGTCCATTCCGTCTCTACTGAGGTATCAGTACTCAAGGTCATATGGTCATTGACTGTTAGAAATTAGTGTGCAGATCCACGGTCATCATGATTTCACTCACGCAACAAGGGCTTTTTGATGATGACATCCTTTTTTTTTTCAAGTCATCAACGCCCACATCAACACGGCTTTAGAAAAACAGATCACGTGAAACACAAATAAAAGGTCTAATGGATGAACTATCAAAAGGCTTTGACAATAACGATCAAATAGATACAATATTACTTGACCTCAAAAGAATTTGACAAAGTTCACCACCATAGTTTACTTAAATTTAAATACTTTGGAATCTCAGGTCCGTTACATCACTGGATCCAAGACTTTCTATTGGGTAGGGAGCAAACTGTAATAATTAATGGATCTAAATCTGCACCAATAAAGTTTAACAAGGAACTGTCCTAGGTCCCTTACTCATTTAAATTTATATAAATGATTTACCCAGCTATATCTCAACAGGAACAAAAGTTAGGTTATTTGCTGATGATTGTATAACCTAGAGAACAATTAAGTCAGAACAAGATAGCAAAATTTTACACAAAGACTTATACTTAGATGAATTAATAAAATGGGAAACTAACAGGGGTATGTCTTTACTCTCCACCCAGAAAAGTGTCAACTGCTAAGAGTAACAAAGAAAAAGAAACACATAAATTCCAAATATTTCATTCATGGAAAAGAACTAACCCAAACTAAAGATGCTGATAAACTAGAACATATTCAAAAAAGGAGCTGCCTGATTCATTACTGGAGAATATTTAAAACTGACAAGAGTAACACCATCATTAAAACCTGAAACACTAGAGGATAGAAGAACCAAGAGTAAATTAATTATACATAAAGCAATTAATTCTAATTTAGAAATACAACAGAAAGATAACTTAATACAACCCTCAGATAGAAATAAGGATAAAAACACCTTTCTTATTCAGTATGCAAGAACAAACATACAAGTTTTCTTTCTTCCAGTCCGGACTTCGGGCGTGGAATGGGTTGCCTGCAGAAACCAGGAAAACCAACACTTTATCATCATTTAAAACTCTAATAAGAATGCAGGACTAAACACAAACCATAGATAAACGTAGGACGCAATAATCTTCCGAATAGATGGCGCGTCTGTAAATAAGATAAGATGTATGCCATCGAATCTCTTCCTATAACCTCTTTATTTGAGACTGGCTTGCGAGGAACACTAGTCTAACACCATAGTTTTATTAATGAAGTTCAAAAGTATACGATATTCCCTCAAAGTTTCGTTAGTCCGTGTTCAAGAGAGTAAATTCGTTTCCAAAGTTGTGCAGCATTCATTATTTTCTGAGCAAAAATTATGTAGACTATTTAATTTTATATATTCAACAACCACGCACGTGTGACCTATAGCGAATTTCGCAACGCGGTAACTAAACTGGCAGATAGAACATTACTGGGAACGTGTAGTCTGAAGTATTTAAATTAATCTAGCATTAAATGCATAGAAATATGGGTTTTGTGGGTAAGGGTGTGCTGGAAATAGTTAATATTAGCATTTTTTATCAAGTATATTGTGGGTTCTTCTTCTTCTATTTCTATATCAAAGCGCACCAATTGAAGATCTGCTTGATATAGATACCAGTACCAGCTAAGTGCATATACATTAATGCTAATAACTTTTAGTGGAGAAGATTTCGATGAGTCAATAGATATTATATTCAAACAACACTAGGAGACGTACTAGTTAACAGTATAAATAGACTGAATCACATATTTTCTGTAAACTCAGTGTAAGAGAGGCACCCCACATTTCATTGTCTATGTACAACAAAATGTTTTTTTTTTTTTTTTTTTTTAAAGTTATCTCTTATCTCTTGGAGAGACCGGGTTGTTGACAACTCTACAGGTGAAATGGCTTAAAAAGGCCAATACTGGAATGGCGGTCTTCGCCGCATTGTAATTACCATAGGTCATAGGTGAACCGAGACTCCCAAAACTCTCTTGTTATATTTGTCTTCCTTTATCTTCTTTTATTTGTAAGAGCGTATTCCTCCCATCTCCGATTTCAAAGACTCTCGTATACATCTGATCGCTGATTGGAACAAGGTCTAGCAGTCCTCTCCCATTCTTTATCAGTCCTTAAAAGTAAAGGATGTAGCCATCCATAAAGTCATGTCCCATCTGGCAACTATCCATTGTCCATACGGCAGATTCTTTGGGAAATGCTCTGCCTCCTTTCTCCTCGCATGGTCTTACGAAGGAGCTTCTTTCTTAAAAAATTTGGCGCACTTAAAAAAGATTATAAAATAAGCATTCGATTACTTTCTTTTCCTTTATTTTTGACGCTTTCTCTTGTCTTTACGTTGAAAATGAATTATGTCTTTGAAAACGATTCCAGAATATTAAAAATATTTTTAGAAAATTCCTTGAAAATAGCGAGAGAGAAAAAAAATATGGAACGCTTCACGAATTTGCGTGTCATCCTTGCGCAGGGGCCATGCTAATCTTCTCTGTATCGTTCCAATTTTAGTATATGTACTGCGTGAACAGTACACATTTTCATGGAAACGATACTTATATATACAATGCAAACTGACAACTTTCAATTTTTATAGTTTACTATTTTTTGCATATGTTATTTCAATATTTTGCAAAATATAAATATTTAATATAAAATAAATTTTATTTAGTTTTTGTTATTAAATAATTATTTTTATAATATTCTTTTCAGTCAAAATTTATATTTTAATTATTAAAAAATGTAATATTATCTTAAAA